>OZ010795.1:297123918-297723918 GCA_963932465.1 Maratus speciosus
CTATTTCTCATGGAGTTAATCGGGCCCATCAATTTTTCCAAACGATCCAGAAATGATTAAAATTTCCATTAATATCACACTTAAAAAAATTATTTTGCTAAAATGAATGGCTGAGACTTGGCTGTCCCCGATGCTTTCGGCAGCGTACACTGATCGTGCTATGCAGTGTGTTTCAAATAAATCTCTTTCCAAATAAACTTACGGCACTTGTCCCCTGCCCACGGCACGATACAGTATTGGTGCTTCCGCACGTGTCTCAGTATCTGAAGATTATCAAAATATGAGTTAAAAGAAACAAATTCCATTGAAATTGGGTTCATAGAACCCGATATAAGAATAAACCTAAATGGATGTAGTAGGTGAAACTCAAAATCGCAATACAATTGAAGACAATGTGAATAAGATAAACCCCGCTGAAATCGGGGCCATAAAACCTAATATCATAATGCGTCAACTGGCGTTGGGAGGTGGAACTATAAACTGAAAGATAATCGAAAACCAAGCCAAACCCCGTTGAAATCGGGCCCATAGAAACTGAAATAAGAATGTGCTTTCTGGCATTGGAAAGAGGAACTACAAACTGCTGAACAATGAAAACCAAGTTGAATGAGACAAATCCCGCTTAAATTGGGCCGATAGATCCCGAAATAAGAATGCGCTCCCTGGAAGTGGAAAGTGAAAACTATAAGACAATCAAAAAACGAGTTGAATGAACCAAACTCTGTACAAATCGGGCTATAGAGCTTGAAATAAAATCGTGCCACTTTGTTTGTAAATGGTGGTAATTGAAGTCTGTATTTAAAAAAATATATTTTTAAATTTCAATAAAGGGGATCAAACCCTTATGGACAAACACTCAACTTATGTGAAGGGACTGTTACTACAAAACACACTAATAACCTTCGATTAAGTTTATAAAATCCTTTTAAATTCTATTTTTATCATTTTTTTTATATTTAATTTAATTTAATATACAAAATTGGATTACAGTTTATCTGCTGAAGCAGAGTTCTTCTCATTTCAGATTTTAATGAATACTCGTCACCGTATGTGGTTCTGTTTCAGAGTTTTCGTACAGTCGCTGTGTGTTTTCAAAAATAAGGACAATTACAGAGTTAAAAAAGAAAAAAAAATAGATATTCGTATGTAAAACGAAAAAAAAAATTGCGTTGCTCTCAAAATTCAAACCAATATCTTGATTATTTTTCTTTGTTTTAGTCGATTAGTTAAAATTCTCAAAAACACTCATCTCCACTTGGAAATCAAGTCCCGCAATTGTGCGACTCTTTTACCGTTTCGGAAAAATTATATGAGGTTTTTATTTTTTTATTTTTATTATTATTTTTTATTTTTTTTATTATTTATTTTTTTTAAATAACATATTGATTAATAACGGGATGATTTTACGAAATAAACACTATTCAAAAAATGACAAAATTTAATATGTTTGACTAAAATATTTAAAACGCATTATTTCTATTAATGCAGAAAAATGGCTTCAAAATGTAGTAAAAGTATCAAAATCCCATGAAAAATTAAATTAACAAAATTCTTATATTAAAATCCAAAATCAGGCTTTGAGGTGCAAAATTACATGCATACCTTCCACCCAAATTATATAGTTCTACGTGGGACGCTCTCTTCAGAACACCATTGAAACACACACTCACACACAAACGTTTCCCCCTATCATTATCTGTATCGTATATATAATAAATTCTACGACCTTGTGTCGCATATTTTTATGAAAATTTTCTGCGCTGATACATTTTTTACTTTAATCATTGAATTTATTTTTTAAGCACTGTCGGTAGTTTATTTTTCAAGAAAATAAATTGACTTAACACGTTCACGCCGGCGCGGTGGATCACACTTGACTGTCTCAAAGCTGCAAAGTCTCCGGCTTTTTGGATACCAGTATTTTAATACGGAAAATATTGTTTTATTTAATTACAACAATTAGGCGATTTAAAGGAACAACATTTTCTCTAAAATATTAGTGGTGTGCAAAAAGCCAGAGATTTGACAACTCTGAGACAGTCGAGTGTGACCCATCGCGCCGGCGTGAACGTGTTTAAAAAAAAAAAAAAAAAAAAAAAAAAAAAAAAAAAAAAAAAAAAAACATTATAAAATAATTTATTAGACATGCAAAATAGAGCTATATGAAGTATATTTTTGTGTTTATCAATTAGAAGTTAGAAAAAAAAGGATGCATAACATTTTATTCCAAGATTTCAATTGCATTTTACTTTTGAAATAAACTTAAAAATTATATATGTGTAACAAGTTTAAACATCTAAAAGACTACTTTAAAATTATCCCCTTAATAAGTCACATTAAACATTTGTAAATATTTAAAGGGCTATTTGCCACGTAGATTTAGCTTCGCTAGTTAACATCGAGTTAGGTTAAGCTGTCATATTTAAGTTATTTGTGCACACATAAAATATGTTGTATGTTTTCACAGCGGGATATAAAATGATTTCACCATCATCATGCTGAAACAGCACTTCCTATTGGATGCTCCTAATACAGGGAAAATGGATCTTGGTGTAAAATTTTATATGAGTATCCCACATCTTAGAGCATATATATATATGGACATAATTTAAAAGTACGAAATTTATTATTAATGGACAATTCTAAAATTCTTTAACGTTATTCTATTATCCACCGGTGAGTTTTTTTTTTTTCCTGTCAAAATACAACAAATTTCAGATGAAGCTCAGCAGGATATAAACGAGTATAGTATAAGAAAATAAATGTGAAATAAATGCCTTTAAATATGTTTATGGTACGGTATAAACTTGAAGTTGTTGTTTTTGAGAAGTGCAGAAATACAATGGAATTAAACACATGTATTTTGGAATTTTATTATTTAAAAATGATTTTTTTAAATCTTCTATTAAGATGATAGCATGCACGAAAGTTTTAACAGACGCTATTACAAAAAGCATTCCTCTTGTTTGCTTAACACTAGAACCGCTGGAAATTTTACTCAAGTGTTATAAAATTATTTTACACCAGAAGTTTCATTTAAAATTATTTAATTTGTTTATTTAACTTATTTCTCCGTGGTACCCATTTAACTTATTTTAGAAAAAAAGTATCTGGTTCGAATAGAAATATTTTCATTTTTTGCGGTCAAAATGACCGCTATGGCTGTTCTAGTGTTAAAGTATTTTAGGTAGATTTCGTAAGAAATACTACCTATTGCAGTCGTTACCATGGTGCGACTTTTGAAAAATTCCTTCATAACTTTTCATTATAGGACCCCAGGAACCCAAAACCACCCCCACCTAAAAAGTTTATATATATATATATATATATATATGTATGTATGTATGTACTAAATTTTGTCCGCACGATAAAAGTCGCAATTATGCACGAATCATCTTCAAACTCGCCAACAACTTTGAGATGGCTAATATCTCGGCGGGGATTGAAAATGGGCAAAATCGGCCCAAGAAGGCGGAAATGGGGAGGGTTCAAAATTTTGAATACTGTCTTAACATGATTCTGATAAAACCAGCTCTTACACAACAATGGCAGGAAAAAAATAAAAGTTTTTCGTTATAGCAGTTGCCAACAATTAAAAAAAACAAAAACAAATAATAAAATTCTCACCACAACAATTACTTTTCTTTTGCAAAATTTTCACGTGTAAAATTAAATAGTTTGACAAATTGAAAACAAATTGAATATTACGTCATAAGTTTCCTAGAGCAAGATTTCAGCATGAAAACTCAAAATAAATAGTTTGATGAATTAAAAAAATATGTATATTGCGTCATATTGGAAATATAATGGACCTCAGCAGGTGAATATGTAACGCCATGTAAGTTTGAAGAAACGTATTAAAACATGATAAAAACCCGACTATGGAAATATTAACATATTTTAACCCTTTAAGGTTCTCTGAATTTTTTGTAGCCATTTTTTAAATCTATTCCATATATATGTGTGTGTGTATTCGCGTATATTACAATTTTCACAAAAAGTTTAGCTCCCTACACCTCGCTCTTTGTGAAGAAACTAGGTTTTATCTCTAATCTTGATTTAAGTTTTGTTGGAGAATTTAGTACTTAACATCGAAATCTACCTCCGCCTGTAGGCCCGAGCCGGCAGGGATTTTTTTTAATAATATACAATCATCCTGGGCAACTAAAAGAAATCAAATTTAAAAATGCTCAAAAAAAAAAAAATGTATTGAATTCATTAGAAAAACAAACGTTAGTCGATTGGTATCACAGTCATCGTTCTGCGATAATTTTGAGTTAAAATAGCTTTGAGTGTTACTGTTTTGTTTGACTTAGTGTAAATGCACTTTCTATACGCGTTATTCAGATTTCCATTTATTTCTAGTTAAAACATAACAGATAAACGAAAAATTAAAGGATTTTTTGCAAAACAATCAACCTGAAAGAAAATTCAATATTAGTTATTTGACCTCGATTACGGATTTTGGATACTACCGTTTCCAAATTGCAGTATTTGTTCTAGTTAATTAAAGAATTCATTTGATAAATATGATGATTACTTTTCGAAATTAGCGTTAATCAAAATCCCCAAACCTTAAGACCAGTAGTTATCGTTTAATTACAACTGTATTAATATGAAATATACTAAAAAACAACTTGTATATTAATAATTGCTTTTCATAAATTTTCCCTGAAAAAGCATAATGAAAAACATAATAGTTCAGAGCTAATTATTGAAATTACCAATACAAAATACCTAAACGTTACTGAGTTGTAATTTAAATTATGAGTGATATTACCCTAATATTTGTAAACAAAACATAAACTATGAGAAATATTCTTCACTTAAAAAAAAAAACAGATTCTAAAAATATTCATTAAAAATTTAATGAAGGAAATGGATTTCAAATAAAAAATAGAGACCTAATATGAAGTTATCGATTTCTTGCAATTCTAACGCCTACACCAGCATAAAATTAAATTGTAAATTGAAAAATAAAACGAGATAGTTAAACTGAATCTATCAATCTTAAACTTAAAATATCATCGAATAAGCAACGGAACATGCAGTTAGTGATCGTTACAGGTAAAACAGCAAAAATGCAGCAACGGAACATGCTAATTATGTCTGAGATAAAACTTTTAAAGTTTTTCTACTTTGCAATTTGAAAACTCAGTTTGTATGTTAGTACAGCAAATAATTGTTTTTCTTTTAAAAGGATTTTGTTCACATTTTAAAAGTTAAATTACCATATTTAAAGAATTTGATCTAACTTTAAAAAGTTGTCGGAATTCATTGATAGTAATTAGCACCTTCTCTTTTGCAATATAAGATAAATACTATTACTTAGGATTTCGTATACAAAAAAACTGACATTAACCATTAACTGTTTTTAGCGGTCTCAAAGACCGCTGCTTTTTTCAGTTTTCTCAGATTAACTTGTAATTTTGAGTTTAACTAAAGATAATGTTTAAATGTTGTTTCTTTTAGAGTCTAGTACTATCACTAGAAACATCTGAATATGTGAATTTAAAGTATAATATTCCTGTACAAAAAAGTTTATTACATAAATACTATTTTATGAGTTAAAGTAACCTTTTATTCATCTTTAGATTAAGCGGTCTAGCGGTCAGCTAGCAGTACTTATATGACCATTTTTGTCACAGTAGTTTTAATATAATGCGACACAAAACTGTGTGTGGATTATTCCTGATGTATAAAAAATATTGAAATTAACACTGTAAAACGCACAAACTTTACTGAGTTATATTTAAAATCGTGAATAAAATTACAATAAGATTTGCATCAATAAGACAAATATCCAGTTCTAAACAACCCATATTCTCTGAAAAATAAAAGGGAAAATATTATTCTTAAAAAAAAAAAAAATCTATAAATATCTTTTGAAAATATAATGAAGGAAATTGATTTAAAATGAAAACTAGTATGTTGTGGCCATCACAAGACTTTCTTCTATAAAAATCACGTCAATTAAATGACTTAAATAGTACAAGATATTACATCAATTTAGCACCAATTTATATCAAAGTATATTTGAATTTAAAGTTTGATGAAAATTCGTGCATTAGTTCTTGAGATAGAGCTATTGCGGAAATTCTGAAAAAAATGTAACATAGCAGTGCCACCTGTCAAGCGATTTACACCAAAATGTATAAAACGTCAATTCATGTCAAAGACTAACTTAATTTGAAGTCTGATGAAAATCCGCGCATTAGTTCTGGAGATTGAGCTATTGTGGAAATCTTGAAAAATGCCGCATAGCAGCGCCACCTGTTGAACGATTTCCTCCAAAACATAAACAGAATCAATTCATATCTAGGTATATCTGAATCTGAAGTTTGTTGTAGACCCAAGCATTAGATTTTGAGATAGATCTTGAGATAAATTACGGAAATCGCAAAAATGCAGCATAGCAGTGCCAAATGTTGAGCAATTTACACCAAAATATACAAAATGTCAGTTCATGTCAAGGACTAACTAAATCTGAAGTTTGATAAAAATCAGTGCATTATTTCTTGAGATAGAGCTATTCCGAAAATCTTGTAAATCCTCCAAAATGCAGCATGTGCAACATTTGGATCCAGCACCATCTGTTGGGTGATTTACACCAAAAAGTTACCAGCACCAAATCATATCAAGGAATAACTACATCTGAAGTTTGATGAAAATATGTGCATTAGTTCTTGAGATAGAGCTATTGCAGAAATCGCGAAAAATGCAGCACAGCAGCGCCACCTGTTGGGCGATTTATGCCCAAAACTAAATTGCACCAATAAACTAAACTGCACCAATTTATATCAGGAACTAACTGAATATACATTTTTATTAAATTCCGTGCATTAGTTCTTGAGGTAGAGCGCCCACAAAATTTGTGTCACATACAGACAGACAGACAGAATCACACAGACAGACAGACAGAATCACTGACTCACAGACAGACATTTTGTAAAAACATTTTTTTTTTGATTCTCTGACACCTAAAACGTGTAAATACACCAAAAACCGGAATTTGAAAATTTTCATGAATCCAATACTTTCTTCTTGTAAATATAGAAGAAAGTAAAAATAGAGACCTAGTATGCAGTGATTATTTTCCAATAACTATGCTGTCTATCCTAACATAAAATTAGTTTTGAAATCGAAAAAAAAAAAAAAAGAGAATGTTTACGGGAATGTATAAATCTTAAAACATCATATATTGAACTGCGGAACATGTAGCTAGTTATAATTACTAGTAAAATTATAAAAATTCAGCAACAGAACACCCTAATAATGTCCGAGAAGAAATATTTAACTTTTTTCGATGTCTACTGATTTGTAAACTCAATTTGTATGTTAGTACTATAAATAATTATTTTTCTTTTAAAAGGATTTTGTTCAAGTTGTAAAACTTAAATTACCTTATTTAAAGAATTTAATTTGATTACATTGATAGTACTTAGCACCTTCTCTTCTTCAATGTAAGATAAAAACTATTACTCAGGATTTTGTAAAAAAAAATGTGACTTTAATTTAATGTGGTACAAGACTCTGTGTGGTTATTCTTGTTTCATAAAAAAATATATATATGATGGCTATATTCAACATATTAGTATTTAAATCTAAGCAATTTCGTTTTTTTTTCATAAATAACTCCTTTTACATGTTCTGGTGAAAATATTTAATTTTAAGTTATGCTACGTATGGGTGTTCATTAGTATTACAGTATTTTTAATTACAATATTTTATATTACCTTCATTTGATGTATCGTAGTTACTCCGTATTTATTCCATGTAAACCTACTCTTTAGATTATAATCTTTATTGTCTGACAATTACGTACCATGATCCAATCTATTTATATTAAATCCAAGTCTCTGTGTGTCCCTCACTATTCCGGTAGGATCGCCTCATTGTAATGAATAATTGTTGAAAAATACTAATCTAGGGTTAACACAGTGACGCCAAATGTTGAACAACTTGGCGGTTTATCGCCAAATTTGTTGACAAAAATAAGTTGTCATATATGAAGCGAACTTGGTGATAGCTAGCTAATTTTGCGAAATTCCCATTTAAAACCACTAATACTCCATACGGGGTCACCGCAATTTAATTTAAACTCCGGTTTCTGAGGGTTTTTTCTCTTTTGAAAATGTATGGGTGAGAATTTAAAGTGTAATATACGATAATATACGTTTTTACATCGTCATCCCTATGCTACAAATAAAATATGACCCACTGTACTATCTGAGCTCCTAACTGCCCGATTTTATTGGGCTTTACATAGCCGGACACAGAAATTAAATTGTTTGTAGTTTCCAGCATAGGGGCCTTGGCGAAATAGAGAAATCTGCCTTGGCGAAGACGGGAATTTGGCAACATATATTCTGGCAACCTATTCACTATTTTAATTCATAGAGTCTGGTGGGGTAAAATGGGTAGTGGGGTAAAATGGGTAGGGATTGATATTTTAGCATATAACAAATGTTACATTTAAGAGAGAGGTTTTATTTTTTAAATATATTTTCAGAAATTAGTTGACAAGATTTATATTCCTTCAAAAAGTTTCTGTGTTGTATACAGCAACAGGATATACCCTTGTTTTCATCTGTAGAATGTGTGCTTTCCAATTGTGATAGTGAAAACCCCTTAAAATTCTATATTTTTGAAAATTATTCTACAAATATTTTTTATAGTTTTAATTAGTAAAGATTCTGAAGTAAAGTTTATGACAAATTGGAAAGTAATATTTAAAATGCTTTTTTTGTAATTAATTTTTTTTGTGTGGTGGTGTAAAATGGGTATAAGTTAGGCTTAACTAATCAATCCAATTAAAATGTAATTGACAGGGATGAGATTTCTGCTTTTCAGCAGAATTCTGCTTTTTGGATTCAATTGTGCTTTTCGCTTTTTAGAAACACTGTATATAAAATTTATTGTTTATTTACAGGGTCACACAAAAATATTCAGCAACATTATATGTGGAAATTCTATGAAATATGTTTTAGTGATGTTTTCCTTTTTTTAACTCAATCAAATTTATCTATGTTATTAAAGTACAGTACAACATGTTTTCTACTGAAAATGATAGGATTTATAGGATTTACAGGGTGACACAAAAGTATGTGGATTCACTACAATCTCAGAGTGGTAATATGATTTCCTCTCCTTACAAAGATTTAAAAAGTGCTATTCTGGCAACAATTTCTCCTTCTCAGTCATATGCCACAAAAAATGCAATACGTAAAGGGAAATGAGTGCAGAGTAAAGGTGGTGAAATTTTGACACATGATTAAGTGGCACAACGTCTCTTACAAGAAGAAATCGATTGTTTAGAAAAGAAGGAAAATTTAAAGCCCCAACCAAACAAAATAATAATAAAAAAAAGATTTCCATCATTCACAATTATACACCTTACTTGCACAACTTCTAATAGGATGAAAATATCTGAAATTTTACCAGGCAAGTGGGTTAAGGTGAAATATGCAAAAAAAAAAAAAGTTTGTTGTTGATTTCTATGGACAAAATATTGATGTGGAGGCGGGAGGAGAGGAATTCAAAGTGAAGTTCATAACTAACAATGTCAAGCATTGTTGATTTTTTTTTTATATTTCCTGAACAAATTGACACAGATGTGGTTACCAAATCTCAAATTGGGAAAATTTTAAAAGGAGCCACATTTCAACAACTGTGGCTCACTGTGTTCAACTGTATTCACTACAGATTTCAAATTAAAAAAAATTATACAATTTTTACAGTTAACATTTCAATTAATTTTGTGTAATTTTCTTCATATAATTAAAATAAAAGCTTAAAATAAGGTTTTCAGTAAATTTAGATAATAATTTATTACTTATTCAATCAATACCTATTTTACCCCACATGATACCCATTTTATCCCATTTCAGAGATGAAAAGTGTATACAAAACAAAAAAAATACTGCTACTATTTAAAATTAAAAAAATAAATTAATAACTGTATAAATGCTTTGCCAAGACATCAGTTGCATAAATAAAAAAAAAAAAATCGTATTGAATATTTTTGTTTCAATGAAAACAAGCATTGAATGAAAAAATAGTGCTTTTCATACCCATTTTACCCCATCTGACCCTATACACACGGATTTATTTTTCAACATTTATACAATGTATTTAACATAAAGAAGCCATTTGTCTAATTTTATTCAGAAACAGAAGTTATTTGTGTATTAAAACCAACAACAATACATACATTTAATTAAAATATAAAAAAAAATTATAGAAACAAACAAAATAATTCATATAGTTTGTTTTCATAGCTGTTTTTAACATTTGGCAACAAATCTTACTTTCTGATGCCTGAATTCCATCAAGTTTTTTAAAAAAACGCCAAGGCCCCTATAGTAGAAAAGTACAAATTCTCTCCTATTTTTCACTCTCTGCACCATAGTTTGAAATACATGCAAGTCGGTGAGAGCGAAAAGTTTAAATATTAAATTTTAAATCTATTTATATAAAATACAAGTCTCTGTGTGTCCCTCACAATTCCGATTGGTCTGCCTCATTGATCGCGGTAATGTTAGGCTTCGTTCAACTTACAAAAATCGGTACTACTTAGTTATCACGTCGACCAAAATTCTTTCGTCAAACTATCTATATTATAAAGGACAAACATATCTGTGCGTAACGCATACGTCATTCTGCGAATGGCAACACTTTGAAATTTGAAATGATATTTCGCTCTTGCAATTTTCGCTACTGCAAATTTTAAAACTTCTAAACATCCCACGTTTTAAATGTTTACACCGTCGTGTGCGGAAAAAAATGCACTTTTAAATGCAATTTGTTTGAAAGCTGTATCTCAATTTATTTCTGAGATATTAATTTTTTTATAGTTTTTAATACCAATTTTCTAATCGTGGCAACTGAAGTACTTCATTTCTATTAAAAGTGGATTAGTTATTTTTATTGATTATATTCTTACTGATGCCATTTTCTCATTACAATTAAAAATATCTTTTTTTAAAAATTTGAACAGAAAATGACGTTATGCTTAAAAAAAGACACAATTTCCCTGATGATGCTCTTATATTTCACTATTTTTTCATTTTGCTGATATTGAGTTTGAGACAATAGGCAAAATATTTCAGCGAATGAAAATGACGTCATATTTAAAATTAAACGATAATTTTATTTGATAAAACGATATATTTCCCTTGAATACGTCTAAAAGTTATAAATTTCTGGAATTTTTACGCGCAGGTACAGATTATCGTCTTAGTAACGGTTACTAAGACGACACTATCACGAGTGGGAATTTCAACAGGGAAAGTTGTAACAGTTGACAAACGAGACTTCAAGCTTGAAAAAAATATTTAGTAACAACCTATTGCGCGTTAAAATGTTTTTAAATGGTTAATATGGATGTGAAACGTCGAAAATGACTTGATTCGGTTTAGATGTAAAGGTAGAAAATTCTATGATTATGTAAAGGTGAAATCATTTATGCGGATTTTTCATTCCGTAATACCAAGCATCAATTAATAACTTAATCAAAATTACTTATCTTGATTATATGTTGCTGATTACGTATATGAATAAAGTTAAACTTTTCAATAATTTTAACAGTTGAAGTTTATGAAAAAAGTATTTTGTTAATCTTAGGTTAAAATATGTCTTTGGAGAGTTAAATTAACAAGTGTAAGATGGAATTTTTATTCTAATTATTTTTTGTCGATGTATTATAAATTTGATGCAACACTTCCTTTGTAAACATTTTCTTTCGTCGAAATTCGACGGGATCCACCTCGTACGATTAAATGCCAATAATGGTTGATTGTAAATGTCACATTCACTTGACTTTAAGCAAGTTACACGTATTTACGTCATCAAGTGATTTTTATTTCGACGTTTTATTTATATTTTTATTAATGTTATACTAATTTATTTGTTCTTACGTTATTTATAATAAATATTACGTCAATTTGTATAACTTGGCGAGTGGTTTGACGATTTATATAATTTGGCGAAATTGGTCGACGGGATAACTAAGTAGTACCCAAAAATCCAATATATAATTTCTTCTATCTGAAATCCCGTCTATAAAATATTCAAAATTGGAAAAGTTTAATGTTTTGCGCTATCGTTAAAACCATTTCAGAAACCGTGTTTAATTTTGCGGTACTACTTGATTATCCCGTTGACCAAAAAACTATCGCCAAATTATAAGATGGATGCCAATAATGGATGATAGTAAATGTCACATTCACTTGACATTAAACACGGTGCACTTGTTTGTTACGTGATCAAGTGATTTTTGCTTCAACTTTTTATTTGTATTGTTATTAATGTTTTTTCTAATTTATTTGTTCTTTCGTTATTTAAAAGAAAAATTATGTCGATTTGTATAATTTGGGGAATAGTTTGGCAAAAAATCACGCATTGAATATCTATCCCAGAGCCACAAAATAGCCTGCATGAGAAAAAGTGAACCGATGTCAGCCTTCATCCAACAGTGAATTACCTCAATTGTTTTTATACTTTTATTTACTTTTTTTTTATCTTTTAACGTTGCATTAAATGTGAATTAAATAAAAACAGGTACAGATGTCATAGACGAACCGGGGTTTCTTTTTAGCACCAAAAGGCGGATTTTTTGCCTGGTTTGGTAACCTGCAAATTTTTGCTTTAAATGAAAACTTGGTGTTTTATAATAAAATCAAATGTGCGTGTTAAATTAAAATAATGTGCACGATAATGGCAACTTAAAGCGGCAACTGTTTTTTTTTTTTTTTTTTTTTTTTTTTTTTTTTTTTTTTTTTTTGAAAAAAGAATAATGAAGTAGAAATGTAATATAGAATATTTTGTTCAACAATTTGTTGTATTTTTCATTTAAAATGAATAAAACTGCATCCGAACGTAAACGGCGTTCAGACGGAGAACGTAGAGCCCGATGGCTAGCTCGGCGGTCGCAAGAAACATTAAATTCTATCCGAGAAGAAAATAGATTACGACATTCAAATCAAAGAGCTAATGAAAGCCATTGTGATCGATCTGTGAGATTATCTCATAACTCTTTGCGTACTTCTGCACAGGGTTCAAGTGAAAATAAAGAAGAAAGGTTAATCAGACGTAGTTATGATGCTGAACGTCATTCTCGGCGGTTTTTGACTCAACGACAAAACTACTACGAAAATCAGCAACAATTAATTTCTGAAGCCTCTCATTCTCAAGCCATTGAGCCTCATACGTGTGGACAATTAAGCATTCTCTGTCAATTTTGCAAAGCGCACCATTTTCAAGCTGAGAAAATTTAACATTTGTTGCCATAAAGGTAAAGTTAGGCTTCAACAATGTCATCGGTTTCCACCATATCTCCAAGACTTGATGAGCAATTCAAATGCACTTAATTATCGTAATTTCAAAGAAAATATTCGCTCATACAATAGTGCCATTTCATTTGCTTCTAAAGGGTGCTAAACTTGCTGGAAATGCTCCGGGACACTGCCCTTATTGTTTTAAAGTTCAAGGCCAAATTTATCACCGAACTTCCCACTTGCATCCTCCTAATGGCCAACAAAGAAAATTTGCTCAACTGTATGTTTTGGATACAACACAAGCTGTCGAAGAGTGGCTTAACATTCCCGAAAATGACAACTGTTTACCAAAGGTTTTGCGTGAAATTGATTTACTTATGCGGCAAAATCCTTATGCTCAAGTTTTCAAAAAAATGAGTGAGGTGGAGACTCAGCAGCAACAACATGCACAAAGATACAATTTACAAATGCCAAGAGTTAATATGGTATCGAGATCGCCATTTAGACAACAGCCGACATCAAACGAAGTAGCTATGGTTTTTCTAAATGACGATTGTGAACCACCGTTTCAACGCGATATCAGAATTTATCCAAGAAATAATGACCAACCTTTTGTAAACTTGAATATTTTAAGTCCTAATTTATATCCAATAACTTATCCTATATTCTACACAAACGGAGAGCCTGGCTGAACAACAAATTTATCACTATCACCTTATCCAGGATTTTCACCTGATGTTCGAAGTAATATATCAATACTTCAGTTCAAAGTTGCTCAAACAGTGATTCGTAATAATGAGTTTAATCCAATATTGCATGGTGGAAAACATGCTCAACAGTGGATAATAGACTCTCACTTACAAGTGGAAGCTAATAATCTCAATTGCATAAGACAGAAGCAAAAAAAAAAATCGTGCAGACGATTATTCTCGCTTCAGGGACCCTTCTCGCCCAAGGAGCAGCTGATGCAGGTGTTACTGCTGGAAAAACCATAATTCTACCTTCTTCATTTCAAGGGTCTCCTAGAAATATGAGAGAGAGATACAATGATGCTATGTCTATTGTTACAAAGTTTCGAAACACAGATGTGTTTTGTACATTCACGTGCAATCCACATTGGCCAGAAATAGTAAAAAATCTACTGCCCGGACAAACGTCATCAGAAAGACTTGATTTAGTACCGAGAAAGTTTAAAATCAAACTATCAGCATTAATGAATGATATAACAAATGGAGAACTATTTGGTAAAGCTGTGGTCTTTGTATATATTATTGAATTTCAAAAAGGTCTTCCACATGCTCATATTCTTTTAATTCTAGCAGAGCCCTATAAATTTGGTAATGCTGCTCAAGTTGACCGTTGTATTTCTTCGGAGTTACCAGATCCTGAAACTTACCCACGATTATCAGAAATTGTTCTTCGTACTTTGGTCCACGGGTCATGCGGAGCTTTGAATCCGAATTCTCCATGCATTGATGGTAATAAATGCACAAAAGATTTTCCAAAAGAGTTTCAAGAAACAACTAAAGTCAATATGAATGGTTATCCACTCTATCAAAGACGACAAGGCCCAACTGCTATAGTTCGCGGCACACATATAGATAATCGTTACATCGTACCATATAATGCATAGTTACTGCTTACATATGACGCGCCATTAATATTGAAGACTGCACGTCCAACCTATCTAATGAAATCTATTAAATAAATTTACAAGCACATATACAAAAGTTATGATGCAGCAAATGTAGTAGTTCATGCTGGAAATAATGAAAGTAACGAGTTTGTGTATGATGAACCGTCGTCACATGTTGATTTTCGATATGTGAGTGCACCAGAGGCGGTTACTGGAAAATGAAACGCATGATTGTTCTCATGCAATAATTCGTCTTGCCATTCATTTGCCTTTAAGTCAACAGGTTTATTTTCATGCTGGTGGTGAAAATTCTGCTCTGGAACAAGCTGCCAACCGCGAAACGATGCTGACTGCTTGGTGCAAGTTGAATAGAACAGATAATGAAGCAAAACAATATCTTTATGTTGATATACCATATCATTATGTATACGAGAAAAATTCTTGGAAAAAACGACAAAGAGGAGGCGATTAAATTGTTACAAGATTATATTATGTTAATCCAAAAGATATTGAACGTTTCTGCCTTCGGTTACTTCTCCTTTATATTACTGGTGCTACATGCTTTGAAGATTTACGAACATTGGATGGAGATCTGTACAACACATTTCAAGAAGCTGCATGTGTACGTTGTCTTCTTGCTGAAGATAATGAATGGGATCAATGCTTAGAAGAGACTACTTTAACTGCAATGCCATTACAAATGCGTCAGACTTTTGCATTTATTTGTATATTTTGTAATCCAACAAATGCAGCTAATTTGTGGGGAAAATATAAAAATTCAATGAGCGAAGATTACTCAAGAACTTATAATGAATCAGCTGCTCAGAACCGAGCACATTAAAATGTTCCAATATGACCTAAAGAGAAAAAGATGCATTGTTTGGAACATTGCTTATCTCGAGAACTAAAAATATTGTAGATAAAATATGTTTTATGGCAGTAAACGATTATTTTCTCTGAAGTGTTGTTTTTTGCGTCATTTTCCTATCCAAGATTCGATAGCGATGAATAAATCAGAGAACGTGGTTGGCTATATCCCAAAAACACCATTAAAATATTTGAAGTCGTCTAATATAATGTCTTTGAGGACATATTTGACATTTGTTTATAAGATTTTTTTGTTGTGTACAAAGTATTTTAGTGATTACAGTAAAAAGGCACTGACAGTATATAATAGATGATTGTTCTTTAGGAAATCTTTTGCATTTTTACTTTTTCGTGCGTGAGAAAATTTGGGTTTTATTCTTAAGACTATACATGTTATTTTTTATGTTTATTTTGAGTTATGATTCAGCAAATTTTAAAACTTTATTACTTCGAAAATTTGTTAATTATTTAATGTTTTATGTCCAAAATGCTAACTAATGAAAACTCCTCATTCCAAATCATTTTTAAGAATTTATGTAGGTACACTACAAGATTTGTACAACAATTAATAAATTTAGAAAACAATTGTCTTTTAAAATGATAAACAAAAAAGATATTTATAATTGTATTGTGGAATATTTACAATTCTACTGAAATAATTTCCTAAAGATGTTGTTTTCAGTATTATATAGCATTAGAAAATGTAGAAATACTACTAAATACTAAAAATATACCAAACATGTGAAGTGCAGATTTTTTCTGAAACGGAAAACTTCCATTCTTCCTTTCAAGCTCAAGAATCAACAATATTTATGGAATATGGAATATGATAAGGTAAAGTATCTACCACTTACCCTAAATTAAATAAACGGTCAAGTGCGAGCATTACTCGCGCTCAGAGGGTTCCGTAGAATGAATATATGAATTTGTAATTGTATTAAAAAAAGTTCCTAAAAGAATACTAAGACTTTGTAAAAAATTTTATAACGTAGGGTTGGGTATAACTGTATGTATTAGAAAAGTGTAAATGGGTATACCATGAAAGTTCAAAGAGATATGGAACCTAAATAATATCAAATATATCTATTCGTATTTTTTTAATATTATCCTAATCTGTTTATGATGAACTTAATTCGGTACTGACAATAAAAGCAGTGCATAGTTAAACTTCATTTAGCATTTCATGAAACTAAACTCAGCGTAGTAACAACCTTTATTTCTACAGGGTAGCTAAAATAAAACCTTTGTTCAAAGTTTAAATTTGGCATTATGCTAAGTGCGCTTCGAATTCAGGTCTCAAAGTTGCAACGCCGCCTTGGTCAGTGTCGCGTTTTTCGAGATAGGTGTTTAATTAACTTTTAAAGTCACTCGAGGCGTATTGAGAGATACAATAAATGCAAACTATAGCGAATCCCACTGTATTTATGCGATTCATTCTAATTAAATTTTTCGAGGGCGATGCCCTTAAAAAACGGACACCTAATTTTTATTCCAAAACAGACAAGCGGCACCATGAATATTTAATTAAAATTTTCTTCTTATCATGTACGTGAAAATAAGCAAGTTCTTATTTTCTAATAAATTCGATTATAAATTCTGGTGTCAGTTCATTATTTCATAAGTTTATAAATAGAATTACTCCGTGTCGGAAAGGATTAAGTGGTCGCAGGACTCTTAAAGGTTCAAAATTTAAGAAATTTTATTTTTTTTAGATGTTAAACTCCTACATTTTCTGAATATTTTCATATAATTGCTTCCTTGAAATTCCCATTAGAACAGAAGTTTTGGCTTTTAGAATTATACCTACTCAATAGCTGAAGCCACGATTCCGAAACTTTAAAGTCATTATTTTCCATATGGCGTTTTTTGGGCATGACGCGCAGGATACCTCAAAAGCTTCTGAATACTTTTTATGAAATTTTCAAAACATATATTTCATGTTAGTCTGTATAAACTGAATCTAAAATTTCCTTTTTATTGTTCAAAAAAATATTTTTTTAGGTGATTTTAATTTTCAAATTTTCAAAATCTTGTATTAGCTAAATGCAACATTACATTAAAAATATAAAAATGCTTTAAATACAAATTTATTTAAGTTCAGGGCAATTATTATAATCTGAGGAATATGTAAGCACAAAAATTTTCATTCTGGTTGCATTTTTTTTTTTTTTTTTTTTTTTTTTTTTTTTTTTTTTTGTAATCCTGCGCGTAAACTTTTATGCCAATTTTTTGTTCGACAAATGTCTAACAGTTTCGAGCCCCCTATAAATACTAATTCTGTATCTTGCAATTTTTTAAATACATGAAACGACGGAATATACTTATATCTTTCATCCCAATTAAAATTGTGTTTTAAAATCATATACATTTTAAAACATTAAATGTTGAAAATTGTCTTTTTGTTATTTTTTCCATTTTTAGAGTCTCGAGACCCCTTAAATTAGTATGTTTTTACCAATTTGACGTTTATTGCTTTTATACTGTTACTGGACGTTGCATTACACATATATATCATTAAAAGTTGTTAACTAGGCATATTATATGCCGCCCTGTCCTTGTGTATATCCAAACTGACCGTATCTTTAAGGGTTAATATCTCGGCTAATTACCGATGATTTTTTTTTAATCATTATCAACAATGCTCTTATTCTTCTGCAACAATAGGTATATTCAGCGATGCTCAACAATTTTTCTGGATGCCGTAAATCGAAATTTGTGCATAACAGAAAAAATGCTAATTCCTCAAAAACTATGTGATCTAGGGTAATCACTATAATTTTCCGGCAAGGATTACATTAACGTCTACTACCTCTAATTTTTTCATAATTTTAGTTTCAGTAGATTCGGAATTAGATGGGGAGGGGGACATATTTTTGCGCTACATTTTCAACTATATCTTTGATAATATAATACCTAAAATTAAAACGAATGTATTTTTGAGTTCAGCGTTACAAAAGCTTTCACAAGATAGCCTCAAATGATATACAAAGAAAAGATTTTTTTTCAAGTAGCATAATTAGCCCCCCTACTTTTTTACTAAATATATTTATGAATGTTTATTAATCTCAAAATATGTGGGTCAATGGCTTTATTACTTCCCGAGTTTGAACTTTCCACGTTCCATAGTTTACGAGAAAATGGCTGTGACAGACAGACGAACAGACACAGGAGTGATCTTATAATGGTTCAGTTTTTACTTTTTAAGTACGGAACCCTAAAAACTATATATGAAAATCCCTTGACTCCCCCCCCCTCCCCTTTGTGTTTCTTTAACAAGTATATGTGTGCAATAAGGGTGGAACGAAAGTATAGGGCAAAATATTTTTTTTCACCAGATAATTTTCTAATAGAAGTTAAAAGTTGTCTTTGTATGTCAACAATAAAACTATGACGTTTTTTCGTTCTAAATTTATGTCTTTAGGTACCGCAAGAGCCTTAAAAATAAGGATTTTTTTCCGAAAAAAATCCAAAATTAACATAAAATTATAACTTTTGTTCACTGTTTTATTTTTACATTTTAAAAATCAAATATTGTTTTAATAGCAATCTATCGATGCTTCTTTACTATAACAACAATAATATTAATTTTAATTGATCTAAATTTATGCATTAATTTTCTGCAAAAGTGAAATAAATGAGCTTTTTTTTTCAAAAAAATCAAGATGTAATATGACTTTGAATTTAACTGTTGTAATTACTTTATTGCTTACAAATAGTTGTTCAAACAAAGTTTTTAAAATAATATGTAAAACTTTTTAAAATAACTAATTATTACTAAAAATAAACTTACCAGTTGTTTGGGTCTTTTTATTTTTAAGATTTTTTGGAAAGGGATTAAACACAAGCATGCAACACAAACAGTAACAAGTGACTAAAATTAAAGAAAATAGAACAAATGTCATGATATAATTAATAATTAGTGTTATTGAAACAAAACAAATAATAAAGAATAATTAGAATATTCCATTATATTATTAGTTTCACATTTATTTGGTTTTTAAATTTTCTTGATTATTAGATAAAATATTTTTTAGTCTCAAATTTTGGCATCATCTTTTGCGAAGGAAGTTTTGCTTTAATAAAGCCTTCTCCTGTCTCAGGACTACAGACAATTATTGATGACTCTGTCAAAAGCTTCATAACTCTTTCTACTTTTTGTGTATTACAAGGTGAACGATGGAAATCTATAGATGGCAACTGGTTCTCTTGCTTCACTCATATACATTTTAAAATTTTTCATCAGTTATGCATTTTGTTATTGGAGACTATGTGCCCGCCCACATAATCATATCAATGTAATATTCAGCATGAAAATTGAGCTTGGGAACAACAAGCTTTCTGACGCCATTCTTTTCTTCCAGTCTTGCTTTTAGAAGTCGACGAAGACCCAACTTTCTTATGTGCTTTCTCTCATCACTTAACATACAGAGAAGAACGTTTTCTTGGGGAGCGTGATAACTATTACTCTGAATAACTGGGTAAATTATTTTTAGAAGTTGCTCACAAAGGTAACATGAAAATTTTATCAGTCTCCAAAAATATTTGGAACCATTTATACATGATGGTTTAAGCTTAATATGGAACCAGATGGGGGCATACACTTTCTTAACATACTCTGTTAAAGCTTTAAGTTTATCTGAAGGATTCTCTGTTCTAATATATAACCGAAGATTACGACTTGCTAACGTAGGTCATCGAGAATGAGCCAACTTTCCTGGGTTTTTTTAGGACAAATCTGGAAAGAATGCACCGCTTGAGATTGATGTGCACATTTCAAGTAAATATGTTTGGCCTGTGCTCAAATCTTCAATTATTTTAACATTAGGAAGGTTGATTATATAGACAAAAACTTAACCACTGGGAGTTCGTTACAATTTTCGAGTTATTTGCCTAAAACCCCGCCAAATTCATTAGGGCCCTTTGTTTTTCCGTCTAATGTACCAAACAGGGTGCAGTGGCCGATTTAGATCTTTTTCTATTAAAGCAATCACACCATTGTTAACTCCAGTGTTTGTGGCTGTCCCATCACACCCAATAGCAGTTACAGCTGATATGTTCAAATGATTGTTACCATTAAAGTATGATATTATGCTTTCTTTTATAGATTCGCCTGTTCCAAAAGAAGGGGTTACATGCCCTAGAAAGGATGAATTGGGCTCTTTTACTAAATAAACATGTTTTTAAATGACCATCTTTTTGTAAAATTTGTTTCCTTATTTATCTTGCACAATTGTTTTATCTTTTCTTCCATCGAAAATCAAACCTATATTTTCTCCAACTTGGTTAAGGATTCTTACTATCTCTTTTGTTCGATTCTTGGCTATCTCTCTTCGAATTCTAATCCTATCAATTAACTTACATTTGTTATCTTCTGTAATCATTCCAACATCTTTAAGAACAGCAGTTGCGATAGTCACAGCAACTCTGGATGAAACCACAGTTTGGTCACAGGCACTTGCTCCTGTTGGACGTTCTACTGCCATTTGCTCGCTTGTAGTTGAATCCAAAAAAGAAGTAGAGAGATTTTTGAGATTCTATGTTAAGTTTACTTTAGATGTTTGTTCAGGATCTGATTGAATGACATCATTTTCAGGTTTTCTAGTAGCCTTAACTAATAATTTCTAATTGTACTTGTACTTTAATTATTGATGTAATACCTGTTGCTTCCCCTCTTTTCTTTGTGTTAAAATCCTCGAAATAACTTTATCGACTCCACTTATGCACATTTTTCTCACTGTTCTTTGGTCAAGTAAATATTCTTGTTCAAGTTTAGGTACTTTTTTATTTTTTCGCCCGTACAGACAGAAAATTCTTTGCACTTACAGGCTGCTACATCAAAAAGACGTTTGCTTTCATTTAAAAACTTTGCTGCAATTAAATCATATTTTTCTGTACCTTTTCTACCTTTTGATCTTAATATACGTCTGTATTTATCGTGATATGTTTTGCCCATTTGCGAGATACTACAGGAATAGATGCTTTCGACCAAATAGATTCAACTTTTTTAATAGGAATATCAAGTATTTCACTCATCGTTGGTTGTTTTGATGTTTTGTCTGGTTTCAGCTCATGTCGAATATAAAGATTATATTTCATAATTTCATCATAAGTTGGAAGACTTAAACCACTTAATTGTTTAAAGTACTCAAAAATTAGGCATTCTAACTTTTGTCTGGTCTGAACTGGTCTTGACACTGCCATCACACTAAAGCTAAAGTATTAACTAATAAATTATTAAACTAATATTCAAGCTGACATATTCAAAAACAAAACAAAATCCAGTAAAGAACAGCATAAAAACATTTGTTATTCAAACGCTTCGTTTGTCGGCATTGACTGACGACAGAAACATGTGACCAGATCATTGCTACAGCTACATGTTCTCTTCCACCTCCGCCACCCTACAACAGCAAATAATATGCCGTCTGAATGAAGGTCACTTTAAACCACGTAGTGTTCTCCTTTTGACTATTAATTATCAGAACTAAAAAATGTTTTGCGTAAAGTTTTTAAGTTAAAATTAAAGTTAATCTTTCCTGTTATGAAATAGTGTTAAAATCTAAAAAAAATGGAATTTAAAAGATGCAAGGTTTAGTAGCATAAATATTAAATGTATGCAGTATAAAACTATAAATATCTACTATAAAGCAGTTTATGTATATTATTAAAAAATTGAAAACAAGCATTTTGGTATTTAAAATATTTTTCTTTTTTTTTACTAAACAAAATTTATCAAAATTCGTAAAATCTACTTAAAAATACATATATTCAAGTCTTTTGCGCCGCCTCTAAATATATTATGTTTGTCAAAATATTTTAATACTGTCTTAACAAAGGCATTAGACAACTTTTTATTTCTATTACATATCGAAATTAAAAAAAATAGTGCTAAACAGAATAACATGTTATTCTCTTTTGGGTGTAGTTGTGTCCATGAAGGATGGATTTCACATTAAAATTTAAACATGCATTTTTTAATTTAATGGCTACTTTCTAAAAACGGAGGGAATTTGGTTGTGGTCCTACCGGTTAGTTTCAGCATTATTATGGGTTAGGACAAAGGAATCTGTTGTAGAATCACATTTTAAGAATTATTGAATTTTAACATAAGGTAATTTATTATGAAACTTCCTGTACATATTTAAATAATACGTATGTACCTTTTCAAATAACTCACAAAAATGTTTTATCTAAATCTTATATTGACATGAAAGGAAAATTTATCTCATTGGATAAATATATATATATATACGGTAGCGCTCAAAAGTATTTTCACAATCTTATATTCTCTCTTATTTTATTTAATATAAAAATGTAAAAGAAAATATACTCCCTATAATTGAGAACACTATGACTGCAGTTATTCAAATGTATCAAGTTTCAACTTGTTAGTTTACATTCGGCGACACCGAAGAAATATGACTCCTCCTTAGATCAAAAATATTTTGACAATTAGTTTGCATTTAATTGTTGAAGGTGTCAGTGGCGCTATAGCTTCGATTACTGTTTATATCGACTTATTGTGATTACTTTTAAATGCCGAAAAGTAAAAAATATTGAAGTGATTCTAGAAAAGCCGCTATAAATGCACTTAGAAAAGGTAGACTGCAAGCAGAATTAGCTCGTTCTTTTAACGGGTCTCGGCAACTTGTTATTACATGGAATAAAGTTTTTAATAAACAGAAATACATCGAAAATAAGCCTAAAATTGGCCATCCGAAAAAAAAAACAACTTGCAATGGTGACTGTATTCTAAAAATGATATCTACAAGTGGTTGTCGTAAGTCCGCTGTAATAATAAAAAAAGAATTGAAAGAAAATTACGGCATAGAAATGCACATTTCATCAGTCAAACGACGCCTAAACCTCTGTGGTTTACATGGCAGAAGACCAACAAAAACACGTTTGTTATCTACTAAGAATAGGAAGGCTAGAGTCGCGTTTGTAAAACGGCATAACCCTTTCAGGGGCAAAGCAATTCCATTGCTAAAGTGTTGAAATTAATTACTGACACCGGAATTTTGTTTAAAAAAAAATCGGTTTATTACGTGTGTAAAATATAGCTTTTTCTTATTTACAAATAAATTTGTTTTCAAATTCCGGTGTCAGTCATTATATTCAACACTTTAGCAATGGAATTGCTTTGCCCCTGAAAGGGTTATGCCGTTTTACAAATGCGACTCTAGCCTTCCTATTCTTAATAGATAACAAACGTGTTTTTGCTGGTCTTCTGCCATGTAAACCATAGAGGTTTAGGCGTCGTGTGACTGATGAAACGTGTATGTCTATGCCGTAATTTTCTTTCAATTCGTTTTTATTATTACAGCGGACTTACGACAATCACTTGTAGATATCATTTTTAGAATACAGTCAACATTGCAATTTTTTTTTTTTTTTTTTTTTCGGTGGCCACTTTTAGGCTTATTTTCGATGTATTTCTGTTTATTAAAAACTTTATTCCATGTAATGACAAATTGCCGAGACCCGTTAAAAGAACGGGCTAATTCTGCTTGCAGTCTACCTTTCTTAAGTGCATTTACAGCGGCTTTTCTAGAATCGCTTCAATATTTTTTTACATTTCGGCATTTCAAATTAATCACAATAAGTCCCCAGGTAAAAAAATCAGAGAAAAACCTTTAAAAATTTTGAGATTTTGCAGCCATTTTGAAGGTTTCAACGGGTATATTTAAGGCAAATGAAAACTAAAGGTTATCTTAAGAGAAGTATACCTCTTTTTGAAAGATTTCATACAGGTTTATTTCTGTTAGTTATCACCTCCAAATTACCTTCAATGACTTAGAAGATTTTCGTGAAATCACATGAGGCATGTTGAAGGAAAATGAAAATTGTTTCTTTACCAGGTAACATGAAGGTTTTACTTAAAGGTTTTATTATTGCACATTATGGTATCTAAGATTTTGATATGCCCGCATTTCCTCAGTAATATTTTAAATTTATTTCGAAATTAATATATTAGATAATTCCCGGAAATCTAACGTCTTTCACCGGTTCAGTCAAAAATTCTTAACTCCCCCTCGTTAAAATTTTTAATTAATATTTTAAATTACCATTTTAAATAGCGATATAAAAATCCCATTCTAGAAATAAAAATCTCAAAATTATCTTAAAGTTTCCCTCGTTGAGATTTTTAATTACCATTTAAAATACTATTTTTTAATTCCCTACAAATCCCTACAAAAAGAAAGAAAAATCTCGAAATTATTTTGAAGAGTCTACTAGTTAAAATTTTTAATTACCCCATTTATGAAGTTATTACGAGCAACAATTTCACCTCTAACACGCTGAAAAATTTCAATCTCCGAAAATTCCCCCTAAAAAGAAAAAAAAATCACGAAATTTTTTCGAAGCCCTTTTTGACCTTAAATTTGTCACAATTTTTTCTAATATTATAACCAGTAACAATTTCACCTCTAAACTCTAACAAGCTCAAAAATTTCAATCTCAAAATATTCCCCCTAAAACGAAAAAAAAATAATCACGAAAGTATTTCAAAGTCCCCTTTTTATCCTAAAATTTGTCATAAATTTCTCTTAAATTACCACCAGTAAAAATAACTCTTCGAAGTCTAACACGTACAAAAATTGCACCCTAAAAAAAAAAAAAAAAAAAAAAAATCTCCAAATTATTTTAAAGTCCCTTTCATTAATATTTAAAATCGTATTCAAACACGCACAAAAAATATTTTAGTTAAATTTCAAAATCTAACGAGGGCCCTCAATTTCCCTTCTCCCTTTTCTAAAAATGTCTTATTTAGTTTTCCATTTTAAGTTTTTCGAAAAGAATATATTTTACTGTGCTCTTCTAAATCTCACAAAAAAGAAATTTTAGTTAATTAAATTTCAAAATGCAGGAAGGGATACAAGGCACTCCGCCCCCCCCCCCCCTTCCACCATACCACTCCTGTCGTCCTTGCTCAAAATCCTTAGTTCCTCATCAAAACCACCCCACCAGTGGCCGAGAGGTTCTGCTATCAAAGCTGGTAGACGGGAGATGCTGGGTTCGAACCCAATCGCGCCCGTCGGACTAGTCGTTCGGAGGTTTTTTCGTGGTTTTCTTCGAACCTTGGATTTCTTTGCTTAAATACGGATTAGCTTCCCTTTGAAAGACCCCAGGCACGCCCCTTCGGCCCAATATCCCAAGTGTAGACAATTGGCCATCATAATACAACACAAACAGCACCTCTTTAAAAAAGAGGAACTAAGAATTTTGCACATACTAACATTAAAGGAAAAGAGGCTCTTTTAATTTAATTACTCGAAAATAATACATTTTATATTGTTTTTGAAAACATAACAAAAAGAAATATCTAGTTACTTAAATTTTAAAATCCAGGGGGGGTAGGGTCCCTCCCCCCCCTTTCCTCATTTTGGTAGCGTCCACGATTAAAGCTGAAAAATATAGGTGGGGTTATTACATGCATAATTTGCCCTTATCCTCTATCAGGCGTGAATTCCAGTTTTTATAAAAGTTACTTCTTCAAAAACAAAGTTTTCGTTGCAACATTTGATTTTTGATCATGTAGCTGTCATTTGACATTTGAAGTCCACCGAGTTGGAGAATGCTTTGGGGCCTATAGCTACAATGGCTGTCGCCTCGAATGATCCTTATTATACATAGAAACAACAACAAGTCACAACAATTTTTATTTTCCATTACATATATTATATAACTACAATGGGACATACACAATTACATCCATGTCTTACCCAGGGACTCGAACTCGGGCCCTCGAGATGACAGCAGCCCTCATGTAGCTGTATTTCTGACTCCATGTCATGGGAGAATGAGAAGGAAGTTATCAACTCAACACACAGAAAGCATGTTTACTTTTCCGCCACTCGGAAAATAAGGGAGGTTCTGCCTTTTTTCCTCGTGGAGGAAGGTTGAATTTGTGGTTGTCCCAAGGAAATAACGTCATTTTTGTGGTCATTTGAGGTCATGCCGGCAAAAACCGTAGCGAATACCTCATAGCTTAAATAACTTAAATAACTTAAAATAAGCGGGAGCAGTCGTTACGCTGTCGTTTTGTTATTCTATTTTTCCTTTTTGCAGTGCTCTTTTTATCTGTATATTAGTCACATTTTAATTAATTTTTAAATGGATATATATATAGCCGTAAGAGGGGTATAAGTGAGCCTTGTATTATACTTATTTTTAATATTATAGCTTGATATTTGTTTGGCACTTTGTATTCAGCCATTCATGCGATACTAACCACATTCGGTAAATCAGATCGCCACGTATAGAAATACTGTGGTATGGAGATAATGTTTTACAAGAAATCTTCGTATATGACTAAAGATGAATTTTTACTATTTTTTAAAATAATAGTGATAAAAATCTCTCAGTTTTAAAAACGGCGTGACACTTCACTTTTCAAATACATCCAAAGAGAACTATTTTATTTTTTGATATTTTCATTAATACGTCTTTTTATTTTGTGAAAAATCTAGTCATAATTTTCTGAATTTCAAAGAATCGTTATGTTCAGTTTCTTGTTTATACTTTTAAGGAGATATATGCATATATTTCCATTATGCATAAAAGTGATAGAAGGATTAAATTACTTCTTGATAATTAAACTTGTAAAAAGCTCAGTTTGGAGGTGGAAACGTTTTGTGAAGGGCCCTTGTTTTGAGGGGAAAAAGTTTGTGAAGGGTCCTTTAAAGGACCTAAGTTCTTTCTAAGCAGATCACTGTATTGGAATATCATTTTATGAGTAAGTAATTTGGTTTCTTTAAAAATCAAGCAGCTATAATCTTTTTAGGAACATAGATGCTTGATTAATACTCAGTGGAGGTGTAATATCTCTGGCAAATCTTTTAGCGGGGTTTAATGTCTCTAGCTGCAATATTCGACTCATAAAATTAATTTAAAAAAATTACATATTGTAGAATAATTTATAATACAGAATATGAAATATGGGACAAATAATTTTAAAATTCTTTACATGTGTATAATTATTTTAAATAAAGTAATTTTTTCACGAAAAAACATTTAAAGACAAATTTAGAGCAATAATATTGTTCTATAGTGCATAACATCATTAAAAATTATATATAGATTCTTGGGGCCTTTAACAAACAGGGGTCGATGCAGGTTTTTATTCTTGGGTTCCATTTTGTGAAAATTAAAAGTTATTTTTGTGAAAAGTAATATTTTGTAACTATAGTTGAAATCCAGTTACTCAAATTCGGATCAAGAATTTATTAACAGAAACTTCTTTAAATTTCAGTTAAAGTTTTTGTTTCGCATGACCTGGTTTTATTTACTAATTACATATTTAAAATAGTTTTTATGCAAAAGAATGTTATGAAGTGGGCCTGTTTTATTAAAAGGAATTTTGAGACTGGGTCCATTTTATTAAATTTATTTTTGTGAAGCGGCCCAATTTATTAAATTTATTTTTGTGAAGGAGCCCATTTTATTAAATTTATTTTTGTGAAGGGCTCATTTTATAATATTTGTTTTTGTGATGGGGCCTATTTTATTAAATAGACTTTTGTGAAAGGGCCCTAAAAAACCCTCAAATTTTGCCTGGATCGACCCCCGCGTTTACCTCCTGTGTGTACAAAACAATTATTAAAAAGGACTGTTCTGTAATGGGTGAGAATCTTCCATGTTTTGAGCAGATTCGCATGTTTTATTGTGTATGTAAATTTTGTGTAATTTTCTCTTGTTTGCATTGTTACTTTTATCATTTACAGGCTTAAAAGAAATAACTGATTTCATTCTGTGCTTGTTTAGTTCATATTGCTTAATATGTTTTTGAGTAGTAAATATTTAAAAAGTCATATTATTTACTGTCAGTTCAGCGTTCGATTTCCTTGGGGGGTCCGCTGGGACTGTTCTGTACCACCAGAAATTCAATTAGACCACTAATTTGAATTTTTTTATAATCTGCAGGACCAGTAATCCCCCCCCCCCCCTCTCTGACAGGTAAACGTAAACTTTCCTCTCCCTGCAAAAACTAAGCACATATCGCATAACATTATTTTATTTAAAAAAACAAAGAAAATTCGATTAAATCTTAGTCATATGAAGTATTTAATTGTCACTCAAAGGGTTAAAGGGATGAAATAGAATTTTATTTAGCAGACCAGTGATGATGACTGCGGACAAATAAATTCTCATGCTTACTGTTCCTTGGGACCGGTGGCTTTTTTATGTCAATTCTACTACTGGTCAGTTGGTGTTTTTTATATTTGTTTTTAGATCTTTTTGTCAACTTAATTTAATCGTGTATAAAGTATGCATGTGTGCATTTTTATTATGTGCCTCCTTCCTTTTTTTAACATTAATATTACATTACATATGCAGTGTTGACTCTAGAAGAAAGGACCGCCGGGCGGGAATTTTTCAAAAAGGAAACACTATTCTAAAAAAAGGACACACTTGTACA
Organism: Maratus speciosus; assembly: GCA_963932465.1. Classification (NCBI taxonomy): domain Eukaryota; kingdom Metazoa; phylum Arthropoda; class Arachnida; order Araneae; family Salticidae; genus Maratus; species Maratus speciosus. The sequence goes on from OZ010795.1 coordinate 297,153,122, forward strand.
TTATTCACAAAAATATTTTGAACTGATTTGTTTAGAGTCCCTAGAGTTTGCGATATTTTCCCGCGATCAGTTGAATTGCCACAGGGAGCATAGGAAGTGTTAAAAAGAGCAGAAGGGTTTAAAAGAGCTTTGCCATGCACAAAAAAGAAAAAAAAAAGGCTGCCGGCGCTGTGCCCTGCTAAAGCGGCTAAAGCTCAATGCTAATATACATGGATTCATATGATAAAAGGGTGAGAAACAAAGTTTTTATTCTTTCTTTTTTTTTTTTCTATTTAAGAGGCAGATAATAAAAATGCACACCTGCATTTTTTTATACTGAAATCACCTTTAAAAGAAATATCCACAAGCAAATGTAAAAAAAAAAAAAATAAAAATAAAAAAAAAATAAAATAAAATACAAATTCACAATGATAACACTGTCTTAACAAATTAATTATTCAGAAACATATTAAGCAGTATGAATAACAATAGAGTAGTAATCACTTATTTCATTTTATTCTACAATTATATTAAAAATGCCTTCAACAGTGTGGACTCTAGAAAAAAATTACTGCCAGCTGGACACTTAAAAAAACACTCAAGAACCTTGTTCACTGAAAATATTTTGCATTTAGTCCTTTTTTATTTTGACCTTTTTAATTTTGTGATATTTTCCTGCAACTGATGAAATTTCTTGATTTTCCTCCCTGTTGACTGACGAATTATGTTTTTCTCCTGTAACTGTTTGACGAATTTCACATTTTTTTCTGCAGCCAACTGTAAAATTTCACGATTGTTTCTCATGATTGCCTGCTGAATTTCATGTTGTTTTCCTGTGACCAATTGACGAATTTCACAATATTTTAAAGCAATCGACTGAAGGGTTTCTAGATTTTTTTTTTTTTTTACCATTAATTGACGGTTGAATTTCTCAGTTTTTTTTTCAGGTGACTGAATGAGAATTTTTGCAATTTTTTCCCCGCAACCAACTGATAAATTTTGTGATATTTTATTTCAGAACAAATGTTTTATAATCCCACATCTGCCATCTTGGATTTTTTTCTTGGCGTGAATTAAAAATGTTTTTTAATTAATAGTTATAATGATTATATTCCAGTTTTTTTCAATGTTATATTAATCTATCAACAATATTTAACCATTGGCGACATTTACTACTTGCCGAAAAAGGAGTTTTCATGCAAGAAAAAAATCAAAGATGGCAAATGCGGGATTATAATACATCTAAACCATACCGATTGGCGTTTATTGCATTTTTCCTTGCGGCTGATTGGCAAAACTCGTGTGATTTTTTTCACGTATCCGGTTTATGAATTTTGTCGATTTTCTTCCCAGCTAATCAACAAACTTCATTTTTTCCCATAAACAGTTGTTGAATTTTTTTTTTTCATATGATCGCTGACTGAATTTCACAGATTTTCTCTGCGGCTGATCAAAGAATTTCATTCCCAAAGCTGAATACTTTGCAATGTTCCACAATGTACTTCAGCTAATCAAATGTTCTGCGTGAATTTAAAAAAAAAAGTCACAGGAAAATTTTCTTTATATATGAAGAAGTGCAATTGCATCTTTTATAGAAATGCAAAAGACATTTCATAAAACCCTGACATACTCGCGCGAATGAAATTACTGGTGAATTTTGTGATTTCTCTCTCCCCCCCCCCCCCCCTAATCGAATGATAATTTAGCGGGTTTTTTTTCCAACAATCGATTGATGATTTTCGAATTATTTCAGATTTTTCCTCTGTCAACTGGCGAATTTGGCCTTTTTTCTCTGACCAAATCGATGAATTTCACAATTTTTCTCCTGCGATTGGGTGAAGAATTTTGACATATTTTCCCCAATTCATTGACGAATTTCGCATTTTTTAACCACGACTGGTGGGTGAATTTTGTGATATTTTTTATTGACCTTTTGGCGAAAATCGTAGTTTTTTTTTTCACACGACCGATCCATGAATTTCATGCTTTTTTACCGAAGACTGATTGGCAAATGTTCCAATTTTTTCTTGCGACAGATTGGAAACAATCGTTGGTTTTTTCCACGACTAATCGAAGAATTTCGTGAATTTTCTGACAACTTCAGAGTTTTTTTTACATGCGACTGATAAGCGAATTTCATTATATTTTCTTTTTACTGATTGGCAAATTTTTTCTCTTTTTCGTGTAAACGATTGATAAAAAACCCCTTTTTTCTGCAACCGATCGACGAATTTCGCATTCTACTGCGACAGATCGGTGAATATTGTGATTATTTTCTCACGGTCGACTGGTGAACTTTGTCCCTTTTCTGCGACTGATTAGCCAAATCTTCATGTTTTTTTTTTTTTTTTTTTTTTTTTTTTTTTTTTTTTTTTTCACGACTGATCGACTAATTCTATTTTTTTTCGATAATACACCGACGAATTTCACTTTTTTTTTTTTTTTTTTTTTTTTCCTGTGACCGATTTTAAAATTTTGCGATATTTCTCTTGAACCAGTAAGCAAGTCTTGACACAGATTGGAGAAAGTCGTGAGTTTTTTTCCGCTACTGATCTACGAATTTCGCAGATTGTTCTGACAATCTTCACGATTTTTTTTAAACCGCAACCGATTTGCAATTTTCACGAATTTTTCCTTGTAACATAGCAAATTTTGAGGCTTTTTCTTGCGAACGATTAGAAAAGATTGTAGTTTTTTTTTCGCTGTTTCTTCTAGAGGTGCACTGACAAATTTTGCGTTTTTTTATCTGCAACCGATTGGCGAAAATCATGGATTTTTTTCTCGCAACTGTTCGTCGAATTTTGTATGTTTTCCCACAGCAAGCTAAAGGATTTCATGAATTGTTCTCCATGGCTGACGAATTGCACGAGTTTTCTTGCGACCATTTGATGTATTTCGCAATCTTTTTAAATGAACGATGAAAGAGTTTGCCGTTTTTTTTTTTTTTTTTTTTTTTTTTTTTTGAAAAGGAAAATTTGAAATGTTCTGCAGTGAAGTCAATGTATGGCGCATTTATAATCATATTCTGCTTTGGGGAATTTTATTATGTCTTACTTTTCAGATTTTTTTTTTCTTTATTGCAGTATTTTCATCATTTTAGATTGAATTTTTTTACGGAGCATTCCGATAAATATTATTTGTAATATATAAAAATTTCAAAGGGGGGGGGGGCACAATACTAGTCCCAAAGAGGGGCACTTTTATAACTTTTACCGACCCCTGTCATATAACATACTGTTGGAAAGACGTGTGACCTCTTATTCATGTTATGCTCATCTGATGCCCCTCCGCTTAATTTGCTCCCCCTGAGGGGGCAGTTTTCTAAATTTTGCCGAAACCCCTCATGTGACATATTGTCGGAAAAGCCTGTGATCACTTATTCATGTTAACGGCACATCTGATGCCCCTCTGCCTACTTTGCTACCCCCTGAGGGGGGCAGTTTTCTAAATTTTGCCGAAACCCCTCATGTGACACATTGTCGGAACGGCCTGTGACTACTTATTCATGTTATACATATCCGATGTCCCTGCCCCCACTTTGCACGCCCTGAGGGGGTACTTTTCTAAATTTTGCTAACACCCCTCATATGACATATTGTAGGAAAGGCCTGTGACCACTTATTCATGTTATGCACATCTGATGCCCCTCCGCCTACTTTGCTCCCCCCTGAGGGGGCAGTTTTCTAAATTTTACCGAAACCCCTCATGTGACACATTGTCGGAAAGGCCTGGGACTACTTATTCATGTTATGCACATCTGTTGCCCCTCCGCCTACTTTGCTCCCCCCTGAGGGGGCAGTTTTCTAAATTTTGCCGAAACCCCTCATGTGACACATTGTCGGAACGGCCTGTGACTACTTATTCATGTTATACATATCCGATGTTCCTGCCCCCACTTTGCTCCCCCTGAGGGGGCACTTTTCTAAATTTTGCTAAGCCCCTCATATGACATATGGTAGGAAAGGCCTTTGACCACTTATTCATGTTATGCACATCTGATGCCCCCCCGCCCACTTTGCTCCCCCCTCAGGGGGCAGCTTTCTAAATTTTGCCAAAACCCCTCATGTGACACATTGTCGGAACGGCCTGTGACTACTTATTCATGTTATACACATCCGATGTCCCTGCCCCAACTTTGCTCCCCCTGAGGGGGCTCTTTTATAAATTTTGCTGACACCCCTCATGTGACATATTGTAGGAAAGGCCTGTGAGCACTTATTCATGTTATGCACATCTGATGCCCCTTCGCCAACTTTGCTCCCCCTGAGGGGGCTGTTTTCTAAATTTTGCCGAAACCCCTCATATGACATAGTGTTGGAATGTCCTATAACTAATTGTTCATGTTATACACATCTGATGTCCCTGACCCCTCTTTGCATCCCCCCCTGAGGAGGCAGTTTTATCAATTTTGCCGGCACGCCTTGTGACATATTGTTGGAACGGCCTGTGATCACTTATTTATTTTATGCACCTCCAGTATTCCTTCTGATTTTTAGACAAAAGCAGGCCGTACAGTGATACTGCATGATTTTATGTAAAGAGAAGACACAGATTTTTTACTTAAAGGAAAACTTCAGTTATTTCGGACAACATGGTAAGGGAATGCGCAGGTTTGTTTACCTAAAGGAAAGCTGAAGGTATTTCGGACAAAAAAAGTGGGAGGTTAATTCAGGTTTTTTACCTAAAGGAAACCCGCAGATTTTTTTGTCCGAAATACCTTCAGTTTTCCTGAATGTTTTTTTTTAAGGTTTTTTGCTGACTTTTTTACCTGGGTCGATATAAACACTAATCGAAGCTATAGCGCCACTGACACCTTCAACAATTAAATGCAAACTAATTGTCAAAATAATTTTGAGCTAAGGCGGAGTCGTATTTCTTTGGTGGCACCGAATGTAAACAAACATATTGAAACTTGATACATTTGAATAACTGCAGTCATAGTGTTCTCAATTATAGGGAATATATTTTCTTTTACATTTTTATATTAAATAAAATAAGAGAGAGTATAAGGTTGTCAAAATACTTTTGAGCGCTACTGTATATATATATATACGTATTAGCCTGTTTTCTTTCTATAATATTTAACGCTTTAATTCAGAACATATGCGAACTTATTTCTTTTTCATATCTTTCATTACATATGAAGGATTAAGCCAAATGAAATGTCAAATGAAATTTTATTTTTTAAAAAAAAGAAATATTTTGCTATGCAATCTGTCGAATTAATGTATAGTTATGTACAAATTCCATAAGAGCATTTATTGTTGTGAATGACGCAGAAAACCATGTAAATAAACATTGCTTTCAGAAATATCTTCCAAGTTTTCTTTTGACAGTCCTCTGTTTATTATTATCACAATTGTTTTAATTACTACTGTATCAACCATGAAAGCAAAATAATGACTGAATAGTGTTTAAGATAATAAATATTCTTATATATTTTAGTATTTTCCAAGAAATATTGGAAATTAGGAAAAAAAAACGATCTATACAGAAGCTGTGGGACTTCTGCACATGTGTATGGAGTTATCCAGATGGATGTTGGTGATGGGAACGATGACGAACAGTTTTTTATAGGGAAGAAGTACTCCATAGATCATATAAAAGATCAGCCGTAAATTCTGGATTAATATTTTATTGGCCAATGTATATATATATATATATATATATATATATATATATATATATATCGCGTGCATTTTTCGTAAATGTGTAAAGAAACATATAAAATAAAATCATACTATTACGTTCAGTTTTAACTCTATCAGTAAGTATTCTATCATAATATTTTCACTTCATGTAAATGATTAATTTAATAGTTCTCCTTATTTGAATTGTTAATGCATTCATACATTTTAATTGAAAAGTTTCTAGCAATCAAGAAAAAATTAGCTTTAGCACTGACCGAGTTTATGTAAAAAAAAAAAAAAAAAAAATATTTTTTTCTTTATTTTCTCAAACGTTTTGATTCTATTTCCACATTAGTAATATATTTTTTAATTAATAATCGATTTTATAATACAAAGCTTTAGAAAATATTGTGAAACAAGTTCTATTAAATGTAATTTGGAAAAGAAAATGTAATGTCATGTGTTGAAACTAGTTTTGTTTATGTTTGATAAATATAAAGTTAAAAAAATATTTTGACTTTAAAGTTTATTTTTATTCAGCATCATGTTTCTAAATTTACATTAAAATATCTAAAACATACAATAAAACATTTTTTTGTAATATTTAGCTTTATTTTAAATATGTATATATAAGTTGATATTTTTTATTCATTGTATGATACTGCTTTAAATAATTAAATATATATATATATATATATATATATATTAAAGTATTATCTCACATTTTATAAAAGTAGAAATAACAAAATAATAATATTATTCATTTCATTTCAAACTCTCATATTTCTATTGTATCTAATTTTTTATTTGGCATTCTTTGTTTATTTATTTGACAGTTTAACGTCATAAAGAACTTTACCAATATGTAAGGCTCTAGTGATGACAACATGCAATGAACTTTTAGATGTTGATATTTACAAGAATGAGATCTATAATTACTTGAACTAGGTTTAATCTCTCCTGTCGCAATTACTGTAGCAAAATTCCAAAATTTCGATAAGGTAACTACCGCATTGTTTTATTGCTAATTTCTCTTCAAAGTAAAAATTCATAAATAACGTTTTAAAGTTATCTGCGTCAGTAGAATTCCGAAGAAGCCAGAGCAACAGAAAAAAACATCTAAGACATGACAGGCATAAGAAACATATATTGGATATTATATACTTCAAACGAAATATACGGTGCAGTCAAATAAAAATGAGACAATTTGAAAATATCGTCAAATGAAAAAAAGACAGATGGAAAACGTAAGTAAACTGTTTATTATTTCAAAAGTCATCTCCATGCCTGTTACTACATTTATCCCAATGTGAGATCAGACAGTCAATGCCTTCAAACAAAAATGTTTGCAGTTGTATACGGAACCAATATTGTATCCAGGCGTGCAACTCTACGGAGCAGGTAGACTGTCATGAATGCCATTCTTCAGGGCTCCAAAAATTTGTAAATCGCATGGCGAGAGATTTGGACTGTACGGCGGAGTTGTAACGGCTTCCCAGCAAAACGTCTGCAGTATAGTCGAAACAACTTGAGCAAGTTGTGGGAGGTCATTATCTTGCAACTGGATGGTGCTGTCTGACAAAATTCCTCGGCGTTTGGACATGATGCCGCGCTTTAAAATTTCCAAAGATTCCATGCATCCCTATGCGTTAATTGTGGCACCGTATTACGGAAAGTCAATGAGCATCAGCCACTTGCATTCAAAGAAAAAGGTTATCGTGACATTCTCTGGCTGGCGTGCAGGGCTTTGGATTTTTTTAGTGGGGTGTATCATTGCGCTTCAATTGTTGACTATGATGCTATCTCACCGGCTCAAAATGATGCCGGCATTCATCTCCTGTGCCAATACGTGAAAGGAAATGAAAAAAAAAAATTGACGATATACCGTTCCAGTTGCGTCAGTGATCTCGACATTCTTTTAACCTTCTGCTTCCTTCGCCAGGGTGTGGAGAACCCACTGCGCACAAAGATAGCGCAAGATAGCGTTAGCGGTACCGTGATGACCCTACATGAGCGGAATGTCTTCCACCATCCCCCGTCATTCATTGCTGACGGCAGCATCCACCGATGCAATGAAAGAACGGGTAATGTCTGGATGAGTCGGTCCTTGCGGAATGCTGTCTTTCAATGACACCCGACATTCTCGAAATCGTTTATTTCACTCAAACACACGCACACGTGACATACTGTTTTTGCCATACACTGTAGATATTCGGGCATGAATTTCAATTCCTGACACTCCTTCGCAGACAAAAAGCACACTACACATTGCTGATCTTCTTTCAAGGCCTCCATAGTTATGTCGGACACACACACGACTCGTTCACTTCACTTCGAGCTCATCGAACAGACAAATAGCACAGCGTTTACCGCTGTACTCTTCCTTCCTGATTCCCTATAAAGGGCACTACTACAGACATACCTACTTGTGTGAACAATTTCCGCGCCATCATCGTTATTTAGTCTGTTTCGTTTTAATATGATTGCTACTTATACAAAACGTTAGGCATTGTTCGTTCATGCACTTAAACGCAAAATAGTGATAGATTAGGATGTTACTAAATTACTTTTACAGCGCACGTATTTCATTCATTCTGTTCGTTGACCTTTTTCTTATTTTGAAGAATTTTTTTGCTACATTTGAACACCATTTATGGTTTCTATTCGTAAAATCATTTATGGATGAAAAAGATGTGGAAAATTTTTAAATTCTGTTTTTGCAACTGTACCAAAATTATTGTTCGTGACTTAATTTTCGAGTACTTATCTTGCAATGACCACATATTTTATTTTATTCCTTGATAAGAAAAGTGAATTGCCTTTCATACATAAATAATTTAATTTTTTTAATGACCACCCATAGTATTGATGCTGGTTTTGAAAATTTCAAAGATAATATAAACATATCTCTAACCTGTAGTAATTTTTTCAGAAAAAAAAAATTATAATATTTCAAAATATATCTCTTAGCAAATCCCATCCTTATGTGACGATATTAAATGATCTCATCTGAAACCTGAAATCCTTGTGCTCAATGTTTTATCTCAATAATACATTACAAAATGTTTTCTAGCAACATAAAGGAATGTTTTATTTGTAATACATTTAAGGAAGAAATTTTAAAGAAAATTTATGAGCGAAGTATTTTACTAAATGTTCTTTCGTTATTTATGAGACGCAAACTTAATTTGTGATAGAAAGGAATAAACTGTTCATATTCAAAATTATCGCTGAGATCAAAATAAGGACTCCATTAAACAAACTAGTGCTTATGAAATAATGCCTTTGACTATTGCTTTTCACAAATTACTTCAACCAAACTTTCTTTTGCACATTTGTTATAATTATAAGGAAAAACGTATAAATGGTGTACAGTTTTATATAATATATTTCATTTCCCCTTCATTTATTTTTTAGAAATATCTGTTTATGAGGAATAGCAGAAATACGTAGAATATCGTGCATAATTGTAAAACTATACTGATTGAAGAATAATTGTTTACATCAGTTAAAAGTCTTCTGTTAAGAAGTAATATTATTATTATTGGCGTATATAGTTAAATTCGTTATTGGCATGAGAATTATGACGAAATATAAGGGCATCAAGAATATAAAGATAAATGATATGAAATGAGCTTTCGCTTCGAATTAAATTAAATTTAAATAAATTTTATAGTGTCTGGAAACACAACTGGAAAATATTTTGTTTGTTCCATTCTTTTATCAAAATACAGTCTACCTCTTGATATAAAGAATGCGTACATTGCATATTTACTTTCCGCAAAATGTAATGCTTTGTTTTGGAGAATAGTTTTGTATTGTTTTTTAGACAAATTTAATATTTTTTGAATCTAGGCATCTTTATTAAGATTGTACCGCTTTACTATGAAATAATAAATATTTATCCATTTCATTAATGAAAAAAATGGGTTATTTGCTGTATTCTCTAATCAAATTTATCTATGAAAATCTAAACAAAAATACGCACCAAAACAAATATAGCGTTTTGATATAATTCCTATATATTTATATAACATTCAAGTCTCTGTGTGTGTTGCACAATTCCGGCTCGACAGTCTCATTGATTGAGGCTTTGTTAGGTTTCCTATAAAGAAATCCGTAGCAGCTTCAACAATGAGTATTTGTTGAAAAGGTTGCCACAATAGCGCCAAATTCTTACCAACTTGGCAAAATACCGCCACATTTAGCTAATTTTGACCGCTAACTTTGACGATAAAAATAAGTTGTCATGTATGAAGCCAACTTGGCGATAGCTGTCTAATTTGACGAAATTATCATTGAAACCCATTAATACTTCATAATCGAACTCACCACTATTTAACTAAAACTCAGTGCATTTAATGTTTTTTTCAAAATGTGTGGGTCAGAATTTAAAGAGAATTAATATACGAAAAGGTTCGTATTTACATCTTCATCCCGATGCTACTAATAAAATAACCGCCACTAGATGGCACTGTGCTATCAGAACTATTAATTGCCAGATTTTAATGTGCTTTACATAGCTCGATACAGAAATTAAATTCTCGGTATTTTCCCAGTATGGGGGCTATGGCGAAAAAGGAAATTTGGCAACATATTTCCACATTTTAAAATGTACTATGCTTATCTATCCCTGCGGAACAAGCGAGAAATACTACTTATATTGTTGCACATGGGCTATATATATCTTATATCTCATTTTTCGTCATTTCTTACGTGCTATCTTTCTAGTGATTATATATTTTCTGTTTATTTTTTATTTATTTTTTACATTTTTTAATTATTATATTTTAAAAATATGAACATTTTATAATGAAATATTAGTTTTTGAAGAATAAAATTTATTTTATTATTTATTTTTGTTACTAGATGTTTTTGGAGTAACTGTTTCACACTACGTAACATCCTATACATCCTATATATCCTATATTTAAATTTTACCGTTAAAAACTAAAGTGCTTCGTAGAAATTCAAAAACAGTAGGAAAAGTTTATCAAAATCAATCAACTTTTATTAATTGTGCATCAAAGCGAATTTTTACAAGATATTCAGAAATTAATTGTGTGATATATTGTGCATATTATGTCTATCCTCACTGCATACTTCATGTCGCTCTGTTTCTGTTTCAGGTTGGAATGTTTCTCATCTCTTCTTTTGTATTTATTGTAATATTATAAAGAAGTAAAATTTGTTTGTTCGAGGTAATCGCTGGAACTACCGAATCGATTTCAAAAGTAATGGTATAAAAATGATTGCGTTAGTCCTCGTTAGAACATAGGCTACATTTTAATATGCTATATCGTATATCCACGCCCAGTAACCCAAAGGAGATGCAGAAGAAACACATTCTAAAAATTCGATTTTTGTGTTATTGAAGCGCCTAGAAACATGAAATTTTGCATGATATTTAATTATAAAAAATAAATGATCTGTAAGGGCATTTCATAAAACATTCGAAATTTAAAAGGTCCGAAAATGCGCGAAAAGCGTTCTAAAAAACGTTCTAAATGGCGATTTTTAAGCAATCTCAGGAAGTACCGAACCGATTAAAAAGACAGTAGCGTCAAAATGATGGAGACAGTCCTTTCTCCAACATAGGCTATATTTTATGTCGGTGCTACTACCCCAGAGAGAGTGAAGAAGCAAAAAAGTTATAAAAATGCCGTTCTTGTGTTATTGAAGGCCCCAGAGACATGAAATTAGGCATGGTAATTACCTATTACATATAAATCACCTCTAAGAACATTTCTTAAAAAAATTCGAAATTTAAAATTGGTTATAATGCGCCTAAAGCTTTACAAAATGCTCTAAATTGAGATTTCTACGCAATCTCAAGAAGCATCAAACCGATATCGAAAGTAATGGTTGGAAATTGATGATGACAGCCTTTGCTCCAAGATAGGCTATATTTCACATAGGTGTCACTACCCCAAAGGGGCTGCAAGAGCAAAAACTTTCTAAAAATACGATTTTTGAGTTACTGAAGGAAAAGATACATTAAATTTGCCATGATAATTACTTATTAGATATAAAGTATATCTAAGAACATTTCCTCAAAAAATTCGAAATTTAAAAATGTGAAAATGTGCGAAAAGCGTTCTAAAAACTTTCTAAATTTCGATTACTACGTAATCTCAGGAAGTATCAAACCGACTTCAAAAGTAATGATTTGAAGTTGATGGTGACAGCCATTTCTCTAACATACGCTCTATTATATGTCGATGTCGCTAATACCTGTGGGTTGCAGGATCAAAAAACATTCTAAATTGCGATTTCTGTGATACTACCAGTGGCTAGCAACATGGAATTAGGCATGTTACTTACTTATAAGATGTAAATGCTCTCTAAGAGGAGTTTCTAAATAATTCAATATTAAAAACCTGTGAAAATGCGCGAAAGACGTTTTAAAATGGAATGCTACTCAATCTCAGGAAAAATTAAACCATTTTTTTTTTAAATGGTTGCAAATCGATGGTGAAAGTACTTGCTCCAACTTCGCCTATATTTTATCTTGTTGTCACTACCATTTGGAGGTTGTATGAGAAAAAAAATTCTAAATTGCGTTTTTTGTGAAACTGAGGGTCTAACATTATCAAATTTGGAATTATAATTACTTAAAATATGCCGAAGTTTTCTAAGAACCGTCGGAAAAAAACTATAAATTTAAAAATATGAAGTGAGCGAAAAGCGTTCTAAAAGCGTTCTAAATTAAGATTTTTATGCAATGTCATGAAATACCGAAACTATTTCAAAAATAATGGTTGCAAATTGCTGATGATAGAACTTACTCAAAAATTGTGTTGTTGAAGGGCCTAGAAACAGGAAATTTGCCATGGTAGTTACCTATTACATATAAATCACCTCTAAGAATATTTCTTTAAAATATTCGAAATTAAAATGGGTTATAATGCGTGAAAAGCGTTAAAAAATGTTCTAAATGGCGATTTCCACGCAATCTCAGGAAGTATTCAACCAATTTCAAAAGTAATGTTTGTAAATTAATTTTGAAAATTTTAACTCTAACATAGGCTTTATTTTATATCGATGTCACTACCACCTTGGGGTTGCTGGAGGACAAAACGTTCTTAATTGCTTTTTTTGTGATACTGAAGCTCCTAGAAACATGAAATTGGGCATGATAGTAACTTATAACATATAAATTATCTCTAAAAGCGTTTCGTAAATAAATCGAAATTTAAAAGGAGTGAAAATGCGCAAAAGAGATCTAAAAAACGATCTAAATTGAGATTTCTGTGCAATCGCAAGAAGTATCAAACCGATTTCAAAACTATTAGTTGGAAATTGACGATGACAGCATTTGCTCCAAAATTGGCTATATTTTACGTCGGTGTGACTATCCGAAATGGGGTGCAGGAGACAAAAGATCTAAAAATACGATTTTTGTATTAGTGAAAGAACTAGACACATTAAATGCGCCATGGTAGTTAATTATTAGATATAAATTATATCTAAGAACATTTCATAAAAAAATTCCAAATTTAAAAGATGTGAAATTGAGCGAAAAGCGTTCTAAAAACGTTCTAAATTTCGATTTCTACGTAATATCAGAATGTATCAAACCGACCTCAACTATAATGATTGGAAGTTGGTGGTAACAGCAATTTCTCTAACATACACTCTATTATATGTCGGTGTCGCTAATACCTGTGGGTTGCAGGATCAATAAACGTTCTAAATTGCGATTTCTGTGATACTGCCAGTGGCTAGCAACATGAAATTAGGCATGTTACTTACTTATATGATGTAAATGCTCTCTAAGAGCAGTTTCTAAACAATTCAATATTTAAAAGCTGTTAAAATGCGCGAAAAGCGTTCTAAAACGTTTTAAATTAGGAATGCTAAGAAATTTGAGGAAAAATGAAACTAATTTTTTAAAAAATTGTTGCAAATCGATGGTGATAATACTTGCTCTAACTTAGTCTATATTTTATGTTGTTGTCATTTAGGGTTTGCATGGGCAAAAAATATTCCAAAGTGCGTTTTTTGGAATACTGAGAGCCTAACATTATGAAATTTGGAATTGTAATTACTTAAAAGATGCCAATGTTTTCTAAAAACCGTCGGAAGAAAATTATAACTTAAAAAAGTTGAAGTGAGCGAAAAGCTATCTAAAAACATTCTAAATTACTGTTTTTATGCAATCTTATGAAATACCGAACCTATTATAAAAAACATGGCTGAAAATTGTTGGTGATAAAACTTGATTAAACATAAGCTATATTTCATGTCGGTCCCACTACCACCAGAGGGTTGCAGGAGGAAAAAATGTTCTAAATTGCGATTTCTGCGATACTAAAGAGGCTAGAAACTTTAAATATGACATGGGGGTTACTTATAAAATATAAATGCCTCCTAAGGACAGTCCAAAATAAATTCGAAATGTAAAAGAGGTGAAGGATAGGAAAGTAGAGAAAAACGTTATAAAAATGTCCTAAATTACGATTTCTATGCAATCTCAGTATTATATTAAACCGATTACAAAAGTAATGGCTGCGAATCATTTGTGATAGTCTTTGATCATATATAGGCTAAATTTTATGCCAGTGCCACTATCAACTTTGCGTTGGCAGAAACAACAAACGTTCTAAAAATGCCCTTAAAAAGTTTCTAAATTACGTTTTTTATGGATTATTCAGAAATACCAAACCGATTTCAACATAAAATCTGGCAAATTAATGATGACAGTCTTCTTTTCAATATCAGCATTTTATGTTAGTGCCACTAGAACCAGAGAGGTAGTACACCGTTAGACAATAAGCTTGTCATTTTTCTTTGTCGTTAGTTTTAAATGTAGATCCGTACTGAGAACGGTTTCTAAAGAATTCAAAAATTCAAATGAATACTGAAATGAGCGAATGAAATGAGCATAAAAACTTCAAAATACTTTCTAAATTATCATTTATTTAGAATTAGTTTCAGTTCTTTTTATTAATTTAAATCTGTTTTCTGCCTAATGCAGTGAAATAATGAAGTTTAGTCAAACTGTGTCTTAGTTACTAATTTTTGAATTGCTCATAAAAGTATAGTATAGTCTAATAAAAATTAGACATACAAATATCACTTAGCATATTTCAAATATTACGCGAGCAAAGCCACTAGTTTTGCTAGTGTTAGATAATGTGCTAGTTAAATTTATTTACAAGTAAGGTCAAAGTATGTATGTGACAAAAAGAATGAAATTTTATCTTATGAATGTGGTATGTGCATTTTAAAGAGGTTCATAGGATCCCTATTAACTGAAAATTATCATAATGAGTTTAACATACACTTCAGTGCAAACAAAAGAAAAATGTGATGATATAGGTATTAATTGACACAATCACTGTTTTGAGAAAGTTGTAAAGTTCCTAATTAGTATTTGCGTTTATTGACAAATGCCTCCTTTATCAATTAAAATTTCTGTGATTATTTGGTTTTTTAAATTATAATTTAACGGATGATAGAGGGCCATTGATTAACTTCAATCATTTAATTAACTCTTTTTTTTTTCGTCACATATAACCTTTATCACCCGAACTCTTTAATTTGAAGCTTTACTGATTTTCTTTAACTGTTAATTGTGTCAATTACCACATTTATCATCTGGACTCTTAAATTGATCTAAATAATTTCAGAATTTACGTTTAGTGTGCTATCTTGCCCTCATTGCTTTTCAATCATATAAATTTTATTGAAATTAAAACATAACGCGTCATAGGAAGATATTAATAAATGTTATTGTTAAATAAATGACATTGATATTAATAGATGTCAACATTTTGGGCTAAAGCGATGAAATGCTTTTTTTTTTCCGACCCACAAAAATAAAGGTATTACGTAATTTTCATTTGTACTTAATTTGAAAGCACATATTTGCATATACTTCGTTGGTACTTGTATACATGCTAATGTGAATTTCAAATTTTACGAAATCTTCTTTTAATAGAAATTCATTTAAGTACATATGTATGTAAATGGAATTTAAAATGTCTTTACATTAATTATTAACGTATGAATGGATTTTTACAGCATGAGGTTTACAAGCAGATATTTAACCAGCAATTTTCTTGAAGGCAAAACACGTTTTAAAAATGTGTAAAATAATTTTTAAATAGCCATTGAACATATTGCATCTTTATCTTGTATTTGTATCGAAATTAATCTGATCTCATTTAATATTTGAAATTTGTATTTTACGTGCTTTATTTCTTGAACATGTAACACTTTTCGTGGAACATGGAAAAAAGTTGAATACTTCACAATAACTGTAGATATTAAGAAGTAACACACAAAATGAGGACACCTTTGATAAATCCTTTCTGTTATGTACATTTTAAACTATTAAGGAGAATTTTAACATTGGAATTAATGAGCCTTTGTATACTGTATTTTATATCTAAATTTTTCGCTAAAATAAAATACAGAGAAACATTCAAATAAATACGTTACAAATAACAGCCTCAATTACTTCTCTTGAAAATATTAAACATATTAAAATATTCATTTAGATACGGTTTTAAAATAATCTGTTTCAAAAACCACTTAAATATGCTATTCATTTATTTATCTAACAAACTTTAAAATAAACTCATTTGATGCTGAATATTTCTAAATTTCATATTTACTCAACTTTTTCTCTCTAAACATAATTTAAACTTTTCTAAATGCCTTTAAATATTTATGAAGCGCGATACCAAATGTGAAACATTTTACTAGTACATTTTCCTCTCTACTTGTGAAAGAAGTTAATATTTTGCGATGTACTCAATTGAATAAATGAGTCGTTATTTTCTATATTTCATGTTGAATTTATCACTGAAAACAAAACTGGAAAACGAAAAAAGAAAACACAGTTTTTGGAGATAATTGCTTTGAAGAATGGATTTAGCGATATATCTTAAATCAAGCGTGATTTTATAATATCAAGTGAGCAAGGTTCAAGATAATGTATATCGTTATTATTATTATTATTTATATTTTTATGTTTTGAAACAGTATTGCAAGCATCGGATAATAAAATATAATTTCTATTTTTATTAAAGACTAGCTGTTTAATCCATTCTATGTACGGGAGTTCATGAATTTAATTCTAAGAACAAAATTAAAAATAACTATTTGATTTGGTAAAATATTTTTCTACTGCTGTGCCTTTTTTATGAAATTTAATTTATCGTGTTACTATGGGAGAAGACGATAAAACGATATCTTTGGAAGAAGGAAATGAATAGAATAAAAAGTTTTGTTGATGTTTGTAATAAAATGTGTTTTTTTATATTTTTAAATTTTTTTAATAATTAAGCGCAATTAAATAATCTTTAATTATTTGCATGTGAGGTAAAATAATTATCGTAATACCCGCTAAAGCTTCTTATTATTGGTGCGGAGCGTACGTAATATGAAATCTCTAATTATTTGCATGTGAGGAAAAAGAATTATCGTAATATGCGCTACAGCTTTTTAGTGAAGCGTGGCGTTCGTAATATGCAAAGCGTCTTGCAATAGAAAAGTAATATTTGTGGTAAGAACTTTATTGAGGATTTTTAATTTTTGGCAACTGCTGTAAGGAAAAATGGTTAAATTTGATAGGAAATTGCTTTTAACTTGGTTATTTTTTATTAATTAGAAATTAACTATAAGTTATTTCGATTCCGGATTAATTTAGTTGCATCGGCCGTGTAACATTTCACAACACTCGCTTCCAAACAGTGGATTTGTATAACATTACAGACAGTGAGACAAATTTTCATTTTTATATATTAGATAATATTTAACGTTTTCTATTTTTCAAGAATATTTTTTATAGTAAAACTGCTTTACAGTTTAAATTATTAGAACATTATAAATAATTATTTCATTGCCATTTCTATTTCAGTTAAAGTAAGACTTGTTTAAAAAAAATTTGATTTTTTTTTCTTTTCTGAGGTCATTTGGAACTCATAGACAGATATTTTCCGCTATAATTTTCTTATAGACATGCGCAAAAATTATTTTTAAGAATTTTAGTATTATATTTTAGTTTTTATATTCTAATATTGGTGACAATATAAACCAAGACCGCAGCAAAAGTGTCTTTTGCTGTTTGTTTTATATTTGTAATACTTTGATAGGTTTAGTAATCTACAACTTTGAATTCATTCTAGTTATACAAGTTTGTCTTTTCAAAATATGTTTTAATGAGTAATGTTAGTCACTCAAGGACATTAACTTATATATTTGATGTATAAATGAAAAATTATATCGAAACTTAATTCATAAATGAAATATGCTGTTCTCTGCTGGTAGAAGGTTATAAAATACTTTTTAAGTAATATTGTTTCTTCAAATATTAAATTGTTGTAGTTTATGTATATAAAATACTATACGAACAGTAAATATTAAGGAAAATAATAACTCTGATATCTATATCAATGAAAGGGTTATTTTAGTTTGTCTGCGCGTGTGTGTGTGCGTGTTTGTCTGCTGAAGATGGTTAAAGGAAATCCTCACACGTAATTGTCTGCAAATTTGTAAAAGGATAGATCACGGCAATTCACCTGATACTCAGATTTTTCAATTATTTATTAATTCCATTTATTTATTTATTAAGCCAATATAAAACATTCAGAAACTGTCACTGAACGATTGAAAACTAGTTTAAATTTTACTCTATTAGACGGCGTTATGATAGATTTAACGCATGTCTTAGAAAAACATGTTTTTTGATGTAGATAACTCTCAGAAGAAAAGAAGGCATTCCGTGTTTTGTGCATTTAAAATCACAAACGTCTAGTCTTATATATAAAAAAATAGCTTCATTTAAATGAAATATTCGTATGTGTGTGGGTATATTTCACAATATATAAAAATATATACATTGATAAACACTATTTCATGTAATTTAAAACAGTGAAAAAGCATCTAACGAACTGTAACAAAAACAATAAACAACAAAACCCAGAAAAACTAAGATAAAAACACAATTTGAAGACAGACGGCAAGGCTAATAACTTACGCTGCGGTTTTAAACATGTTTGACGTGCACAACATCCCCCCTCACCTGCCACGACGAAACAAATGAATAATTCAAAAAATTGAAAACCACAAACCAACCCGAAACCATCAAAAGAAATCCGTGAATATCCACACTTCTAAACTATTTCTGCCAGGTGTCAGATATCGATATGTCACCTGCATCGAACAAATCCAATATTTTTTTCGATAACTTTTTTTCTTGATAAAATTAAGATTTAATTCATTCAGAAAATGTATATTCTGTAATTTTGTTTACTGGTGTTTACCCTTAACCGGAAACATGAAAATTCCGTGCACATAAGAAAACTTAATAATTTACCAAATAGTGAACTTAAACATTTAGTCTTTAATAGTAATGCATTAACACGACCAATTTTTTATTATAACAGCATAAAAATACGTTTTGAGTGTCGGAGAGAGAAAATATTAAGGGCAGATATGTAAACACAGCCGTCTCACAAACGGCACGTTTCCAGTTAAGGGTTAATGTAAAAATGAAAAATTTCATCAATATTTGAGCACAAATTTACAATACAGTTTAAACCATTTAAATATATGTCTTTGAAAATTGAAACATGCACGTTACTATTAAATTTTAAAATTTTTATTGTATCAAAATCAAAATAATTTCTTTTATCGTAAATACTATTTACTAAAATTCCGTTTGTAATTTCCAATTTAATATATAAGTAGTTGCCTGTGCTTGAAATTTTCTGATGCGCTTTTTAAATATAGTAAAGTGGGGACAGATGCCGCAGTTTTATTTTTCTTCTCTTAAAATGTACAATAAAGCAAAAAACAACACACTAAGTACCAGAAATCGTAAATCAAACCCTTTAGAATCAAATTTCTATGTTAAACAAGTTCAAACCTTCTTAATAAAGCAGGCATAATTATTTTCCCAAACGTCCTTTTTTAACATCATTTTTTATGTGCTGGATAAGATGCCGCATGGGGTGTGGCACAGATGCCGCAGGGAGAAAAAAAAGTATGCTGGTTATTTTTTTTTTTCAAGTAAATTACATTTTTATTTCCTCAAACTACTTAAAATGAAAATAAATAACAGTAAACTTAAATAAATTATATATATCACTAAACTGTGAAAAGTTTAACGAAACTGCAAAAGTGCAAGCTCGAAAAATAAAACTTAAGCCCCCCACCCCCCCCCAAAAAAAAAAAAATTGACTGGAAACAATAGAGAGCATAATTACAATAAAGATATAAACCACTTGTTTATATCCAATATCCAGACGACCATTGTAGTTTCCTCTTAAGTACTAGTTCCATTCATTTTAGGCCGTAGTCTTTTTTATTTTTGGCTTTTCTTCTCAATTTTTTTTATTTCGTATTTCTATTCGCCCACACTCACCACACTTTATGTTGCAAGAGTAAAGTGATCATATTTCATGCAGCCACCGATTGCAGGTTATGCACTGAATCCAGTTCGCTTTGGACTTTGTTTCTTGATATGACTCCATTTCTTGATATACATTCAGCACATTCAGAATCATCAAATTCTAATCCAATACTGCCTTCAGAATCCATAAGAGGAATACTTTCGTCACTGTCGGAAGATGACTCACATTTCCGTTTCATCCTCAAATGAGGTGTTTTCAAGTTGATCTTTCCCTTCCTTTCTTTATACATTTTTACTTTTGCATACCAGTCCCTCTTTGACGCTTTCTTGCTTCTTTTGCCTTTTATTTACTTCTTTTTACTTGTTTATAAAATCTGTGCTTGTAATATTTGCAGCCTTTTGCTTCCTCTTACTTGCCTGTATAAGTCTTTTGACCACTGGAATAGTAGAAATTTTGTTTAACAGCTTACATGACAATTGTATAAGTTCAACGTTTACCTTATTGACACATGGCGAACCAACATTGTTGCTCAGAATATTTTGATAAGTAGAAGAAGTTCCTTCTAATGAGTCTACTTCATTTTGTTGCATAGCCAAATTGTCTGAATGGATTTGATTTGATTCATTTTGTTATGGTTCATTTATGCTGTTATCAGTTATGAAAGCAGGGTTTGGAATTGCTGTGTTATCTAATGGCAAAATTCCAGTAGCTGTAAACCTGAGATAGCGTTTCGAGACGTCGCAGCTTGCCCCCCAAGCTTTAGAAAGTAGTTCACCAAATTACATTCTTCCAATTTTTCTAGTGGCACTCATAGCAATCCCATCTTCAACTTTATTAGGACGGAAATGATTCACCATCCAGGTGTTACAGGCTTGCTTGAAATAATACTTAAGTGGCCTGAAGAAACTCCTGTCCAATGGCTGTAAGTAATGTGTTATGTGGCTTGGAAAACAAATAAAGGTGATTTCATTTGCAACAGCCAACTGAAGAGCATCAACCGACATATGCCAACTATGGCCAACCAGCAGTAAAATGACTTTTCCCTGAGTTTTTCTAGGTATAAAGTGCTCTTTAATAATCTTTAATAATAATTTAATAATTTAATTTTGGCGAAATATATAACGAACGATGATTTTAAAGACGATTGATTTTAAAATAGGCACAAATGCCACCAACGTTTTATTTTTTTAATGTTTCAAATAAAACCGAAGGGAAAGTAAATTGCTATGATAAAATAAATTATTTTTTACTCATTATCGTATCTTGAATAACTCACTCTTCATTTAGGCTGATTTCTGGGACATTCTATTATATGAACCAGGCGGCATTGTGTCTTGTCACTCAGCTTTTTTATTTTTCCTTTAAAGATACGATTTGCGGCATCTGTCCTTCAACCTCAGTGCGGCATCTGTCCCACAGTGGCGGGTAAGATGCCGCACAGCCATTTTGTGTCATTTGAATGACGCGAGAGAATGTCAAGCACATGTCTGTATTCTACGAGAAGCTAATCTACAGTTACAATCGGTTTTGGAAAAAAATATCTCTTTATTTGGCTTAAAATATGTAATAAAACTTTATTAGAATAATTTTAGCAACTTACTACGCAGGTTTGAAGCATAAAAGCTGGCAAAAATATTTACATACTAATAGTTAAGCAGTGGAAACGCATACAACACAGCAGACAGCACTTAGGCACACAGTGAAATTCTTAATTTGGCCTAGGGAGTGCTAGTGCTGCCAATACAATCTCTGCGGAACACGGTGGATCAATCCTTAAGAAAATGCGAACATAGAGCAAAAAAATAATCATTAAATAACAAATTTTTTGCAATGAAATATTTTAAAAGAATATCTACAAAATACGAATATATGTTTATTTTTTTAAATTATATAAAATTATATGGTATTTGTATAGCTCGGAATATACACCTTTCAGCAGAGGAATTTTTCTGCGAATTTTACTGATTTTTTGCTGTGCTCAGAAATGAAACGTAAGGAACCTCTACTAATAACTCATTTACAATATCATTGTTCATTTCTTAAAACATACTTTAAACCACTACTGACTACAGTTTGATTGATTTTTATGTCTCATTCTGCATTATGAACAACACATATAGAATTAATAGTATCATAATCTTGAAAATTGTGTTACTTAAATTGTTTAAAGTTGTTTGAAATTTCAAACACATGTTAATATTTCTGAAAGCCCATACTTTAATGTGGCACAGAGGATTTTTTTCGCAACCCTGCGCGTTTTCAAAATAAAGGGACTTGAAGCGGCTATTACGTAATTTTCCGTTTCCAGAAAACTTGTTAAATTATTTGTACGCAAAAATATTTTTTAAAGAAGATTACGCTGTAAGAAATTTCTAGGATAAAATTATGCAAAAAACTAATTTAACATAAAACTACAAAATTAAATTTAATATACTCGTATCTTGGGTTATATAAACGTTTGCATGAAAATCCAGAAAAGGGGAAAGTCTCTCACAGGGTTAAATGTATTGTAATAAATGGATGCGCTGCTATTTCAGTAATAAAGTGTTATATTTTAAAGTAAAAGTTCCAATGCGTCTAGAAATTTTCTGCTCCTTTGAACGTTTTTTTTTTTTATTTTGTGTCTAATACTGGAAATCAAAGCGTCAGATGTTATTAGCAAATGGTGCAATAAATCTTCGTTACATGCTCTTCGACTTATTTTTCTCTTATGGGACTTCCGATACCTTCAAAACTCTTTATTTCGAGCTTCGCTAGTTTCTTCCAATAATTATCTAATTGGAACAGCAAAATTTGTAATCATATCATTTCCATGAGTTAGTAATTTATGTACAGAAGCAGGTATATAATACCAACCATACTTTGAGGCACATTGTTTAGATGTTCCCAATGCGAAATTGCTAAATTTTTCTGTATTAATTACTTCGTCACAGGCGATCAATTGCATTATAATTGCAAAACTTTTAATAAGTTTTTTTATCCAATTCAGTGATCTCAACTGTCTTTTCAAACGCAGTCCTTGTAGTGCTTCCATCGTGCGGCAAACCACTTCCCTGCTTAACAACATGTATTAGCAAATCTAATTCTTTTCTGAATTCGTATTGAATTTTTCTCCTTGATTCTTCTTAATTTATCTTCGCTAAAAGTATCCTCTCCGAAACATTGAGTTAGTCTGCTTTCAGGAGTTTCAGTTACGTCTGAAAAAGATTTTCGTGCTGTTGGTTCCTGCAAATTTTCAACTGCAAATGGTTTAAGCTCATTACCAACTTTAAAGGAACACTGAAGGGAAGAATAGTTTTTATTATTGAAACGATCGAATTTTCGGTCAGATTTCGGTCAGAAACAGAAAAAAATCTCTGTTTGTTATCATATTTCAAAAGAATATGAGAAAAAAGACAAAATGAAATAATCTTCTTTCAAATAAAAAAGAAATATGCTAAAATTAATATTACTACAAGATAATTAAAAAAAAACTCAAACTCAATAATAAAAAATATGCACTGAAATAAGTTCTAAAATGTTGCTGTAGAATGTTGCAAGAACGATTTTAAAGAGTTATGTAAATATCGCATATCTTGCCAATTAAAAATTAAAAAAAAAAAAATATTTTAAATATTTCACAAATGTCATTTGGATATAAGTAAAAAGTGCATGCTTTCCAGTTTATTTTAGTTATTCGCCATCTCCCTAAACCCCTCGTTTGCGACAAAAAAGAACGAAATTGTTCTTAAAAACCATCCAGATACTTTTAGTATCATTTATTTTACTCATTTAATCCTAAATATAACAAAAAACAGCAATTATATAGGCTTATACTATCGTGATAATCCTATGATCGACATCGCCTATACTTTGATCCACTGTGAAGCATCTGTCTCACCGCAGCGTCTGTCCTCACTTTGCTACATAAAGTATTTGGATAACATTTAAATTGATAAATTTCACTAATGTTATTCAACTTAACTACCGAAATGTCATCTACATATCTGTATATCTTTCAATATTTTTCCAACAATAAACCGACTTCATATGTAAATTGATAAATGAAGAGATAAGTGGAAGAACATGTTAAGTAACAAAAATTAAATTTGAAGAAATTTGATGCGAAAGTTTTTGTTGTCAATTTTAATGATTTATTTTCTGTTTCATACCATGCGTTTAAAATATTAACAGGTGTGGTACTAAACTCTATCCAAAAAACTTATTCATATTTCATTTTTAAATATTAAGAAATATTAATATTATTTGCATTATTAAATATTAAAATATTAAATATTAATGAATAATGTCTTAAATCTTCAAGGCTAAATAGAACTTTGGTATTTTAGCTTTACCATGTGATAGAATACCTGATAACACCTTCGTCCAAAAGATAAAACAATTTTTAAGAAAATGTAGCATAACATGTTCTTCCACTCAGCTCTTCAAAGATCTCCAAGTATAAAACTGCAGCTAACCCCCGATGGAATATCTCTCACTTGCTTAAACATATATTTCTCTTTAAACAGATAATTCTCACAGACAACAAATTGAAATAAATCAGTGATCAGTTCAGTACTATTATCCTTTTCTTTAGATTTCTTGAAAAAAACCATGACTTTGTGCTTCAAATCATCTAAATTTATGCTATTATACAGATGTTCAAAATCATATATATGCAATGCTTAAATTTTTCAGTTGTTTTAGACTTTTTACAAATTTATAATTCCTTTTTATTATTATCGACGAATATTCATTTATGGCTTTATCGAAATTCTTTTATAATATATTCATTTCTTTTTATTTACACATTCCAGATAAGTACCAAACCTGCAAGTTACGGTTCTAAAATTAATTGGGTTTTCATTTTCATTGAATTTTGAAATCATAGCAATATAAGAAAATTCTGCACTTTTTTGCTCAGATTTTATTTTTTAATAGAAGCCTTCACTGTTTACAATAACCTGTTTAGTAGATTTCAGCAGTTGATAATTTCCCTCATTGTTGTAGGTTTCCCTTAAAGCATACATCTTATATATCTATACACCTTATCCAAATTCAAATAAATTTTAATGTTATTGAAAATTAAAAGCGTTATAAAATCAGAATCGACCAAATGCAAATATATTGACTTGTACCAAATCTATAACTTCAAATTTGTGTAAATTATCCGTACAAGAATATTTCTCATGTGTTTTAAGCACATATAATACATTTAGTGTATCTGTATTTAATATGAATAAACACACACACACAAAAAAGACTAACATTAAGCGTTGAACAACATATGTCAGTTGAACCACTGAACACTGAAAATGAGGATGAAAGAAAATTACTTTCAATAGAAATTACATTCGAGAAAAGGCGGAGAAGTTATGTGAAAAAAAAATAAATAAATAAACCCAACTTCTGTATCGCAAGGTATAAGATAGACTTTAACAACTTTATCTTATGTCAAATTAACAGAATTTTCACCGTATCAGAATCATTTGTGCTGCGATACTGTAACAAGTGAAGTAGACACTCAAATTTTGAGCAGTTCACCTCACAAAAGATAGTTTAAAGGTGACGCTGAGTAAAAATGTCAAAAACATTTAACAAAAAAGAGCAAAAGTAAACCCAAGAAGACAAAGGCTGCACAAAAGTCAAAACCAGGCTGCTCCGAAATCTATAGAGAACCAATTGTAGAGGATTGGATCGAGTGCATTTCTTTCAGAGACCGGTGGAACGAACACTGCACAGACAACGAAGGTCGTAGTAACTACAATTGTGAGGTTTTTAAGTGAAATGCTTCCTTTTTTATATTGCGCACTTCACTGCTAAATCTTTCCCTCAATGTTTGTGCAACAGTGCGCATTCAGGAGGAAGATGTTTTTTTCAAATTATGCTGAGAGTGTTTCGCATAAATTGATGAATGCAATTTTTGGGTTAGCTCAATGAGTGAAGATTATAAATAAAGTTTAACATCTTCCCTTAAATCTCTTCATTTTTTTATTTAACAAAATAACTAAATTGTTCCTCTACTGCATCACCTTACTCTAAAATTTATAAATTTAACAGACGAACTTATGATCAATAAATTTAGCGACGTGCTGAAAACAAATTGAATTATATCGATCTTTGAATGTGCCTGTGTCCATTCATTTTTAACACATTCCAACAAAGTTAAAAAGTGTTTATGACTTCGGTTTGTATGTCCGTCTGTCCGTCTGTTCGACTTTCCGCGCTCTAACTCCAGTAAATATACTCGGATCGTTCTGAAATTTTTGGATGTTAGTGACCTCCACCATAGCACGAACCCTATTTCAAATCAAATTCGTAGTATGCTTAGTTCATTTACAGAGACAGTCAAATGTTTTGCGTTACACTACGACCTATGGGAAAAAATAGTTTAAAATGATTTTTAATGATGTAACATGCTTTCAAACATAATAAATTTGATGTGCATTTATCAAGTGAACTAAAATATGTATTCTATAGAATATGCGGTGCAAAGAATAGTTATTATTCATTTACAGGGCGACACCAGATAATTCCGTTATATAATGATGTAGGGTGTAGGGAATTTTTTCCAGCGTATTTTAATTATGTTAAATTATTTCACGTATAATCAAATTGATATGCGTCGATGAGGTTTACTATAACTTATTTCATGAATAATACAAAGTGCATAGCATTTACAGGGACAAACAAAAGATTTCAGATACTATATTGTATTCGAAGTACTGTACAATAGTGATGATTTCTGGAAATGCAATTTTTAATTATGTTTTGTGCTTTTATATTTCACTATATTTGTGCATTGTATATGATATGTATAAATGCTGTAATTCATATAAACGGGCTACACAAAAGAATTCGAAACGGTTACTGGGTATTATTGCAAATTGCTTAAAGGTGGTTTTTAAATGCGTTATGCATTTTTACGCTGAACTGCATTTACGTCACTAAGAAATGTTTGTAGAACATAGATAAAATGATATACATGGTCACTCAAAGAATTTGATACATGGCTGTCTATAAATGATAATTTCGGGAAATGTGATTCCAGTAGCTTTAAGAGTGTTTTACTTTGAATTAAACTTTAGCAAAATAGTGGCGTGTAATAAAGGTACTAGGTTAACTACAGGGTAGTACAAAAGTATACTAGTATGTTTTCATCTATTAGTATAAATATATGAAGCAGAAATTTTAACCTGTTATGTGTTTTCTTGCTAAACTAAATTTCCCCATAATATAGTATATATATCAACCTACAGATCCAATGCAGGGCTGTTCAAAAGAACTGGAATACATGTTTGCTATAGACGGTAACTGCTGAAATAATGTTTCAAAAATGCTATGCGTTTTCTAAAATATTTACATAGTTCTCTTATATACCATATTTCCCTAAATAACGGAGTTTTGTTAAAGCATTCAGGAAGTGTTGGAAAGTGTTTCATAATCCATGCTTAAAGCATGATTTTACTTACTTGTTATTTCATCATTCGAAACTTTAAAGGGTATTAGCACAGTAAGTCATTTCACATTTACCAATAAAAAGAAAAATAAGTTGTGCATCGGTACAATGTGACTACATCCATATAATTTAAAAATGCTATTGAGCAATAAAAAATCTTAAAAATTGTGTTTATCGTATTAGATATTCAGGTTTACCACGCATCAGGGAATTTCCAGAACAGGAAATTCTTCGGTACCAGCATTTTCTTATAGAAAATCTCTCCTTAAATAAGGCGCAATTTCGTGCATTTAACCTAAATTTATTGTTCTATAAACAAATAGTGATAATTTACCTGGAAAATTCTTGAAGCGTGGCAACCCTGATATTATGCCACAATAAATATAATTTAAGTATGCTCTTTGTAGAATATATATATATAATTCTTGAGTAGAACAACATGGAAGTAAAATAGCAAGATAAATATCCACTGATGAATATTTGTGTGCAAGTTTCGAAAAATGTATATATGAGGACCCCAGAAGCCATGGGCTATAAGTGACAAAATTGAAAAAAAAATGAGTTAAGTACACAGGTTATCTGAAAATAAGTCTATTTGTTTGAAGGTAAAGAGATATGATTTTTTAATTATGCGCTGAGTTCTGGGGTCAATTACTTAATCTCTTTCCCTTATCGTGAAACGCGTGGAGCCCAAGGGGTATAAGTGCACTTGTATCCGTTGACGTCCACATAACTGAACCGTGACCAACGACATACAAGTTCAGTTCATGACTTTCAAAAAGCCACACGAATTCGATCATCTTTAAACGGCAATTGCCACAAAAAGACGAAGAATTTTCCAACAAACGATTGCAAAACATAGTAAATAAAAATGAAGAAACAGTTTCTTGCTTACCTTCTCGCGATGAGATATGTAGAAAAGGACAGTCGAATAAAAATCCACAAGACCGTATTGAGATCATCAAAGAACATATAAACAAACTTCCACGATATACAAGCCATTATACTGCAGAAATATCACCGGCCGTAAACACCTGAATCCAGAACTTAATTTACAGGAATTGTACAAACTCTATATCCACTTTTGCCTTGAAGAAAAGCGCGTAGAGCCGGTCAAGGGAAGTTTCTATAGACACACTTTTAACAACACATTATAATCTTAGTTTTCACCGACCGGGGACTGATACATGTGTTATATACGACAAACTACAATTTAAACAATTTTACTACATCCAATGTACTATGTGACTATATCCATATTTGAATAGAATTTGCAAGTTCCAATAGTGCAAAAATACTCAACATACGTTATTTTGAAATTTTAAAATAAATCTAATTGACAACAAAATTTCCGATTGTTTAGATTTATTTTCCGTTTCTTAATATAAATGTATATTAATTATGAACGATTTCACTTAGTAGTCTCGAACGTAAAAAACAGAAAAAAAATAATTCTGCTTTCATAAAAAATTGTATTTCAAATGTATTTGTTAATGAGCTTAATATTATAGTGAAAATCTGTAAAGTCTTTCGCCAGAAAAGCAACACTTCCACGAAATATATTCTTATTCTATTTATATGTTAATAATGTCATTTTACAGCAGAACGACATAAGTCACTAAAAATATTTAAAAAAAATCTTTCTATAAATAATTTTAAAAAATATGTTTTACTTACATCGCCCTTTCGAAAATGATCAACATATTTAGAAACTGGATTGATATTAAAGAATCAAACTCTAAAAAATCAAAGCAAAACTGAATTAGAATATTTGACAAACGACAAACAAGAAATACACGTTCCTAAACAGTGAACTGTGAAAAAAATATAAAAAGTAAACAAAGAAAATAATTGGAATTTCTAAAGTAGCACTCATATACATATATATGGTGTGAAACATCCATTTTTTTAATCAAAATTTACATTTTTGTGATATTCCATTCTTAAGAAAATGCGTTTTATTTTGAAGTGTTTTCGTTTCAATTTTACCTAACAAGTTTTAATGGAATATTTTTCTAAGCATGTTACATCTTTGAAAAAGTATATTTAGAGGATATTTTAAGTATTTCTCAATGCAAAGGCGAAATTTTAGTGTTTTAATTTGCCGTAAAGTAAATAGTTTCATATCTTTATTCCATATTTAAGGATTTATGACTAGGAGTTCACAGAAAGAATATATTTTTAAAAAATAAATCCCGATATTTTTAAAAAGTAAAATAAATAACATTAAATTTGATCTAACTGAACAAATTTAAAATTTATCTTAACAAAATTAAATATTATATCATCTAATTATATGTTTATTTATTTTACTTAATGGTATATATCCTAATAATTTCATGTGTTTATGCATATTATGTGATTATTGCAAACGACAAAGATGCTGTCGTTCTATTAATCATTTAGAGTTCGTTAACTAACAAATTATTCTTTGCTTGAATCACTGTCTTTTTAAGTAGATAAAGAGCCACTTCAGCTAATAGTTTGCTGACAAAACTTTAATAAATCTTCAATTTATTAGTATTAGTATTAATGAACCACTTATTTGCTGCAAATGTTTTATAAGTTGCACACACAACGTGTTTAGCACATAAAAACAAACGATTTTTTTCCTTTTTTTAATTGATCAAAGTGCAGAATCGGATGAATTGTTTCCAAGAAAACCGGTTAATGGGGTTGCGATGGTAGCTATAATACAATGGGGTGGTCCTGAAAGAGTTGGGAGAATAAGTGAATGTTATTTCTAATCGCAGTTGAAACTACTCATTAGAGCATTCATATTTCAACTGGAGGGTTTCATACGCAAATGTAACATTTTCCTTTCTTCTTTGATATAAACTGTAGATTAAAAAATAGAGTCGCTACATATTATTCAAAATAGTAATTTTAAACGAAAAACAAGTTTCAAATTAATTGCTTAAATGTCGCAAAGGCAAACCTAGTGAACATATTCAATGCCGTGACTCGAATCCGGGCCATCAGTATAGCGCACTCATGACCCGGGTTCGAGTCCCGGCATGGAATCTTTTCACTAGGTTGGCCTTTGAGCTTTTTAAGCAATTAATTTTAAATTTGTGTTTCATTTGAAATATTGTATGGAAGGCGGATGTTTCTCTTTGGAAGAATTTCCATGTATTTTTAGTAATTTCAATATCTATTATTTCAGCGACATTGGGTTTAATTTATTATAAACACTGTTGAATTGTTCAAAGGATGAAAAAAGAAAACGATGTACTTTGTCAATGTAATGTAAATATAAATTACAAATGGAATACTCTTTCCGACTGCTTATAAACTTTAGTTTTCCTGAATGTATTTTGATGGGATTTGCATTGTTAGTTAGATAACGTTGCAGCGCAAGTTATAGAACATGTAGTCATACTCTGCTCAGTTATAGAATTGCGAAATTCTATAATTTCTAATTGTTCTTCCTCCTCCGCTCATTTCCTCCACTGCTGTGAAATCATGAATATCTACCGATGCCTATATTCTCTGGCTCACGGCTTTTTTTAAGGCCAAATATAAGATTGTGCTGCAAGTTGAGAGAAATAAGGGAAGTAATATTGACGAAACGGATAACAAAATTTATCCTAGACTCATTAATTTCCAACTATTTGGTTTTTAGAGTTTTTTGGGAACTTTATGGACTTTTTCTGGGTCTCATGGTACCCCTTGATGTTTACTTTCCAGCATTCATTCGACAACTTTAGCCTATCAACGAAGTAATGATTAGGTAGTCATTGTGCCACATTGGTTTATATTAACCCACGTTCTTCCCAAATCTAGAATGCACACAACGGAACTCCTTTTTTTTCTATGTTCCACCTGAGTCTCCAAATTATATTTTTATCATGCAGTGTATTATTTTAAAATTTAATGTTATGTTCTTTCAGTTTTGATGAAGTTTTAACACAGGTTGCTACTCACTGTACTGCTTAAGCGCCATCGTTGATTTGACTTGACTGAAACTGATTATGAAATATAGGATTTAAAAAAAATCTACTGGATTGATTTTGATGAGTATTGCATCGTTAGTTAGCTGATTTTTCAGGGTTTGTTTTAATATATTGCATATCGTTTTATATGTCTTTACCAAACAAGTGATAACAGTGTAATAACATATATAACGGATTACTTATATATGATAACATATATAAGTAACTACAAGTGATAAACTAAAATATTTGGTTCTTAACGGTCGAACTGGCACATTGTGTTAGTGTCGTTTTCAACAATACGGAAGGATATTTCAGGAAAAGCTCCACGTTACTTTAAAACACAAGGACAAATTCAATGATATATTCCATTTGATTTAATGTTCGTTTAGGGTCTGCAAGTAAAAAATAGAATCATTTGTTATAATAAAAAATGGACTGTGGAATATCTTATAATGTTCATTTTGAAATATTGGTATTAATTGTTTTTACATCGATAATTAAAGAAATATATAGTTAAGAACTTCTGATAGAGAATAATAAAAAATAGGGCATTTATGGTGAAGTTTACATTCTGATTTCTTTCATTAATAAGAAGAATACAAATTTATCTAAAGAAATTTATCTTCTCTCTAATCGAAATCTTTTGCTAAAGGGTTGAATGTGTAATGTTTATTTTGTGTTGATTTTTTTTCTTTTTTTTTATCAGAGGTATCTGTATCTGTAGTTAGTAATTCAATAAAAGTATCTAGATTTCATAAATATAAACAGATCTCTTTGTTTATTAATCCATTAGCTTTATCAGAGAATTTGTCAATAATTGCTTACATTCTCAGTTTACTCGAAGTTAAGGGGGAAATTATACTTAATAAATGTTCTTTCTGTCTGTATCTTTATGTTAAAAGAAGTATTAATTATTTTATTATTAGTTTATGTATTACTAATAAATTTATTTCTGCATTATTAATAATTATAAAATGTAACTACTAACCATAGAATGTAAAAATTAATAACCTTAAATTGCCGTGTATTCTTTTTACTGAGACTATTACATTTTCACCATTTAGGGAGAGTTCTCTTTATTTAAGTTACGATCACTCTCGGTGTGCTGTTGAACTAATTTGGTTTTATATTTACTGACAAATATCATCTTTGCTTTAAGTTGCGCTTATACACATATGTTCCTATGAATGTTTTGCTAATGGGGGTAAATTAATGGTGTATAATTAATATACCATTATGTAAAAAATATTAAAAACACCAGAAAAAATCATATTTAATACGCAAAATACGCAATAGCAATATTTTAATAATTAATTTTTAAGACTTAAATTATTGTTCTGAACAAGTGCTGTTATTTAAAAAATAATTAGTACTTCCAGTGTAATAGTCTTGTCATTTTTTATCAATTTTAAAAATAAATAATGTATCAGGTATTCGCTAATTAGCAATTAATTTCGAATTCATACCTTCCTTTTTTAATAAGAAAAGTGTCATGCGAAAATAATTATATTCTTTATGCCAATACTTTTTCTAAAAAATCTTAAGTAAGTAATAAAATCCTCTATAAGATAATCATAAATTTACAAAACTTTAGAGTAAGGACATTGTAAAAAACTTAAAAAAAAAAATTGTTCATGCGGTCAATATTAATTTATGGTTGTTAGTTAATGAATTCGAATACCAGGAAAAAGGATTATTTATTTTCTTAAACGAAGAATAATTACTCATTAATGCTCAAAGTTTATCAACTTAACAATTTTTGAATTCACTGTTGATTTTATTTTTTCCATAAACTGCATCATTAACAACAACAGTTATTCACGCATAAGATTAATTAAAAATACGTATTGTAAATAGGAAGGAAACATCTATGATACCATAAATATTGAAACTAAAATGCATTAAATTCACATTAAACAACATCATTAGGGAATTATTTTTAAACATGCTTTGGTGAAAAATTATGTTTTACCTTCTTGTCGCTAATACGAGAAAAGCACTCATTTATTCAACTTTTAAATATACTAAAGCGTTATTTAAAGTCTCGCGTATATCTATAATTGTTTATGACACCATTCTTAATAGCGAGAAAAACTGTGAAAATGTGAAACATTGTTCATGTAAATTATATAGATAAATAAATATTTTAAATGTAATAAAAAATAAGTATTGTGGAATTATACATACAAATTAGATTTTGAAACATATCATATCATATTGACAAATTTGGTTTGCTAGAAGAATATTTAAATATTCTAAAACAGTTACTCAATATTTTTCACTGTCTAAAATGATTTTATATTTAAGAGCTATTTAATGGGTCGTATATATTTTGTTAGAATGTTTACATTGTTATACAATTAAACTATTGTTCCCAATTTATATAAATTTAATTTCTAAGGTTTCATTCGGAAAATTTGGTGCAATATTGTAAAATTTAAAAGGGCACTTTCAAATAAAATAAAATAACAATAACGGAAAAACCATTATATGATTGAATTTTGAATAATATCCATAAACAAAGCAACCTATGAATTATAGATTCTCATATCAAACAGTTTTGAAAATAAAATGTCAGTTAAAAAAAAAAAAAAAAAACATTTTAATGAGTGAATTATATATAAGATGTGAACATTATACAACTGACCATACGGACATTATAAAATAGAAAGAATGGTGATTTTATACAAATCTAACTTATAACTTATAAAAATTATAAATATTATAGAACTTGTTTATATATTTCAAAGTTCTGTTCTTATTTATTAAAAGAAGTAATAACATTAATTATATATTTTTTAAAAAAATGCTACTTTTAAAGGCCAAAATTCTTTGAAAACTGCTTTTAAGTTTGAAAAGATGCAATTTTAAACAAAAAAAAAAAAAAAAAAAAAAACGACATATATACTGGAGACACTGAAGACTGTAAATCAACATGCTTGCAGTAAATTTTGAAAATTAAGTTGTAGATATACACCGTATGCCGAACAATGATTGTGCGGTTCCGCTTTTTGATTGTTTTGTCATGTTTATAGACAAATACTAAGCGAATTCTTATTTCAAGTACGTAAAATCATATTTGACTTGATGATTTCATCAATATTAGCTCAATGTTGCAAACAGGAGAATCTGAATAATATTTGCGATCACCTTGTTATATAAAATGCTCGCTTTTGTTGCAGCATATGCATGTGTGTTACTGTATATTATATTTAGTTACAGACACACGGAAAATTAATGGAGATATAAATGCATATTTTTTTTTTTTTTTTTTTTTTTTTTTTTTTTTTTTTTTTTTTTGAAAAATGAAGAACATTCTGCATGTGTTTTCTTTCTTATGTGAGGGATTTGTAACAAAATGTGGCATCACTTACAGGAAGATTTATACATTAGAGTAGCAACAGAGAGAATATAGAGCTGCAATGAGAATAAAAATATGTAGAATATTTCAGGAAGTATGAGTATTTGTATGAAATATTTTTAAACTTCAGATGCGTAAAGCAAGGGAAGTTGTATTACATAATTTGGATCTATACTAAAGAGACTGTTCAGACACTTTTGTAACGAATATGACTTTTGCTGTGATTTATATTTTAATGAAAAATAGTGAAACCTGTTATTATGTATATAGCGGCAGTCATTAATTCGGTATAACACTTAGTTATACGCTGTATCCTAAAAAATATTTTTTTATTGTGTCTGCCGCATTAAATAAACGGTTCAACTGGTATGTTATTGCGCTTTACGACGAAAAATATGTTTATTCGTGTACTAAAAAAAGCTATAAAAAGCATTTTTTTTTTTACATTTTTGCACGTAAAATAAGTTATATAATAAAAATAAGCAAGAAACGCCTAAGTTTCTATTTGATAATAAACTCAAAGTAACAAATCCATATCTTTAGATGTACGTTAACCATTTTTATATAAAAGTCACATTTTATGTTTTAAAAGAAAATCCAACTTTCAACGAACTGTTGCATAAAAAATCATTAAAAATCAATATAGGAACTGTAAACAAAATTATAAAATCTTACGTACATCTAATTCTATAAAAAAAAAACGTGATCTTACCGCCTAATTTAAAAACATTTTCTTAGCATAAGACTATGTGCAGATCATTGTATGAAAATTATTACCCGGGTAAATAAAGGAAATTTGTAGTTATAATTTATGATGTTTTGATATATTTATAGGATTGCTATATAAAAAGATAGATTAAATTCTGAAAAAGAAAAGAAAACGTAACATAATGTTACAGAGAAAACAAGGAAAATTTTGTTAAACGTAATCTGGTTATTCATGAATTTTCTTATAACGAAAAACTTAAAATAAAGAAATTAGAAAACAATGTCGAGCTAAATTGTATTTACTATCATATATATTTTTAAACCAATGTATTCAAACAAAGCATTCCATCCTTTTACTCAAACGACCTCCATTGAGTTTTAATTTCCATCAGAATAATGCTACCAGCAGTACCACTACATCTACAGCTATATTTCTATTAAAAAAGAGAAATAAAACTCTGTTTCAAAATATTTCATTTAAATTCATATAACGCAATTACCTAGACTTGTCTCCTAAGGATGATTGGACATTTGAACTTTTATAACAAGCTCTTTATAAGCGGCTGGATGAACTCTGGAACATTGTTATCTAGGTGTGGAAAGAAATAAACTCTAATAATTAAAATAAAAGCTAGTTTATAGTGGAAATCAAGATGAATTATGATAGTTGTACAAAATATATATCAGATTAAACATGTTAGAAAATAAAATTTCTATATTTTTTATGTGCTACTTTCTTCAAATTAGTTAAAAAATCTGTGAAACATCCTGTGCGTTTTGGAAAAAAAATTAAAAAGGCAGCCCTATTCCGTATCTATTTTGAAGGATATCGAAAATATAATAATCAAGATTTTATTTGCATTAAAAAAGTAGCTGGAAAGAAAGGTATCTTCCCCAAATTAGCATTTTTGATTACTTTTATTTTTTATATGTGTTTTATTTATTCCATTTTCGTGGAAGTGCTACAGGAACGAACATTTAAATAAACGGTCAATTGCGTGTATTACTCGGGCTTAGAGGGCTCCGTACAATAAATATCCCAACAAAAAGTTTTCGGTAAAAAGAAAAAAAAGCGCCAAGTTCTCCTTAATGTTTCGGCCAAAAAAAGTAGTGATATCTGAAGTTCGCACAAGTTAAAAGCCAAACATCCCAAATCTTTCATTGAAAATGGCTTCCTGCGACTTGGCCGTTAATGCCTTCTACAGCATTTCAAAATTAATGATAGGAAATTACGCATTTATGAATTATTTAAATATTAAAAGTAATATTAGAATGCAAAGAGGCAAATTCACATAAAAACATTATAAGTAAAATATTTTGGATAACTACCATTCAGTTTCAACAAACATTAGTTTTGATTACAGATCATTTAGTCCACTTGTGGTTTAATTGCCAATTTGTACGGTCTAAAGCTAAAGTCATTAACGTAAAAACCAAGAAATAAAACAAAATTTACTTACTTAAAATCTCACATTATGTTGCATTATATATTTTTTTTATAATATTGAAATCTTGTGTATTGACGAAAGAGATTTTTTTGTTTGAACATTTATTATAGTTTGTTTGCATACATTAAGAGGTATTTGATTTATAAACTGTTAAAAGCTGATACTAATTATGTTTTAGCAAATAGGGATATTATCTCCTGAATACAAGTATTTTGTTATTTTTAACTTCTAAGCATTTAAATAGACTGAAGTTGTTTAAATGCTTGTTTCAAATGCGTATTTTATTTCTGTGCTCTGTGTCACAAAATGCCTAAAATAATCAAAAAATGTAGATGGCATCTAGCTCATTTGTACATATTTTAAAATTTGAAAAACTCTCTCGAAGGCATTAACGGCCAAGTCGCAGGAAGCCATTTTCAATGAAAGATTTGGGATGTTTGGCTTTTAACTTGTGCGAACTTCAGATATCACTACTTCTTTTGGCCGAAACATTAAGGAGAACTTGGCGCTTTTTTTTCTTTTTACCGAAAACTTTTTGTTGGGATATCACTACTTTTTGTTTGTTTTTTCAAGTTTGTTATTCTAAACTATATTAATATGAAAAAACTTAAATTTCGGTACTTTTATGTTAGCCGGGAGCAAATCTCCTCATTAGCCTCTTGTTTTTTTTGCCAATAGCAGTTTTCATTTTTCACATGTGTAAATTAGAAACAATGCTTTGATTTTCAAATAAAATATTTTGGTTTATGTTATTATTTCTTATTTATTTATTTATTTATTTCTATGTTAAATATTCTGTTAAATAAAATGAGGGAAATTTCATTTATTTTAAATGAGATGACTGAAAAGTATATATATCTTTAAATAAAATGAATGCAATATGAACAATGGAGTTGGGAACAGTATTTGGCGATTTGCCACTTGCACCCGGCTAACATAAAAATACCTAAATTTATTTGATTGAGCTTTACAAATTTATTCTTTATTTCTTTTTATATTAAATTACTAGCCGTCTCTAACAAGCAGTATTTACCGTATTAATTCCATGTTAAACGTTGCATCATGTTACTGTTATTCATAATTTAATTTACTTGCCCATTCTTTCGCAAAGTTGGAAGCTTTTGATAGAGAAATCAATAACTCTTTACGATCATGGAAGCACATCATATATTTTGTGTTGTTATGTATTTCATCTTTTGTGACAAATATCTCTTAACTCACTTATGCATGTTTCCTTAGCAGTTACTATTCGTTCTCTAATGCGGAAATTTTTAATCCTATTAAGTAATCTTTTCTAATTGGGTTCACTGCCAATTGTTGTATTTTAACTGATACGACTGGGTACAAGTGAAATGGTTCTTATAAAATCCTTTGACAATATCTGCCTTTACATTAAACCATATTGATGCTAATATCTTTTTGTTTCACGTTAACCTTTTCAATAAACTCGATTACGGAAGAATAGAAGATCTACCGGCTCACTGCCATGATCCATTTGAAAATCTATCATTCTTCTCAACTGATCGTGTTGAAGAATTAGTCAATGTGCCATGGTTTTAAGATTTTAGCTAATTTTATTTGAAACCAGAAAACTAAAATGCGAGAAACCGGATTATAGAAGATTCATTCTAACGTACATATCGATTAACAGGTTACATATTATAGAATCATAATAATCATAAGGAGAACTGGCAGTTTCAATGCTTTAATAGTTTCCGTAAATTCTCTTTATATAATACAGAAGTTTTAGCGGTGTAAAGATTAACAACATAATCACAATAAGTATAACAGTACAATATAATAACAATAGCAGATGTTTTGGGCAGTGACGAAACTATTAGCACTTTGGAAATATTAGTACGTTATATCTTTTAACTATTTAGATGATATGCGGAAAAATAAAAATAGATGGCTCGCATTAATAATTAACTCGTTGAAAAATAGCTACTAGCGTCAAATATTCGCCAAGCTTGGCGATATTTAGCAAAGTTTCGCCAAATTTGGTAATATATCATGTCAATTCTCATATTTGGCGACAAAAAATGTTTTGTTTATTCTTACGTCATAAAGATGCATATGTATTATGTATTATACACAACCTATAATATGTATGACACAAATGTATTACGTATTATATGCATATGTATAATATGTATGATGCATATGCATAAATTCATTAACATCACTAAAACGCACTTAAAGGAATAGTTTTCCATAAATAGTAGGGATAATTGCCAGATTGACCAGAGTGCTATTGAGAATAGAATTCCGACATTTATAATAGACCGGGAGGCGTATGCACACACCATCACCTCATCGAGTTTACAGCTGAAATTTTAGGATTAGTTAAAACTAGATTAGCATATTTAAATTCAACTGGTCTGTTAAGTCATATCTTGGTAGAAACCACCTGAAGACCTAATTTTAGTGGTTGACTGATAGGTTTACTATTGTATTTTCCTGCATCCAAAAGTTTGGAAACACAGAGGAATGGGTGCAGGAAAACACAATGGAAAATCCACCAATTAACCTGTAAAATCGGGTCTGTAGGTGGTTTCCACAAAGATATGACTTGGAAGACCAGTTACATTTCAATACGCTAATCGATATTTAACTAATCCTAAAATTTCAGCCGTCAACTCGATGAGGTGATGATCTGTGCAGACGCCTCCCAGTCTTTAA
The DNA here is from genome assembly GCA_963932465.1 of Maratus speciosus. NCBI lineage: Eukaryota > Metazoa > Arthropoda > Arachnida > Araneae > Salticidae > Maratus > Maratus speciosus. Next base: position 297,192,675 of record OZ010795.1, read on the forward strand.
TAAAATTTGTTTTAAGGAAGTAAAAATTAGAAAGATGGACAGAGATAAACTGAAAGATTTGCCTTATTAAGATTTTTGTAAAAGCATATAAAAATTCATTCAGCTTGAAATCATGTAACACCTTTATAACTCAGGCTAATTTTCTGTATTCGGGTTTTGGCGACCAACATGTCTTATCTATAACTATAATCTTTTTTTTTACAGATTTAAAATTAACAGTAAATTAACAGTAAGTAGGCTAATAATACAATATAATAACATTAGCAGCGGACTTCGGACGCCACATCTGTCGCACATCGTTAAAGACAGTTTATTAGTTACACATTTCATTTAATTAAAAGGAGATTTTTAAACTTTCATGTGGAATTAGGATATTTTTCCACTATAGGGACCTTGGCATTTTTTAAAAATCTTGGCGCAATTCGGACTTCAGAAACTGAGATATGTTGCCAAATGATATAAGCAACTATGAAAACAAACCTGATGAACTTTTATGTTATTTATATATTTATATACATATAAACATTTTATTTATACATGTATAAAATATTATTACTTTTTTCTATCTTCAATAGAAGAAAGTATTGTAATCGAAATTTTTTTCGACTTCCGGTTTTCGACGGATTTACATGTTTTAGGGGTCAGAGATTCCAAAAAACATGTTTATAGAAAATGTCTGTCTGTCTGTGTGTCCGTCTGTCCGTCTGTCCGTCTGTCCGTCTGTCCGTCCGTCCGTCTGTCCGTCTGTCCGTCTGTCTGTCGCCATTGTACCATCAAAAAGTGTATGAAGTTATTCATAGAATTAAACCAAAATTTTATTTTAAGTTTTTGGCTATGGCAAGCAGGTCCTCCTGGAATTTGGAAAAAATTCGCCGGTAGGGGGCGCTGATATAGCAAGTTTTGTGCGATTTTGAATATTGTACCATCCAAAAGTGTATGGAGTTATGCATGGAATTGAACCAAATTTTTATTTTAAGTTTTTGGATATAGCAAGCAGGTCCTCCCTGAATTTGGAAAAAATTCGCCGGTAGGGGGCGCTGTAAATGCGATTTTTGTGCGATTTTGAATATTGTACCATCCAAAAGTGTATGAAGTTATGCATAGAATTGAACCAAATTTTTATTTTAAGTTTTTGGCTATGGCAAGCTGGTCCTCCCTGAATTTGGAAAAAATTCACCGGTAGGGTGCGCTGTAATAGCGATTTTTGTGCGATTTTGAATGTTGTACCGTCCAAAAATGTATGAAGTTATGCATAGAATTGAACCAAATTTTTATTTTAAGTTTTTGGATATGGCAAGCAGGTCCTCCCTGAATTTGCAAAAAATTCGCCGTTAGGGGGCGCTGTAATAGCGATTTTTGTGCGATTTTGAATATTATACCGTCGAAAAGTGTATGAAGTTATGCATGGAATTGAACCAAAATTTTTTTTTAAGTTCTTGGCTATGGAAAGGAGGTCCTCCCTTAATTTGTAAAAAATCGCCCGTAGAGGGCGCTGTAATAGCGATTTTTGTGCCATTTTTGCGCCATTTTGAATATTGTACCGTCGAAAAGTGTATGAAGTTATGCATAGAATTGAACCAAATTTTATGTGTTTGTTTTTGGTTATGTCACGAAGGTTCTCCCTGAATTTGGAAAAATTCTGCCGGTAGGGGGCACTATAATTGCGATGTCTGTACCATTTTCATTATTGTACCATCGAAAAGTGTATGAAGTTATCCATATAATTGAACCAAATTTTTTGTGCATGTTTCTGGCTATGGCAAACAAGTCCTCCCTGAACTTGAAAAAATTCCGCCAAAAGGGGACGCTATAATTCCAATCTCTGTGCCATTTTCATTATTGTACCATCGAACAACGTATAAAATTATGCATACAATTGAACCAAAATTTTTGTGCTTGTTTCTGGCTTTGGTCAACAGATCCTTGCGCGGTAAAGGGGCTTTGTGCTAGCGATTTTTGTATACTTTTCTTGATTTTTCGTTGTTCTATTGTGCATCGGCGGCTCATGCAGCGGCGGGAACTCGCTACCTGCTAAGCCGGCTATTCGCAAACAGCTGATTATAACAAAATAAGGAAAAATTAATAATTTTAACAAATATCATGATATAGATTAACTCGTTTTTAGTCCGTTTAATTGACTTGAGCAGAAATTTAAGATGAAAATCAAAGTTGGTATAGCATTGAACTAATAATATTGAAGTATTAACATGTGTAACAAGGTTTTGAAATATTAAGATGTATAAGATAGAAGAAAGTTTTGGGATTAGCACATCCGACTAGTTTTTTATATACAAATTATTTATGTTGGTATATAAAAATAAATAAACGTGTTCCTTACATTAAATAAATTGTATACATATGGAAAAAATTGCTTGTGTTATATGACACAGTAAATAGGTTGCCAGAAAATACGTATTATCAAATTTCTTTTCTCGTCAAGGCTATTTTCTGTATTTTGCCAAGCCTACTATACCGGAAACGTACCGAATTGCTGTTATATTTTGTTAAATGTTTTATTGTTTTAATATCGTAAATATGTCATAACCTATACTGATTAAAATTTTTAGGTATATTCATTTTTTCTATTTAACAAACATCTTTGGAAAAGCATATATATAAAATGTTATTCTGCTTGAAATCACGTGACCTCCTTCAAAACTCTGTAATCGAATTTTGGCGATCAACATTGGCACAATTGAATGTGTTACGGCCAAATGAACACCCCCTGTTTGAAGGGTTTAGAAGCGGAAATTCTGTGTTTTCAGATTTTTCTGGTTAATTGTGCTACAAACCCGACTTACTTGTGAAATTTCATGATTCTACGACTTTTAGAAGTACCTTAGTTATTTGATGATGCGAAGTGAGTCAGTGACAAAAAAGCGCTTTTTCGGAATTTAATATTTTGAAAACTACTAAATATAGAAACATGAAATCGTGGAACCTTAGTTCAGTTTGACCATATGAACATGTGTATAAAAAAAAAAAAAAATTCTATATCTCTCCCTAAAATGACGTTATGAGGGGGTGAAAAGTATGCCGAAATGGTTCAGGAAAAGGTAGCTTACGGCTTTCGCGAACTTGGCGGACGCACTGCCGTGCTCCCAGATATGAATTAATAACTGTATTATTAAAATAATTGTTGTTAAAATAATAATAAGACTTTGAAAAAAACTATACTACGAAGGATTGGGTATAGATGTATATGCTAGAAAAGTAGGAATGGATATACCATAAAAGCTAGAAAAGACATGAAGCCTAAATAATATTAAATATTGCAGTTCTGTATATCTCTTTTTTTACTTTCTTCTATCGTCAATAGAAGAAAGTATTGTAATCGAAATTTTTTTCGACTTCCGGTTTTCGACGGATTTGCATGTTTTAGGGGTCAGAGATTCCAAAAAACATGTTTATAGAAAATGTCTGTCTGTCTGTGTGTCCGTCTGTCCGTCTGTCCGTCCGTCCGTCTGTCCGTCTGTCAGTCTGTCCGTCTGTCCGTCTGTCTGTCGCCATTGTACCATCAAAAAGTGTATGAAGTTATGTATAGAATTAAACCAAAATTTTATTATAAGTTTTTGGCTATGGCAAGCAGGTCCTCGCGGAATTTGGAAAAAATTCGCCGGTAGGGGGCGCTGATATAACAATTTTTGTGCGATTTTGAATATTGTACCATCCAAAAGTGTATGGAGTTATGCATAGAATTGAACCAAATTTTTAGTTTAAGTTTTTGGATAGGACAAGCAGGTCCTCCCTGAATTTGGAAAAAATTCGCCGGTAGGGGGCGCTGTAAATGCGTTTTTTGTGCGATTTTGAATATTGTACCATCGAAAAGTGTATGAAGTTATGCATAGAATTGAACCAAATTTTTATTTTAAGTTTTTGGCTATGGCAAGCAGGTCCTCCCTGAATTTGGAAAAAAATCGCCGGTAGGGGGCGCTGTAATAGCGATTTTTGTGCGATTTTGAATATTGTACCATCCAAAAGTGTATGGAGTTATGCATAGAATTGAACCAAATTTTTATTTTAAGTTTTTGGATATGGCAAGCAGGTCCTCCCTAATTTGGAAAAAAATTCGCTGGTAGGGGGCGCTGTAATAGCGATTTTTGTGCGATTTTGAATATTGCACCATCGAAAAGCGTATGAAGTTATGCATAGAATTGAACCAAAAAAAATTTTTAAGTTCTTGGCTATGGCAAGGAGGTCCTCCCTTAATTTGTAAAAAAACTCGCTCGTAGAGGGCGCTGTAATAGCGATTTTTGTACAATTTTTGTGCCATTTTGAATATTGTACCGCCGAAAAGTGTATGAAGTTATGCATAGAATTGAACCAAATTTTATGTGTTTATTTTTGGTCATGTCACGAAGGTCCTCCCTGAATTTGGAAAAATTCTGCCGGAAGGGGGCACTATAATTGCGATGCCTGTACCATTTTCATTATTGTACCATCGAAAAGTGTATGAAGTTATCCATATAATTGAACCAAATTTTTACTTTCTTCTATCTTCAATAGAAGAAAGTATTGTAATCGAAATTTTTTTCGACTTCCGTTTTTCGACGGATTTGCGTGTTTTCGGGGTCAGAGATTCCAAAAAACATGTTTATAGAAAATGTCTGTCTGTCTGTGTGTCCGTCTGTCCGTCTGTCCGTCTGTCCGTCCGTCCGTCTGTCCGTCTGTCCGTCTGTCTGTCGCCATTGTACCATCAAAAAGTGCATGAAGTTATGTATAGAATTAAACCAAAATTTTATTATAAGTTTTTAGCTATGGCAAGCAGGTCCTCCCGGAATTTGGAAAAAATTCGCCGGTAGGGGGCGCTGATATAACATTTTTTGTGCGATTTTGAATATTGTACCATCCAAAAGTGTATGGAGTTATGCATAGAATTGAACCAAATTTTTAGTTTAAGTTTTTGGATATGACAAGCAGGTCCTCCCTGAATTTGGAAAAAATTCGCCGCTAGGGGGCGCTGTAAATGCGTTTTTTGTGCGATTTTGAATATTGTACCATCGAAAAGTGTATGAAGTTATGCATAGAATTGAACCAAATTTTTATTTTAAGTTTTTGGCTATGGCAAGCAGGTCCTCCATGAATTTGGAAAAAAATCGCCGTTAGGGGGCGCTGTAATAGCGATTTTTGTGCGATTTTGAATATTGCACCATCGAAAAGTGTATGAAGTTATGCATAGAATTGAACCAAAAAAATTTTAAGTTCTTGGCTATGGCAAGGTTGTCCTCCCTTAATTTGTAAAAAAATCGCACGTAGAGGGCGCTGTAATAGCGATTTTTGTACAATTTTTGTGCCATTTTGAATATTGTACCGCCGAAAAGTGTATGAAATTATGCATAGAATTGAACCAAATTTTATGTGTTTATTTTTGGTCATGTCACGAAGGTCCTCCCTGAATTTGGAAAAATTCTGCCGGAAGGGGGCACTATAATTGCGATGTCTGTACCATTTTCATTATTGTACCATCGAAACGTGTATGAAGTTATCCATATAATTGAACAAAATTTTTTGTGCATGTTTCTGGCTATGGCAAACAAGTCCTCCCTGAACTTGAAAAAATTCCGAAAAAAGGGGGCGCTATAATTCCGATCTCTGTGCCATTTTCATTATTGTACCATCGAACAGCGTATAAAATTATGCATACAATTGAACCAAAATGTTTGTGCTTGTTTTTGGCTTTGGCCAACAGGTTCTCCTTGAATTTGGAAATATTGCGCGGTAAAGGGGCTCCGTGCTAGCGATTTTTGTATACTTTTCTTGATTTTTCGTAGTTCTATTGTGCATCGGCGGCTCATGCAGCGGCGGGAACTCGTTTCCGGCTATGCCGGCTATTCGCAAACAGCTGATAACGACAGAATAAGGAAAAATTAATAATTTTAACAAATATCATGATATAGATTAACTCGTTTTTAGTCCGTTTAATTGACTCTAACAGAAATTTAAGATGAAAATCAAAGTTGGTATAGTATTGAACTAATAATATTGAAGTATTAACATGTGTAACTAGGTTTTGAAATATTAAGATGTATAAGATAGAAGAAAGTTTTGGGATTGGCACATCCAACTAGTTTTTAAATCTTATCCTAATCAGTATATGATGAGCTTAATTCGGTACTGACAATAAAAGTAGCGCATATTTAAACTTCATTTGGCATTTCATAAAACTAAATTATGCGTAGTAATAATCTTTCTTTTTACAGTGTAGCTAAAACAAAATCCTTGTTCATAATTTAAACTTGGCATTGTACTAAGTGCGCTTGGAAAGGAGGTCGCAAAGCTGCAACGCTTCCTTGGTCCGAGCCGCGTTTTTCCATACAGTTTTTTAATTAACTTTTAAAGATACGGGAGGCGTATTGAGAGATACACTAAATGCAAACTAGTCGCAAATTCCATAGTATTTGTGTGATTAGTTCTAATTAAATTAGTCTGTTTTCAACTACTTGACATTTATTGATTTCATACTGCTACGGGGCATTGCATATACAAATATATCATTAAAAATTGTTATATAGGCTTTAAAAGCTGATAATACATAGAGTACGACGCCTCCGCCATTATGCATTCCAAGCCGTCCGTATCTTTAAAGGTTAATATCTCGGCTAATTACGAAAGATTTTTTCGAAAATCGTTATCAACAATGATTTTATACTTCTGCTTCGATAGGTACCTACAGCGCTCCTCAACACCTTTGCTGAATGCCCGTAAATCGAAAATTGTGTATAAAGGAAAAATGCGCTTTTCTCCAAAACTATGCGACATAGGGTAATCGCTATAATTTTCTGCAAGTTTTAAATTCTATTTTCTATTAATTATAATTTTTTCATAATGTTAGCTCCAGTAGATTCGGAAATAGAAGGGGGGGGGGATATTTTTGCTCTTCATTTTCGACGATATCTCTGAAAATATAGTACCTAAAATTAAGAGAAATTCATTTTTTAGTTCTGCGTTTCGAAATCTTTTACACGATACCCCAGACGCTATACAAAAAAAAAAAAAAAAAAAAAAAAAAAAAAAAAAAAGATTTTTTTTTCTATTTTCCGTAGTTGGTTCCTCTACATTTTTTTTCCAAATATATTTGCGAATGTTTAATAATCTGTAAATATGTGGGCCAATAGTCTTTATTATTTCCCCCAATTTGAACTTTCCACGTCCGAAAGTTTACGAGTAAAATGGTTGTGACAGACGGACAGACAGACACTGTAGTGATCTTATAATGGTTCCATTTTTACTTTTTAAGTACGGAACTCTAAAAAAAAAGAAACTAGCAACATAGAAGCATCTGTCAAAAAGCTATACTTGTTACAGTCGTTAAATACATATTATGTGCTGAAAACCGTTTAATAAAGATTGAGAATTTGTGGACATTTTCTGATCAAAGAGTTACTTTTAGAAAGCAACTGAAATTCAGTTGACATTATCCCGGTATCTTTTTTGAAATTATTCTACATTCTCTAGAACTTATTTCATAAATTACTCTATGTACTAAATTATATAATTTAATTGCACAACAGTATAGTAAATAATATCCTTGTCTTCTATATTTAATATTAGTGCATGCGCAGTCCAATTGTCAAATAATTATCTAACGGGATCAAATTTCATCAAATATTTTATTACAATTGCAGTATGTTTATTTTACTGTACTTTGAAAGTTTCCCGACAGTAGTGTTCAATTTTGTTGTTAATACTACAAGCCATAATAAAAAATACGTGGTCATTTCAATTGTTGAAAAAAATATAATATAATCGTAAATATGGGATTTATTTTTACACAAATGTACACAAATTTTGTACCGGACACAAACAGGCGTGTGCCATGGCTTCAGAACATTTAGCGGTTTATTTTTGCACGGTGATCCCAAACATAATTTTATTATTAATTGTGCATTGGTCCATTATTTGCCTATTCAGAAAAGCAGCCCATATGTATACAAATTTGATGTACAATTCTGGGGAATCTTAACCCTTAAATGCATAGTGTATCGAATTTGCAACACTTTTTATTCAACTTTTAATAAATAAACCAAGTTATTTGCAACCACTATAATTATATAGAAATATTAATCCTGTAAAAATCACATAAATATGCTACTAAATAAAGTTAAAAATTCTTCTAAAAAATTTCTGGTGTCTAATCCTTAATATAAGTATAAAAAAACACAATTCTAAATGAAAAATTCATGCATTTAAGGGTTAAACATTATATTGCCATGGGAATTTCATAATTTTTTCTCACTGAGTTTAAGAAATATTAAATTAAATTTTAATGAATATTTCTTTATACATTATTTAACTTCCTAGCAATTGGAGCAGTTTAACAACACCATCTTGTTTTATTTAATTTTGTTTATTAATATTATTATTCAAAAGACCTGCAATATTGTTCATAAAAAAAACATATTATTTTATTTTCACTTTCAGAAAAATTTTTACAGCTCATACTCTTTATTATTTGTTAAAGAAAAAAAATTCATATGCAGAAACAAATTGAAGAAATTTTGAAGAACACTGTAAATGATTAAGTTAATACTTAAAAAAATAAGATAAATCCCTTTAAACTCCACAAAGACGTTTCAGTTTATACAATAGTAGCCTAAATATGAAAATACTAGCGTACTTGCCCGGCGTTGCCCGGGTACGTCAAAAAACAGCACGAAACAGAACGAAAAAGCTCTGAAAATCACAATAAGATATCGCGAAAAAATTTTAAATCGCTTCTCAAATTCTGAAAAGAGAAATATATATATATATTATTTCCGAAGATTGTAAGTTGATTCCTTTCACTAATGTGGAAAAATAGTAGCAAATCGCTAAAATACACTAAAAATCACATACAAAATTCCCGAAATATTCGTAAATTGCTATACGAAATCCGAATAAATTTAACTGAAATGAGGGCAGAATGTACTTTAGGTCCAAAATGGAATGTCAAAAAATTGCAGCAGATCGCGAAGAAGCGTAAAAATCGCATTAAAAATCACAAAACTTCAAAAATCACGAAAGTCAAAATTTACTATAATTGGATAAAAGTTTCAAATCTAACTCCTTTGACCTGTGGGCTCTCTTAAAATTTATGTTTTAGAAATCATACTAAGCATTAGATCATGTTACTTTTATTCGTAATTAATTTACTTGGACTCCCTTAAATATAATTAATATAATCCCTTAAGTTAATATTAGTTTTTGTTGCATTAAAATATCTCAATTCGTTGATTTTCTGTAAGCAAGTAAACCCTATCGTTTTATAGTTGAAGTCCATCGGAATTTGGCGAAATATTAGAGATATCGCCAAGTTGGCGTCACTTTTGGCGACTGATTTTGGTAGCCAAATTTGGCGATATATCGCCAAGTTGGAGACAAACGTGGCTGCATTTGGCGAATGAACTATGTCCCTCCACGGTAACCTCCCGTAAGGCATGGTGACGTCACGTCGACGTCGTTGTGAAGTCACGCTGTGACATTGTGACCGTCGATGTGACGTCACGTGACGTCGATGTGAAGTCATTGTGACTAGAATGTGAGGTCGTTATGGCCGTTTTAGAGCTCTTTTGTGACGTCACATTGTGACGACTTTGTGAAATCACGATGTGACAAATTTGTGAAGAGTGTCATTTGTGACTATTATGGTATTAACTTTGTGACGAATTTGTGACGAATGTGACAATGCTTTAAAGTCACATTGAGATCAATTTGTGAAATATGTGTCATTTGTGACGAAATTGTCTTTAACACTGTGATGATTCTGTGACAACAGCGACACTGCTTTGAAGTCACATTGTGACAATTTTGTGAAAATTGTGTGATTTATGACGATTTTGTCATTAACGTTGTGACGAATATGTCACTCTAGTGGCAATGTTGTGAAGTCTCACTATGACATACTTGTACAGTTGTAAACACGTATGCATGTCACACATAGTCATAATTATGCATGTTGTAAAATCATTTGCATCTATAACGTTAATATACTTGGGGTCACGCTATAACAAGGGTATACCAAAAGAATTTTATTGAATCAAAATGCAATGCCTCGCAGACTTCGATTTTTGTTGCACCTTTCTTTCCTATTGCAATGAATGAGAATATTGAAGACAACTGAATGATCGATCTATCACATTTTTTTTCAAAATTAGCTATTTGTTAAAAGCATTAAAATTACAAAAGAAACAATTTGTTTAAATTTTCAAATCTTTGTCAAAATAAAATTTGTGTTAAAAATATAATATCTATAATATATACAGTACTTTTTATATTCTTTAAACTATAGAAAATACTGAATGAAATTAATTTATTTCATTTTATACGCATTACAAACTCGAAGTCACTGGTGAAGTTTAATTTTTTCAATTACACAACATTTATATAAAAAAAAAAAAAAAAAAAAAAAAAAAAAAAAAAAAAAAGGAAGATAAAAAGAAATGCCGATGTTAAGTAATTAAATTTTATATGTTTTATGATATTGATTACCATAAAATATATACATATGATTGTAATTCAAACAAGTTGGGGCACAGAAAATAGGATACTTCTTTGTTATAGACACCCCTATAAATTTGATTATGCAAAAATTGCAGTAACGACATTGCTAAGATAATTGAGAAGTTTATGCATGCGTTATACACACACACACACACACACACACACATATATATATATATATATATATATATATATATACACTCGAAACGCTCATCATGTGCCATATAGTCATTACATACGCATTGTTTACGTCTTTTATGCCACATACATGCATTACAAAATTTCAGAAGTACATTTTAGCTATAACCATTTGAAACTACTCAAAGGAAAAATACAGCTTTGGTATAGAAAATTAACTGAGTATTACCAGTATCATTATGTTGAGAATTCTAAGAACAATTTTGGCAACAATCGTTATGTTGGAAGATAGCAGCAATAAATAAAATCGTATTTTTAAGCTCACTGTAAAAGTAAGTAAAACGTTTGGGTATGTATACAACGGTGATACAAAGGGTTAATTTATTTTACATCAGGGTTTGCTTGAAGTGAAATACATATATAAAACAACTTTTTAATTATTAAAAAATAACTTTAATAATTGATTGCCAAAATTACATTTTTATTTATGAAATTATATATTATAAAAATAATAACTCTTACTATCTATCATTTTTTTAAACAATAATACCTTATTGTTTATAAAACACAGCACCGCAGCTACTCTATTTTGCGTCTAATGTGAAAGTTTTTATGTTTTGCCAAAGATCTATCTGGCTGGATATATGTTGCCATGACCACTATAACTCTGATATTATCATAAATAGTACAAAGAGATTAGAATCTACTACGAAATTTTTAGAATAAAGTCTGGTGAAAGTTTTATAAATACAGTAGGACGCCGATTATCGGAACTCCAATTAACCGAACTTATAATTATCCGAACAGCGTATTTCTCTCAAAGAATTCTTTTTAACCGAATTTCCAATTATCCAAATATTTCTCTCTCTAAAAAAGAAAAAAAAAACACCTAACTTCCAATTTATTTTTTGCTTAAATTATAATCTCTGAAGTTTAGAAAATGATAAAAAGAGAAAAAAAAATTAAATAATAAAAAAGTAAACAAAAAAACAATTAAAAAAAAAACAATTTTTAAGCACTCCAGTACTAACTGGTGCTGTCAGTCCTAAACCTAGATAAAGTGTGAAGGTTTTAGAATAGTCAGGAACATCCCTTAAACTGTCTACCCATTTATCCGAACTTTTGCTTATCCGAACTAGTGTCGGTCCCGACTTGTTCAGATAATCGGCGCTCTACTGTATATATTGTAATAGAAATGCAAATAATCATATTTATTTTTATATGACACAATAAAACAAAATAATAAACACAGTATCAAATGGGTAACAACTACTTTTTAATGTAAATAAAGTATAAAAATTGAGACCATAAAGACAAAATAGAGCCACACATAGGTTCATTATTATTACTAATATTTTATTTACAAGATTATGGTAATTATAAATAAGAAATCCATTTTAATCACGCTGTTTATAAAGAGTGTATAATATCGATACTTTTAAATTTATCTCGATAAAATCAGTGAGGAAATAAAGTGATAAAATTATCCAAAAAAAAAAAAAGTAAATAATAAAAGATGGTTATTACATTTTAGATTCATACCGTTCAAGTATTTGCGTTATTTTTTAAGTAAAATTATATTTAAACTCTTACTGATTGTGTAACTTCTATATTTTCATTTGCGAACAGACATCTAGTTCACTTTTAAAACATTTCAATAAGAATGTTTAACAACTGAAAAGCTTTCACCCTGTATAAGTATTTCTTTATAGATTTTAAACATTTCTCAGGTTGAATAATACTTTAAATAATCATTCTTTTTCTTAACATTACATATCTAATATCTATTTTAATAGTATACGTTTCCGTTGTGTCTTATTTTTTATAAATTCCTCTTCTGAGCAGATGCAATTTTTTTAAATAAAAACATGCAATGCAAATTGTTTAAGACCATCACTTAATGCAAAATTAAAAATATATGTTTGCCAATAATTTTATTCTATAAAAAGCCTTTTTTATTAAATAATTTAATTATCTTTAAATGTTTATTAATTATATTAATGATTGATTATAATACTTGTCCATATACTTCCATATTTATGACACCATGTGGTTTTAACCAAATATTTAAATAAGAAAATAAACCAGATTAAAATGCAATTTAAATCACCAATTTTAATAATCTGATCAAAGCTGTTGAAAAGGAACTTATATATTTTAACAAAATAAAAAATAAATGTAATGAAATATTTGTGTTCTATAACATGTTTATTAGAAGATAACTAAAATCATTGTAATTAAAAAAAAAAAAAAAAGCAAACAGGGAAAATAATATTTTAGATATTTCAGCAAAATAAAAAATAAATGTAATGAAATATTTATGTTCTACCGCATGTTTATGAGAAGCTAACTAAAAGCGTTGTAATAAAAAAAAAAAGCAAACAGGGAAAATAATAATTTTACATACCTAATTTCATTGACGTTGTACTTTGATTTTGGGGAACCAATTAAATCCGATAATAAGTACGATAGCAATGGCTTGAATCATCCTCAACAAGTCAAAGCTACCGTAATTTTCTCGGGTTTATATTTTGTTAGCCGAACTAATTTGGATCCTGAGAACGTTCTTGTTTCAGTTTTTAAATACGTGTCAATACGTCTATGCTGTCCAGTGTCCACAGAACTTCCCGCGTTTATTCTAAAAAGCTTCACTGTTACTTTTATCCGTTATTCTGCAATCGAGTCGTAACAACTGAAATAGTGCAGACGATTTTTAATTTTCGAAGTTCTAAGCAGATGTTTTTCGGTTTAATTTGTTTTTGTAACAGATTCGGAAGGAAATTAAATGCGTAATAACTTTATCAAATTTTCTCTAATTCAATTTCCTGTTTGAAAATGTTTTATTGTATTTCACCTTTTATTTTTATCAGTTTTATTGAATTGTAAAGTTTCATTTATGTAAATTACAATAATATTATTATCCATAATTAGAGTTTACTAGATAAAACATTGCTTAAATTTTCAAAATGTGTACAAATTAATTTAATGGTAATAATGAAGAATCCCTCCTTTTTTTAAAAGTAAAATTTGTATCACAGGTAATATATACAAAATATCTTCTTAAAAAATACAACAAGATTATCGAGAAGAGGGTTTTTCTTTGTCAATCTGTCATTCTCTTAACATTAATTTTCTGTAGAATAAAACATCTTCTAAAATATTTTTTAAAGATATATTTTGAAAACAAAAAATTAAATATGACTAATTAATTATATCATGGGCTTTGCATACATTTTGTACATTTATTTTATATTCGGGAAATGTCAATTTTATTTTAAACGTCTGAAAGAAGTAGAATTAAAAAAATAATAATTACTTGAAATAGTGAAACACAAAGAGGAAAAAAATATGACTTTAATGCAAATTATAAAGCAAGAAATGCATATATGACTAAACTTTGAAGACTTTGCTCATTAAAAGCTGCAGACTTAACCCGAGATTAGTCGCGACATTTTTTAGAACGTTAGTAGTCGCGTTCGGTCGATTTGCCGCCGTTACCAGTAGGCCGAAAACGAAGGGGAAACTTGCCGGTGTTATCATGATCGAAAACGGATAACGTAGGGTGAAAATATTGACTGAACTTTAAAAGTCTACAGCAGTTATTCATTTTACAACATTTTACAGCAATTATTTATTTCACAACCTTTTACAGAAATTATTTATTTCGCTTAAATATATATTCAGTTGGCATCTAGATAAGTGTTTTTAATAACTCTTTCTTCGTTTAGCATAAATACTTAAAAGTAAATAGTAAATGATTTGATTGAATTTCTGATGTTACTATGAATCAATAATTAGTAGGAAAACATTTACGAATATGAATCTAAATTCGTGATAGGGGTTTTTTATTTATTTATTTTATTATTATTATTATTATTATTATTATTTTTTTTTTTTTTGGAAGGACATAATCAGAGTTAGGTAGATTTTTATGATACTCCGGCACTCTATATCCATTTAATAAAATAAAATAAATAAGTTTAGCATCAATATATTACACTGACATTAAATTGAACAATTAATCTGAAAATAAAAATGGAACCTATGGCATGCAACACAAAAACCAAATACAATACCACTAATTTACCAGCATATTATATATATATATATATATAATAAAGAAAAAGGTAAAAAATACCTAACTTAGAAATTATAAATGTAAATGTTGTAACTACGTTTTATTTATTTATTTTGTGGGATGTCTGTGTATGTATGAGGGGGGAGAGGAGGGTGGGGTCTCTCGAGATTTTGTGATTAAATCCATTTTTCAAATGAAAATGCACGATTTGTAGTTTTTGTACTTATTTCAGGGTGGGAGCAGAGCCCTTGAATAAAAACTCTGGATACGAACTTCGCTTATATAAAGTAAATAATAAATAAGTTATTGAAATTATATATTTAAATACATTTGCAATTGTAGATTTAAATCCTAAGGTGGATAAATTATTTTAATTAATAGAACCATTGAAAGGTTCATCTTAATAGGGATGTATTTTACAGCAACTATTTAATTAAAATAAATATTCAATTGTACATTTCATAATAAGGTATTAATATTATAATTTATTGTTTTATAATAACATTCATTAAAATAATAAAAACAATAAGAAAATTTTCTCCAAAATTATAAATATGCAGCAATAATTTAATTTAAATTAATTTTCTCTCATATTCTGGAAAACATTATTCTGAAAAATAGTTTGAACAATTGATGAAGGACAACAAATTTAAATTTGTTAGATACCGCCCCCAAGCCTCTATTGGATTTCAATAATAATAAAACATTTTCTGCGGCATTGTTTAAAAAAATGTGTTTTTACTTACAGTATGAAAATTTAAAAATAGATAAATTTTAGAAAAATACTTAAAATATTTTTTTTTTGAATAATACTATAAACATTCACTGAATTATCCAAAATTTTTATTTCGTAAATTCTAACCTACATTATAAAATTCTCATTATTTTTCTTATTGTACAAATAAATTATATGTATGTTCTTCACAGATATATGTACTACATTTCTGAGAAAAATGTTTTATCTTTCGAATTTGTTTTATTGTACAAAAACGATACTTTTCAGATTTTGGAGATACGGCAATTTTTTTACTGATTCCCACAAAATTCTCTTCTCTTTTTTTTAATGGTTTGGCAGTGTTATTGTCTGTTTTCTTTCATTTATATGTTCCGGTAATAAATGGAAAGCAAGTTCTTTGAAATAATGATGACGAATTTCCCTTTTTTTTTTTCCATATTTAAACGATTGTCAATTTGAGAATTTATTCCCGCAATATTTCACAATGAAAAAAAAAAAAAAAAAAAATGTAAGTGACCAACCATCAGTTTTTTGTGCGAACTGACTTCACAACTTAATAAAACAACTTTAAGTCACATTCCAAAAGTAAAAAAAGTATTCTATGAACGGGTAAAATAGCAGGTAGAAAGAAAGACGAAATACCAACAGGCAGAGAGTCCGGACATCGAAGAAACTTTCCCCCACAGATTTCGCGGAAATGGGAAAGGATGAACACGAGGGGGAAAAACTCAACTAACGCAAGTGGTCGCAACGCGGTCATTTAGACCGATTGAAACTTAAGAATGCGATAAAATGCTAAGAAATAGCAGAAATGACTTGCAATTTTACTACACAAGAGTGTGAACACTCAAGGTCAGCTACCCGGAATTTGGCTATCATAACTTTAATGGGAAATGAGTTACAGGAAGATAACGAATTTCGGGCGGGGAAAAGACCAACGCGCGACTATTAACGGGTTAACTGTAATAGAAAGTTTTTAGTTTGAAACCACATAAATGTTTCGACTACTCTTTGAGAAACTTCTAGTATAACAGATGATCATTTACAAAAATCTTTATAAAAGATAAGTCGAGGTATGTTTACCTAAAACATTTTTTTAATAATATGAAAATCTAATAATTAGGAAATCTTTTTGTGTCGCTAATGAATTAATTACATTTTATGTTATATGAAAATAAAAAGTTTTGGTTAGAGGCTCAGAGTCAACTTGGACCACGGTTTTAAAAAATTTTAAATCCGGCAGAAAAATATTTTTTACAGTAAATAACATGTTTCTAATAATTTTTGTAATTTTTTAAAGTTTTCTAATAAGTTCACATCTCAGTCACAATGTGACATCACTGAGTGGTGGCATTTTGGTCACAGATGTGACGTGACCACAGTGACTTACAGTGACGTCACTGTGACCATGCATGCTATGAGGGCTCCTTACAGGTATGGAAATGCATTAAATGCTTCTCAATAATTGCATAAAAAATTCGCTAAAAATTCAAAAATCGCTGCACGAATTCCGAATAAACTTTTTTGAAAATAGAACGAAATTTACTATATTGGGTTAAAAGAAAGAAACCATATTCTTCTCACTTATATGGGAAAATCGCCTCGAAGCATAAAAAGCGCTAAAAATCACATAAAAAATTAAATAAAAAAATAATCAAAAAATCGAAAATAGGGCTTCGAGGTGCAAAACTTCATATATAGACGTACCTTTTCCACAAATTTTGTAGCTCTACGTGCAGTGGTCTCTTCAGAACACCGTCGACACACTCACTCACACACAAACTTCTTTCTTTATTATTATAGATAACAATGCTTAATTATTCAAATTTCTTTTACATTTTTTATGTACTTCATTTCTCTCTTCATATTATACCTATTACTATTTTAAATTTTGGTAGAGGAAGTTTTAAAAATTTCGTAAATATTTTGGTGCCCATTTAAATATAAACACATTTAACGTTTTAATATTTTATACCTGTTATCACAAAATCTTCCTAAACGACTTTAAAAATGATGCGTTATGAACAAAACATTCACCTCTGAGTTTCTTAATATCTATCAGATCATTCAAAAAAATTAGTTGTTGAATTTTTTAAGTACAGTATTTTTAAAACAAATTTTTAAAAAGTTCTATAGATCAAAATGGCTACAATAATTCTTCTAATAAACATATACATATGTGAATTTTTAAATAATTTATTAGTCAAATGTGTAAATATAATGCAATGTTATTACGAAAATATGAAGTGAAAATGGAATGTAAACAACATTCTTTTTATATTTAAAATTATTCCGAAATACTTGAAAAAGTGTACGGTTATTCAAATTTCAAGACGAAAAATGAAGTAATATATTACTGTGTAGTAGTTATCTGACTTAGTATATTTATTCAGACAAGACGGAATAAATTGGAAATAACATTTCTCGTTACTCATGCCTATCAAATTTAACTGCAAAGAATACAGTACTCACATTTTGTAACAGTCATTAAATATTTATAAAGGAAGATACAAATTACGACATTCTTTGTAAATGACACTCTTTATCAAAAAGTATGAAAATTTCGTGATATGATATATGGACAAACAGTCCCAGCGTTTGAAATATTTTTTATCGGAGATGATCGAAAACAAAGTAGCATAAGCATATTTGATGGCGACCAACATTTAATTTTCTGTTTTGTCATTTTTACGATTCATTTTTTATTCACGACTTGCTCTTCTGGAATAAATGAATAAATCATGAAAGATAGTTAGATGAATCCGACAAACACCACTGAACTATTGAAGTCATGCGCCTCCAAAGAATAATTTCTCTGTTGATTTTATGGATTTTTTCGCAGTTTACAAAGTGGTAAGGATTACTCTAAATTTTCATTGAGTATATATAACGGAGGCTGTATGTATGAAACGTTTTACTGTTAATTAAGTTTTTTCGAAAGAAGAAAAGTTGCAAATTTTGCTTGATGATGTAAATAGAAATTTTTATGAAGTTGTTTTCTAACTATCACTTAAAATGTTACAATTTTTTACCTTTTCCATGCCGCCTTCGACAGTGTACACTGATAATGCTCTTCAGTATGTTTCAACAAACATTTTTAAGAATGAAACTCTGGCCTGTGTCCCCCTGCCAACATCACCGTAAGGCATTGGGACTGAGCACGTGTCTGACTATCTGAAGATAATCGGAATATGTGTTTTTAAAAATTCCGTTGAAATCAGGCCTATAGTACCTGGGAAAAGAATACGGCCCCTGTCGGTAGCAGGTTGAACTAAAAACTGTAAAACAATAGAAAGCCAAGTTGGATATGCCAAATGTCGTTGAAATCGTTCTACCAGAACCCGATATCAGAATGCGTCCCCTGACGTTTTAAGGTGGAACTGAAAGCTGGAAGACAATCGAAAACCAAATTCATCAGTGAGGGAAAAAAAAAAAAACAAACATAAATAACATTTTAATGCAAGATTTCATTTGCATTTTATTTTTGAAATAAACTAAAAAATATGTATGTGGAACAATGTTAAACATCTAAAAGACTACTTTACAATTATCGCCTTTTTATACGCATTAAATAGTTGCAAATCTTTAAAGGACTATTTATCACGTAGCTTTAGTTTCGCTGTTTAACACTGATTTAGGTCAAGCTGCAATAGATATTTTATTTATGCATATATAAAATATGTTATAGAATATGTTTCCACAGAGGGATGTGAATGGACTTTACCATGGTTATATAGCTAGTCGTATTTGATGCTCCTAATACTTAGAAAATGAATCTTCCTGTAAAAATTTATATGATTATTATCTTAGTGTACATTTATATATTTAAAACTAATTAAAAACCACAAAAACTATTATTAAAATCAAATGGAAAATTCTAAAATTCTTGAACACTTTCCTTTTCATTCCACTACACAAAAGCTACACATTAGAAAGCCAATGATTTCAAACCGTGTGATGTTTTATTTTGCAAAAAATAGCAATTTCCGTTGATGGTCAGTAGAGTAATAAAGAGTACATTATAAGATATTAAATGAATTTGCAATAACAGCCTGCAAAAATGTTTATGTGCAGTATAAATATGAAGTTGTTTTTGAAAACTGCAGAAATACAACGAAATTAATCTATCTTGGAATTTTAATATTTATCTAAAAATTACCTATTTTCCTATCGTCTATTAGGCGATAGGAATTGCATGAAAATTTAAACAGACGGTATTAAAAAATACATTCCAGTTGTTAAATTAAAGTATTTTTAATATCATACATGGATCTTAGGTAACTAAAGGAATTCCACTTTAAAAATTCTCGACATAATAATATGTATTGCAGTGAAAGCGTTAGAAACAAAAACTTCAGGCGGATAGTATATCATTCATCGTTCTGCCATAATTTTGTAATAAAATATCTTTGATTATTACTTTTTTGTTTGACTGAGTGTAAATACTGTTTCTATAAGAGTTATTCAGAATCCCAATAATTTTCAACTGAAACAAAACTGAAATCGAAAACATAAACTGTTTTTGGCATAACAATCAACATTAAAGTAAATATAAATTTCTTTATTGGGAATGATTACACATGCTGAATACTACTGTTTCCGAATTAACGTATTCGCTTTACTGAATAGAAGATTTCTGTTGTTAAATGTGATTATTACTTTTCGAAATTAGCGGTAATCAATATCAACAATCCTATCCACCGATTGTTACTATTTAATCACAAATTTATTAAAATATTTTTTAATAAAAAAATATATGGAATTTACTAAAAGACATTTTGTATAATAATAATTACTTTTTTTTTATTTTCCTTAAATGCATAATAATAAAGCTTGATAAAAAGCTAGCTATTGAAATTACCGCTGAAAATGCCTAAGGCTGATTTCAGACGAGCAGTTTTTTTGCACGCTTTTGTTGAAAGAAAAAGCGTGCAAATAGTTGAGCGTCTGACATTAGACTAAACGTTCCCGAGGTATAATTCCAATCATGATTCAGAATAGTCTAATATTTGTAAACAAAACATAATCTATGAGAAACATTATTCTGAAGAAAAAAAAACTGATTATAAAAATATTCTTTAAAAAATTAATGAATTGATTTAACTGCTTAATAAAAAAATATAGACCTTGTGTAAATTTATTAATTTCCTTATACTGTAATATAGTAATTTGTAAATTCAATTTGTACGTTAGGAACATTATCAATTACTTTCATTTAAAAGGATTTTGTTTAAATTTTAAAACTTAAATTAATTGATAATAGAAATTAATCTAACTTTAAAAAGTTATCGAATTACATTAATAGCAGTTAGCACCTTCTCTATCGCATTACAAGATAAATGCTATTGCTTAGGATTTTGTATACAAGAATTTGACGTTAATTTAATGCGCCACAAGACTGTGTGTGGTTATTCGTGCTTCACAAAAAAATATTGAAATTACCACTGCAAAAATCATAAACGATACTCAGTTATATATCCAATCATGAATAAAATTGTATCAATAAAAATTATTTCTAAACAATACATATTCTCAAAAAATATTAAAACAGGTTTTATTCTTAAAAAATAAAAAATTCTGAAAATATCTTTTGAAATTTTAATGAAGGGAACTGATTTAAAATAAAAAAATAGAGCCATAGTATGAAGTTAATATTTTCCAATAATTATACTATCTTTCCCAAGATAAAATTAAGTTTGAATCGAGAAAAACGAGACAAGTAACTTGAATGTATAAATCTTAAACTGAAAACGTTATCGATTGAACTACGTAACATGTAGTACGTAACATGTATTTAGTTATCGTTAAAAGTAAATTGTAAAAATGCAGCAACAGAACATCCTAATGATGTCTGAGAAGAAACTTTTAACTTTTTTTGATCTAATAATTTGTAAACTCAATTTGTATGTTTGGACTATAAAAAAAAAGAAATTCTTTCCTTTTAAAAGGATTTTGCTCGACTTTTAAAACTTAAATCACCTTATTTAAAAAATTTCATCTAACTTTAAAAAGTTGTCTCATTACCTTAATAGCAATTAGCATCGGTCTTTTGCAGGGTAAGTTAAAATAACTTAGGAGTTGCATACAAAATTTTGACATTAATTTAATATCTCAAAAGATTGTTTGTGGTTATTCTTGTTTAATAAAAAACATATGATGTTATCTATTCACAATACTGGTATTTATATCCAACAATTTCGTTTGTTTTTCATAAAAAAAACTACTTTTACATTTTCTGGTGGAAATATCTTACTTTAAGTTATTTTACTTATGGGTGTTGATCAATCTTACAATGATTTTAATTATAATATAGTTTCTTTACGTTATTTCATGTATCGTAGTTTACTTGATATTTAATTCATTTAAACATTCTCTTTCGTTTCTAATCTTTATAGTCTGACAGTTATATTAGATGATCCAATTTAATATTAATAAAAAATAATAATATTTATTACTCGAAAAATATTTAATATTTAATTTAAAAAAATAATACAATTGTTGGGCGCAATAATGTAGGCACGTCAATTAAATCTTACTTTCAATTTAGAATTTGCATTAATCTGTATACATTGGACATAAATCGAGATTGATTATTTTGTAGATCATGTGATATAAATTTTGTTTTATGTCACTTAAATGTATTTTTGAATGTGATAATTTCCCATTATATAATTATTTATTTTCTCTATAATCTAAAACCTTAAGGTATATGTTTATATTCAACGTATCCACATAAATAAAAATTCTAAACTGAAAGTAATATTTAGTTTTTAAACTCTTAAGATAGAGCGCAACAAATATGGGAAAATTGTTGTTGTTTTTTTATAAATGCATGAACGTATTCGTGTGATAAATGGAGGTTTACTAGTTGACATTAAAGTATATCAGAGAATATAATAATCAGGATGTAAAGAATAATTTCTGATAAGCAGGTTTACATGAAATATTTCTGAAGCAAACCCTTATACACGAACAAAAAGGAAAACAAATCTTGAAATTAGAGGTATCAAAAAACTGAAGAAGGCCTTTAAACCCATCTAGGTGCAGAATACATACAGTGTATAATATAATACATTAAAATTATGTAACTAAAATTTTAAATTAAAATGTTTTCAATGCATTTAATTTCTAAAAGTGAGAATATATGTCATATATTCGTAAAACAGAAACTGGTCGGAAAAACAACAAATTTCATTTCCCAAAGCTCAGTTTTAAAAGAATTTAAAAACTAGGCTATCATGCTAAAAAGCAACGCTCTCGCAAATCTTTAGTGTCTATTAAAAAAATTCCTAATAATAAAATACGACTTTTCAAAAAAGTTCATTCAGTAAGATTATTTATGAAGAATATGAAATGCACATTTTTCATACAAATAAACTATCCAGAAACAAACAAACAAAAAAAAATAAATTGTAAAGTTTGTATTATTTATTGCTTAGCTTGAATTCGAGTTACTGGATTGGATCTTTTTTTTTTTTTAAACTCAAAAAATGTAAATTCACAGGACTATTCTTTTAAATAACAGAGTGATGACTGCCGTAAAAAAACCCTACATCAACAGCTGAAAATGTTATTAGTATGTAATAATAATTTTTCTAATGCTACATTGGTTTCAAAGTACAAAGAAAAAAAAAAGAATAAAACATTCAGTAATTTAAAAATAATAAATGTTTATTTAATGCTATTTTAGTATAAATGCCTAAATAGTAAGAATCCTCTATTTTGTGTTTGCTAAGAAACATGTTGACAATTGAATAGTTCAGTATAAATAAAATTAGAATATATTTTATATTGCTTGGTTTCTTAGAAAACACATAAAATAAGGTAGTTTATTCATTTTTTTTCTACCGTTCTACTTAAAACTTATTAAACAAAATAGGCAATTTTTTAGAATAGCAAAACATGGGCATTGCGAATCTGAAACTTATTATATATTGATAAATTCATTGGTAAGTTTCTTTTTCTTTTAATTTTAGAACTAGAAAAAATTGACTAAAGTAATTTTTTTAATAATAGTGAATGAAGAATACGTTACTGTTTAGGACCTAATAAAATGAATATTTATAAATATGCAACAAAATATTTTTTTTGACTTCCGATGTATTTAATATTTAATACGTACGAAATCTAATAAAATTGAATTAAACACTTAACATGCATATAAAGGAAGTTAACTTTGAACGAGTTCGATATTATATATGACTCGAAAAGAATGCTCAAAATTGTATTTCATGGTCAGTAACACCTGATTTGTGTGGTTTTTAACTTTGTATTATCAGCAATATCAGAGTTTAGTTGTATTTGTGCCGAATGCCTATGAGTGATTTGGGCAATCTCCGTTGATTACTCTGATTTATGACTTTAAAACTAAAAATGTTTGCATTTTGCTAAGGATATCACTTATGTCAGTTTTGCGTTAACGGACAGCCTTACATATCTGCAAGGCCAATTTCTAGTGAAGAATTCTGCATGATTTCTATGAAAAAAAAATGTTTTAGAGCCACTTCTCTTTTCCTAGAAGTACACTTAGCATCGTTATATCGTAGAACTAAATTCCATCCACAATTAGGTTTCGTTTTCATAGACTTAGTGACTATTTTTAAAGAAGTAAATTGTATGTTAAATTTTAAAATGATTAAAGCAGTTTCATTACATTCGTTAACTGGAAACATCACTTATCCCTAAAATCAAAATATGTGAGACCATAATCAATAACAGAGATAGAATTTCTTTACTATAAAATTTTACACGGAACATCGGGTAAAAAAACACCAATTCTCTCATCAAACCGACATTAAATTTATAGTATTATAGTCATCAAGATAAAGTCTAGTACCTTAAAATGCTGCTTTTGTAATGCAGTGGATAGTTTCAATTAAGAATTTATATCAAGTGGTTAAAATTTATATCATTGAGTGATTGTGGTTTAATAAGCTAATAAAAGCACATAAATTCATAATTTATCTATCGTCTTTTAAATTTATCACTTCGAGAAAAGTGATCTTCATTAAAATTAATTCTGTATCAGATCTAGGATAGTATTCGAAAACAAAACAAAATCAAATTAATTATACCATCTTAAATGATGATAATACAAGCGTATAATTTCATGTGCGTACTGCAATAATCAAAATCTTTGAAACCCTTAAACCAGAAAACCAACTTTTCACTGTAATGTATTCTTAATACATTTATATGTTAATAATGTCACTTTCATAGTAGAAATATATTATTAACTTAAAATTAATATTGTAAAAAGTAAATTATTTCTTAGAAAAAGTTTTTAAATAAAATTTTATTTTCCTTCTGATAATGATCAAAACGCTTTCCAATCTGCATCAATATTAGAAATTCAAAATCTTGAACAAAAAATATAAAAACAACAGAAAATAACAGTTTAGAATATTTCACATATGACACATGCAAAACATGAAATGCTCGTTCTTAAACTTCGAACTGTGAAAACAGTTGAAAATATAGAGAAAGAAAATAATTGGAATTTCTAAAGTAGCCCTCATTTACATATATATGGAGTGAAAAATTCATGTTTTCATCAAAATTTATGTTTTTGTAATGTTCCATTCTTAAAATGAATTGTATTTTGAAGCGTTTTCTTTTAAAGTTTGTATGTTTTAAAGGGATATTTTCTGAGAATGTTCCATCTTTCTAAATAGGGTATTTACAAAATATTGTAAGGATTTCTCAATGTCATTGTAAAGTTACATTTGAAAGAATTTGGATAAGCCTGAAAATGGAAATATTCATATTTTTCTTTCTGTATTTAAAGACTGAAAGACTTAGTGTAAACTGTTTAAAAGTTTGTGAAATTTTATTGGTCACAATACTTCTTCACTGATTATGAAAATTGTAAAAACTGAAATTTTATATCCATTAAATTCAATATTCAAGTTATATAAACGTATTTAAAAGTGACAAAAATAAAGTAAATTAAACTTGAAATTTAAACCATATTTTCAATTAAAAACAAATGGAAACTTTTTTTTTTCTAATTTGAGCATCGGTTGGAGATGAATTTCCTATTTATACGTTATAAACATATTAAGTACTGTTAAATAATTTAGAAAGAAATGATATATTTTATAAATAAAAAAAATATATTACAATTCATCAGACATACAATTAAAAATTACATAAATACATTTAATACAATTAAAAAGAAAACTTTTCGAGCTAAATTTTAGCTCCTCATCAGTGCAATAAATTACGTTCAAATGATAGAAAATTATATATCATTTTTACAGTTAAAAATAATTTGCAGGTAAAATTAAATAAAGTATAAAAATTTTAAAACAATGCTGAGTATTCAGGAGGAAGTGCAGATGATTCATTTATCGGCGATGTTTGCTTACGCGTGAACACACCTTCCAGAAAAACTCCACTTTTAATATTATTGAAACCGGATCTGATAACTTTTATATTTGCGAAATCTAGGATATGGTCGGTATATAAAGAATGCTGTACAATTCTGGACAGTAGGCTTCCAGATTTGTAGACACGTTTATGTTCGGGAAGGCGAATGGCGCGTATTGGCGCAACGTGCCTATAAATCTGGAAGCCTACAGTCCAAAATTGTACATCAATCTTTAGATACCGACCATATCCCAGATTTCGCAAATGGGAAAGTTATCAGATCCGGGGGCAATAATATTAAAAGTAGAGTTTTTCTGGAAGCTGTGTTCACTCGTAAGTAAACGTCGCCGATAAATGAATCATGTGCACTTCCTCCTGAATACTCAGCATTGTTTTAAAATTTGTATACTTTATTTAATTTTAAGTGCTAGTAATTTTTAACTGTAAACATGATATATAGTTTTCTGTCATTTGAATGTTATTTATTGCACTGATGAGGGGCTAAAATTTAGCTCGAAACGTCTGCTTTTTAATTGTATTAAATGTATTTATGTAATTTTTACTTGTATGTCTGATGAATTGTAATATATTTTTTATTTTTAAATCGGATATTATACGTTAAACAATGATTTTTTTTTTTATATATTTTATGTCTATTCTTCTCAACGTCTTTTTAATATATCATTAAAATAGGTATTTGCATTTCTTTTATAATAAAAAATTTTCTGTAAAATGACTGCTTTTGAATGTTATACATAAGTTAGAATTCATCAGTCAGTTCAAATGAAATCTTGAAAAAATGGAAATAAAATATTGAAAAATTTAAATAATATCTTCAAAAAAATTCTTGAATTTTCTTTTCTTTTATATGAATAAAAACATTATTTAGTGAATACTAGGCGCAATTAAATTAAAGACAATGGTGGTTTAATCTTTTTTAAAAAGTTAGTAAGTAACACACACGCACGAGAACACCACATGCTTCCGCTTGCTCTCAAAGAAGCGCTTCAATGGATGCGCTGCTTTGAAGGTAAATAAATTCATTATTCTCAGAAATATGTCTTAAACATTAATTTTTAAGTAAATTTAAAAATACAAATATTGAATATATTTACACTATAAAAATATTAACAAATATGATCGTTTATAATAATAGCTTGTTCTAAAGCTGAAAATACATCAGATCTTTGACATTTTTTACCAGAAATAAATTCAATTTTTAGATAAAGATTGTAAAAGACTACTTTGCTATTACCTCATATAAAATGGAATTTTTATAATATTTATAATACTGTATTTTATAATTTTGTGTGATTTTCAAAAAAAAAAAAAAAAAAAATGTCATGTTTTATTGTCTTTTTGCATTTGCACAGGAAATAGTTAAATATCATAAC
Source organism: Maratus speciosus (assembly GCA_963932465.1). NCBI lineage: Eukaryota > Metazoa > Arthropoda > Arachnida > Araneae > Salticidae > Maratus > Maratus speciosus. The sequence continues at coordinate 297,219,871 of OZ010795.1, forward strand.
TTTAATTATTGCATTTTAGCTACTATGTTATTTTAATGATAATATACAGATATATTATGGTTTATAAATTTTTGAATAAGAAATATAATGAACTTTTGTAGTTAAAATGTCATTACCATAGGCTGTTTCAACAAGCAATTTATCAGGTAAAGATGTGACTAAGTTCTATTTAAAACAGGTGGTTATAATTGTTTAATACGCTTTTATTTATTAAGATGCTACTGATTAAAAAAATATATATTTTTTCATAAATTAAAATTATCTATAATTCTTCATTTTCATTTTATTGTGCACGAAGAAAGAGTATCTCTCCCATGCTTCTGACAAAAAGTTCATCTGGAATTTTTTAGAGGGCAGCTCATACCTTTTTATCAGAACACTAATAATCCTTAAAATCATATTGTTAGAAGGTTTAGCTTAAAAGGGTAGATAGTTTTATAGTTTCAATAAAACAAGCAAATACATTGAATATTTTGGTGAGTATTTTTTGGATGTCATTACCATGTAAATTCTAACTGATAATTAAATGAACTTTTATTTCTTAATCTCCTTTTTTTTTATAAGAAATAGAAAATAATTGTATGTGCTACAAGAAATAATGCCTATCATTTATGCTTGGTGGAAAAAAAATGCTTAAATTGTCATTACCATGTTTGTTTTCTGCCATAGTAAAGACAGCATCTCCATAGTAATGGCAAGATTGTGTGCTCATAGTAATATGAAGATATAATGTTAACAAATTTCTGATTAACTACTTGACGATAACAGTACTGAATATTAATATAACTATATATATACCGGGTGTCCCAAAAAGGACTGACTGATTTTAAAATTCAATAACTTGCAAACGGTGACAGATATTTAAAAAATTCTTGCAGGAGGGTTATGCATAAGGTCAAAAGTTTATTTACAGTGATTTTCAATTTTAGTTCGAATTACAAACAATAGATGGCGCTGCGATCAATAGACGCTGAATTCAGGCTTGATTTTTGGTACTTCGTGGCCCGGATAATACATTTCCATCTCCTTTTTCAGCATGGAACAAGAGAAAGGACTAGAAATCGAGCCTGTATTTAGCGACTATTGCTTACAGCGCCATCTATTGTTTGTAATTCGAACTAAAATCGAAAATCACTGTAAATAAACTTTTGACCTTATGCATAAACCTCCTGCAAGAATTTTTTAAATATCTGTCACCGTTTGCAAGTTATTGAATTTTAAAATCAGCCAGTCCTTTTTGGCACACCCGGTATATGTGAAAATTTAATTTGCTAGTATATTCATAAATAAAATACTTTTTTAATACTAATAGAAAATACTACAATTTCAAATATAGATTTTTTATGAATAAAAATTACTCATTTAATTAATTGTTAAACGGAATTTTAAAACACATTTGTTATAAATTTAGCTAGTAATGGATTTTTTTTAATACTTTTAAATTGTGTAGAGTTATTAGAAAAATAACTTTATTTAAAAATCCTTTGCAAATTTTGTGGTCCATTAGAATGGACTTCTAATACGGCTGTTAATACAGAAAATGAGAGAAAAAAGAAGTTTAAAGGCAACGAAGAAGAAACAAAAATCTGCATTAAGAGCAGGAGCTGCTAAAAAAGTAAATGAAAGATATCTTCAGAAGAAAAACCTTATGGTCAAATCAAATGTGTAAAAGAAATAACCACAAGAGAACAAAGATTGAAACGAAAATAATGGTCATAAAAAACTCGAAACAAGCAACAGAAGACTTTTCAATAACATGAAATGTTCTAACAGAAAAATGTACGAAATTTAAATGTATACTTTCGATATGATATTTTGAGATAAATCCTCAGAGTACTATAATTAGTTAGGTTTCTAGAGTCAGAAAACGAGTAAGAAGAGATGGAGCATAAGTTGTCAAAAAAATTTAAACCTTGATCAACAACTTAAATTCGAAAAAAAGAAAATCTAAAGAGTATAGAACAAGATATTATTGGCTTAGTAGCCTAATGTAGGAAAAACAAACATCCGAAGATTAGAAATTAAAGATAAATTGGAAAGCAAGAAAAAAAAAATGTGAAGGAAGAAACACTTAACATGAAGAAGAAACTTTACTCGTTGAGGTTTTTAAAAAGTCATTATTTTAAAGTATTATAAATTTAAGAAAAATTCTTTAAAATTATAGAACAATTAAATACATCTATAAATGTTTAACAGATGAAGACGTACTGACACATACAGATTTCATTGAAAATACAAATATAAAGTCGGGGGAGGAGCTCAAATTGTTCTCTTTCTTAGATTGGGTATCACATTTCATATTGATATTACGTATTATTTTTCGAATCAAATGCAAAAATTACTTATTTAATAATTTTTCACCGTGTCAAAACATTTAAGAGATGGCGATTCTGCAGTTTGGGCATATATTAAGCTAATTTTCATAAAAATTCATAACAAAATACCACTGTTAAAAGCATTTAATTTTCTTATAGTGCAGTGCAATAGTGTAATAAGTGATAGTGCAATAAATCAGTATTGAAACAACAACAAAGAAAATATCTTCTATCAAATGAAATCAACAGATATGCCTCAGCTGTACACAAAATATACGGAACTATTTATAATACTTATTGTACAGTTAGGACATAGTGACATTATATGTATAATGCCTATAACGGCTTTACCGTTATATACTCATTATTCCTCCTCCCCCCTCAAAAAATCAACTTTTAACCTTACTGGTTTATTATAAATTGTCATTATTCTCCCCCCCCCCTTCAAATAAAATATTTAGTTTAAATTTGACATTTTAGAGGTAATTTCATGTCTTTATTCATTCTCTCCCCCCCCCCCCCCCTCTCACTACTGTAAGTTTCGCTTTTACTTTTTAAAGTTCTTTTCAAATGCAGACATCATTTATCTCGGTTCCTTTTTCTGTCTTTCAAATTCACGCGATAGAAAAAGATCTTAACCGCAGCTATTTTCCACTGAAGTAAAGTAGAAAAATAAAATACAAATGAATGTCTTTTCGCTTTGCAGCCGACGATATCTAATGCATATTTTCCCAGCCTCTGGGCTTGCATTAGTATTCAACTCTCACCCTTCTATTTGTCGGATAAAAGCCATATGCCCCTTGCTGACTAATTCAGCTGTCGTTAAATCTATAACGAGCATCTAATATCACGTGTTAGCTATTTCTTTAGCCACTACCCCTTACCGCAGGAATGTTAAGATACTTGTAACCATTTAGCACGCCATGGCGTAAGTTTGAGTTCTATGTAATACTTCGGGATGCTTCTGATTCCTTTGTCCACGCCACCAATATTCATCGTCAATACAGTACATATGTTCCTATTCATCTCGCCAATGAGTGAGTGATTGTAATGAATATTTTACCACTACTCCCTCGGATCTTGAACGTGACGGACATCAGCTCTCTGCCCTTCGGGGCCGCCCCGTCGGGCAGTCTTGTGTTTGACTTCTCCCCGTCCCACTGTACTATCATAGCCCCTCCTTTTTAAAAGTTTCATAATAAAGAAGTAAGTCCTCGAAATTTTCGTGTTGGAGTTTTTTTTCATTCATTCACGAATCTGGGAATACAATTCTCCTCCACATAAATTGGCGCCGTTGCCCACATTTTTTCTCCAACAGTAATAATAAAAAAAAAAAAAAAAAAAAAAAAAAAAAAAAAAAAAAAAATTACGGGGAGAAGTTTCATTCCGTTTCACTCTTTTTATCAGCGACGTGAACGACCTATGACAGACCTTTTTTTCCCACTGGACTTGAGGTTCCTGCTCCTACTCGGTACTCATTCTGCGGCGTCAACTTTACGGGACTTTCCCTTCTATGCACCCGCCGCCCCTATGGACTTCGACACTGCGTCTACTTTGCTGTCTCGCTGTCTCCACCCTCCTGATTCAGCGCTGAACTCCCGGTGTGCCGGTCATCAAAAGTAGCGGTTTGCTCTAATTTTGCTTGGACATCCCTGCTCTCGATGCCCTGATGGACTATTGTGCATGCGTTGTCGCCGATACCTCATCTCACGGTGATTCTTTTTCTCTCAGATACGATTTCCTTCGATGATGACTGCCTCCCCCCATCTGTGCTCACATCTCCTGATGAAAAACAGTGTAGATCCATCCAAAATGTAGCTCTACTCTTCCATTCCTTGTGACCGCTTAGTGTAAAATTGTGTTTCCGATCAAGGCCTGTTCTGTTTGTGACATAAAATTTTGTTCGATCATCTCTCAGAAGGAATCATCTGCTCCACCAGCACTTAAAAAAATTTCTTTTTAAATAAGCCAGAAATCTTCTTTATAGATAAGTTTGTGAAATTTCCTGCGTGAGATTTATTGTGTGCTGTTCCCAAGTTGAGTGATAAGGTGCTTCAATTTTTACGAAACATACAGAAATCTTCAAAATCTCAAAAAAAAAATCTTCAAATGCCTTCGGTGCGCTGCACGGTGGGTGATTTAGCGATTCTAGCTGGCCAAAATTATTTTTGGCGTCTATATAGTCGGATCGCCATGAAATTGAAAAATGTTATTGATATTCACTATTGATTGTTAGATATTGCAAAATGCAGCGTGTAGCAGTCATAATTTCATTACAGGGATATTCAAAAGTATTTCATTACATTGCGGCATATGGGGTAAAATCGTTTGCGGTGGTTTTTAATGATGTTTCATAATTTCAAACACTTTGAAATTTATATACATATCTATAAAGTGCATTACAAGGTGATTGCTATATAATATGGCATGGATAGCATTTATCGATCATTTACAGGGACACTAAAAAGAATTATGTTACAATACGTTCTATGGAGAAAAATTGTTTGTGGTGTATTTTGTTCATGTTACACTATTTCAAACGTACTTAAATTGATATATATCTCCGAGGTGCTCTATAAGATGCACACTATTGAATATGATGTGCCATTCATCTTTCATATACAGGGGCACACAAAATAAATCAGTTATATTTTTCTCTGTATGAACAATACTTGATGGAAGTGCGTTTTCAGTTGTGAAACACTTTTTTAAATTATAAAAATTGCATACTATTTAGTGTGTATAAATTCTATAAATCATATACAGGGCTGCACAAAACATCTGAAGTACATTTCCGTTTATTGACGGAAATTGCTGACGAGGAATTTTCACCTGTGCTATGCGTTCACTAACTGTTCTAAATTTGTGCATATTATGAGTTATATGATAAATCTGTGGTTCATATACAGGGATGTACAAAATTTTGGACTTTTTTCGACTTTGATTGAAATTCTGTTCCCATACGTTTTATATGTTTTACAAATTATTACTTAAACATCGCATTGTCCTTTGTTAATATTATTAAGAGTTAAGCGACAGAAGTAATTCATTATTCGTATGAAACTAAATTATTAAAGCAAACGTAAACATTTTCTATTACAAAATCTATTAGATATCTAGGTATAAAACAAATATTAAGGAGGAATACGTAAATAAATAAAGAAATATATATATGTATATAAAGACTATATTTACAAAAAATTCTTAGACTTTTTCTGACATTTCATCATCTGAATATTCTTCATTATGACATTCCCCAGAATCATAAATTTTTTTTTTATTTCTGGAGAAAGTAATAATTCAGAGGCTTCCTTTGAAAAAGAAACAGTTTTCTTTTTTGCTTTTGCTTTAATACTTGATAAGAAAGGATCACAAGTCAATAATAGTGTGTTGATAATGTGTAGGTTACAAGCTTTTCTCGAGAATTTTCTCGCATAACTGAGTTTGTATTCACGGAAATGTTTATTTCTTGCTTCAGAAGCTTCTTCTGACAATTGTTCAATGGGTCGCATGCTCAATAATAACAGGACTATGAATTAGAACTTTGTGTAGAGTGAGAGTCATAGGAAACCATGGATATAGTTCTACGTAAAGTTTCGCGGTATCCATAGTGGATTTAGCAAACTTTTCTGTCAATTCTGTAGCCGCTTGAAATAACTTCTAAAATAGTTTTTAGTCGATGAATTAAGCTTACGTCTACTCCAGTTATATCAGCTGATAGTTCTGGATCACTAAAAAATCTCCTACTTATGTTACCATTATTGATATTTCCATATCCAGATTTTGGAGTATCAATGATGATACCCATTTTATTTTAGAACTCATTCTGTATTTTTTCTTTCTGTTCTCGAGAATAGATTTTTCCATTTTGTCCCGTCTCTGTTGCCATTTTTAATGGGTAATTTGTAGGATAGATGCAATAAACTTTCAAAAAAACTTATCCTGGAATAGATGGATAATCCAAATTTGTATGAGCTTTCATCCTCAACTGTTGTCTTTGCAAATCATTGAATTGTTTAGATGTTGCACCACAAATATAGCATTTAAAAGTTGATTTCGTATTGGTTACGCATTACAGACTTTGCCACCAACCATAATCAACATCATGGAATGTTTAACACTTGCATTAGGAAGTTTTGTTGGTTCGAAACTTTTATTTTGTCCTCCACATAATAAATTTCTTCCCTTGTTATATCACTGGTCTCTTTCACATATCTTATTCTTATTGGTCTGCAGTATCTGGGGGATGATGGAGTAGGATTTTGCCAAATAACTTTGTTATTAGCCTCGCAAATTATTCGCAATGGTACCATAGAGCTTTGAAATATATTAGCATCAGAGTGAGAGCTTTCTTCAAGTTTTGCATCATTTGTGTTTGTTTAGATCCATCGCAACCCCATTTAGTAAGTAACAGCATTGTTCCACACTTGCTTTCTGTCAAAGTTTGCATCACTTCATCTAAATATAAAATTAATCTTGCAGTAGTGTGATTCAATAAGTCTTGTAAATTGATTTCAACGAAAGTCTCTGTTACCAGGTGAGATTCGGGATTCGGGTAACATTCTTTTTTGGTGTTTTGTATAATGTTGTAACACGGCCATAACTTCCTATCAAAAAAGCAAAGTCCCTATCAACAAATATGGAAAGAGCTTTCATAGGTGATAACTGCATTCTTTTTTCTTTAAGACTTCTCAAATAAGCTTTTTTGTATTTTGTGGCTCGTTTAGGAGATTCTTGAAAGTCCTCCAGAACTCTCGCAGCATCTTTTCTGCCAGCTGATTGAAGTTTCATTTTAGCAGCGAAAACAATTTCTCCAGGTTCTGAATTCTTGTGTAACTCCCCAGTTTTCCTTCTTTTCGAACGTTCGCTTGATTCAGCAAAAGCTTTTTCTGGTCGTCAGGTAACTCGCGTGTAAACATTGAACGTGGTATTTCAAAACTGCTTTGCAACCAAGTTTCATACTTTTTCATGAATTTCTTATGCATTCTGTGTGTAGATAACCACTTTTGTTTAAACTGAAATTTACATACAATCATTTCCTGCTTAAAAACTCTCATTTGTTCTTCATTATAATTTTTCTTTCTCAACAAAACATTTTCCGCCAAATCAAATATTTCGTCAAATGTGGAAGCTTGTTGCTGTTTTATAATGTTATAAAAGCTTATTCGTGTGATTGGCTTAAATTCGGATGGCCCTGGTAAAAGAAAAATGTAGTCAGAATTAAAATTTTGAAATCTTAATTTTAGACTTCATACGTTAAAAATTGCTGTAAAATCTAGGGCTGCACCTAGATGCAGACAAGTTAACTTTTATCAAATAGCTAAGACTCTAACATGTTTCTTAAAATTAAAATTTGAGATTAATCGAGCTTTATCATATAACTTTTCTAATTTTCAAAATAAAAAAAATTATAAAAAAATGTAAAGTCATTAGCAACATTAAATGTAAAAAATCTATTGATGAAATAAAAATTTGTACGCATAAATTATAAAAAGTAAAGTACATACCTTCTTCTGAAACATTCATAATGTATTATTTCTCTTATATTTACTTTCTATTAGAGACTAAAACAATATACAAAAAAAACATCGATTTTTTCTGCTTTAAGTAACGTCAACTTCACCGTAACCTACTGGTCGTACGGTTGAACGTATATCGAAAGCATCTGCTGGGACACATCACCTGCTCTTTTAATATACATGCGGTAAAAAAAATATTTCCGGTTGAATCAACTTTGAAAAATCGACTTTTGGCCAGCTAGAATCGCTAAATCACCCACCGTGCGCTGTGTGCGCGATGAATAAAATGTGCATTATTTCAGTTAATTTGTTGGTAGTTCATGAAGATAAGATAAATATATATATATATATATATATATATATATATATATATATATATATATCAGTGAACTGCAGAGATACGATACATTTGAAAGGGAATTCTTATTCTTCAAAAATAACCACATGATTCTTCGAAAAAGTTAATTGATGTGAGCAATTCTCTATCATACCTTTTCAACAGCACTTAGGGAGTACGAAAACAGAAACTTATTTATATTTTCCCTTGTTTTCTTTTTTTTTTCTTTCCGTTTCAATTGGTCACTGAAACCATATTAATTTTATTCTTCAAAAAAAAAAAGTGTTGATTTTTTCGGTTCGCTCTGTTTTCGTGCTCAAAGATAAAGCTGTGTGCTATCTACAAAATATGACATAATGGATTTCATTAAGTTTACAGTGAAAGAGAAAATTTTGTCACGTTGTTTCAAAAACAAAAAGAATTCATAAAGCCACAAACACTTTGCATGTAAGTATGAACAGGGAATACTTTTATATTAAATTATTTACTCTAAATTGTTATAGCCTTTTTTTTTTCTTTCTTTTCAATCTCAGTAAATTATCAGTTTTTATTCATGTTATGGTTCCCTATTCATACTTGTACTTTTACCATTTGTATTTTCATAAGTTTGTTGATTTGTCAGCTAGAACTTCTGAACTATTTTTTTTTTATAATATTTTTATCAGTGATAGCATATTTGTTCCTTATTATCTCCTTCCAAGCTGCGTTTGATTGTTTGTTTTTTAAGTACTTTTTGCAGTTAAAATGATAAAATTATTATACTTTTATTAATATTTCACTTATGATGTTTTTATGGTTAAATCAGGACATACTTCTCATATTTTTTCTTCCGTGAATTTACATAAACATGCTATGTTTCCTTTTTCGTAAAAATGATTTTTATGCATTCAAAAATCTAGAGTTTAACCCTTTAGCCCCACTGGCATACTTTGAAAGTACACTTATTTTACCGATAGGCAACAAAAAATTCTCTGCTCCAAGTTTTGCAGTATTTCATATTTTTATATAAATATGTGCATATTTCAATCACAACGTTTACACATTTTCACTTGTTTGTGATATTTGCACACTTTTCAGAATATGTTGCTCGACTCTGACCTTGCTTGTTTTTTTTTGTTGTTTTGTTTTTTGTATTTTAAACCAGAATTACAATTTAGTTACCTGTTTTTTTTTTATTATTTTATTGAATTTCGGACACTTTAATCCTACTGGATGTAGACAGAAATTTAACTTGCAGAAATCTTGTGATTGATACACTCATATTTTTACACTCCCCCCCCCCCCTTTTTTTTCCATTTTTCCTTTTGTGTATAATTTATTTATGCAACTTATTGTGTTTTATTTTATGTGCATGCATTTCATTTCTGATAACTTGAGTTTTTGCATACTTACACCTTTTTGAAATACTCGTATTATTTATTTTGCTTTATTTGTGTTGCTCTTAAAAAAAAAAAAAAAAAAAAGAATTCCTCCTTGTTTTTTCCATTTTGGTTGTCAAAAAAAAAAGTAAACAACAGAAATTAAATAAAGCGTGATAAAAAAAAAGGTTTTGGAGATAACAGACACTTCACCAGTCTATTTTTAAAATATGGCAGCTAATGATGAAAATACTATTAGTGATTTTAATCACCCCATTTCTGCATCTCCATGGGTAGATTTTTTCGAGGAGATATTATTAAGGTATTCGGATTCCATTAATATTGAAGCCACATCTATTCAAAATTCACTTAAGACCGAAAATGTTCCATCCTTGTCTGAAAATATTATAGATTTCCTTCAGATCATTAGATTCAATTTTCATGTGCTTAAAATAAACTTTAATGTTCTAAAAGATGATTATTTCAAATTAAAACAGGATAAAGATAATTTATTTCTTGTAAATCAGAAACTTATAGAGAGATTACATGAAATCACAGGCCAACTGAAAGGTAAGACGAAACGTACTAAATGTAGTAAGACTATGGGTGATCAGGTGGTAGATGTCAACAACAAACTCCCTCCATCTGCCCTACATAAATCAACTCAAACTGTCCACTCTTATATGTGTAAACAAGAAAAGTTACCACAACTGGAAAATGATAAAAAAGACACATATCTTAGCTCCGACCTGCACACTCAAGGTAAGCACAATGAAAAATTTACAGATATTAGCGATTCCTCTCTAAAGTCCTTATCCCCTGCTAAACTTAATGTAACTAAACCTATTCGTGTCATTAATTGTAACCTCCCTGAAAATTTAAGTATTCCTGATATCTTGTTTGGTATTTCAGATTTAATCCATATACCTGAACCTGATTTACACTTTGTTAAAAAGTACAAACTCCTATATATTAAGTCCTTTAATTGGATCTTTGAGCTTGCACCACAGGATGCTAGGCAATTATTAATGCATAGGGAAATTATGATACAATCAAAACCGTACCCTGTTAAACCATATATAAAAGTTAGACGCTGTTTTAGGTGTTAAGTATACAATGATCATCTTACAATTTCGTGTTATAATGACATTAGATGCTCTGTGTGTGCCTTGCCACACATTGACCCTCAGTGTAGGAATCCTCCAAAATGCATTAATTGCATTAGAAATAACGATAGCAACAAATCTAACTTTGACATTTTCCACAGTGCCTTTGTACCTTATTGTCCATCATTTAAAAAATTCATCAAGCAAATGCGAGAAAAAGTATACAACTGCAATACATTCCCATAAACATCTCATGCAGCTTCCTTAAAAAAAAAAAAAAAAAGAAAAAAAAAGAAACAATGTAACATACATTTTACATTTTTCGTTTTTATTTAACACACATTACTGTGAAGGAGTTACTATCAACAGCATTCCTTTTAAAGTTTTTTTATTTTCTTATACATTTACATACATATGTCAGTTTTCGACAGCATTATTCATACTGATTTGAAGTTTGAAGTTAGCTTATTTTTTCAAGTTTTTTTATAAACACAAGTGTACTGGGTGTTGCTTTTTCATTTGATTATTTAGCCGGCAAATAGTTAAATGAATGTCGAATTGGAACAAAAATGAAATCGTTTCTGATACGCGTTGTCAGACTATATGTTTTTCACTTTTTGGAAGATTGTTACTGAAAGAGTACACATTAATTCAACTTTAAACATTCATCATTACACTAGTTACATCTTTAGATTAATTTTTTTTTTAGAAATTTGGATATAATTTCACTTGTTAATCTTAGTTTGGTTTACATTTTATCACATAAGTAGCATTTCCTGGTTACATTTTATCCTTTTTCACTTTCCTTTACTTAAAAGCACAATTTTTTTTGGTTTGTTTGTTTTAACTTTAGGCGAAGCGTTTTTGTACTTGTGATACAATGCTCTTGGTTCCATATGTACACAATGAGTTTGTGTTCATAGTTCATACAACTGAGTTCATAGTGTATTGAGTTCATAGTTTACACAACTGAGTTCATAGTTCATTGAGTTCATAGAAAAAAACACTTTACACGAGTTCATAGCATTGTCAATTCTTTGTGTACTTCAGGGACCAATTGCACTATCATTTTTCTTTCATGACAATACTTAGTTCATAGAATTTTTCCTACACATATTAGTTCATAGTTTGTTTTCTTTCTTGTGATTTGTTTTGCATATTAGTTCATACCAATTTTTTGGTTTTGGTAGACACTTTAGTTCATTGGAATATTTTTTTTTTTTAGACACATGAGTTCATAGTATCTTTCATTTTTTTTTTTACACACATTTGAGTTCATCGTATTACTTTTACACTTTAAGTCAGTGAAATACTTGCTCACACTTTGTTCATTGAGGTACTTAGATTGATGTGTTCACAAACATACATCTAAGTCGTTGAAATTTTCCTTTTTTTTCACTGACATACACTGTTTTAGTTCATTGTGAAATACTTTTTCTTTGCTTCGTTCATTGAAATACACATTTTTTTATTTGGTTCATAGACATACACTTACAATTTAGTTCATTGATATTACAACTTAGTTCATTGTTATTACAATTTAGTGCATTGATATTTTGTTTGGTAAAAAAAAAAAAAAAAAAAAAAAAAAAAAAAAAAAAAAAAAAAAAAAAAAAAAAACATACATTATACACAATTGAAAACATTTTGTTTCTAGGTTTCAACGTTACACTTTAGGATATTTCTTTTTTTGTTCTCATTATATCAGGATCTACTTTTACCTCACATGATATGCACAAATTAAACATTTATTAAAAAGTTAAGTTTTAACAGATTCTTAAATTTTCCCTTATTATTATATTTCTTTTATGCCATGACATTTCATGTCACCATCACTTTGTTTCACAACAAAGAATGCCCAGTTTACAGGATGCTAACCCTTCACATGCATTTTCTTTAAATTTCAAACTTATGATGTTTTTATTGTTTTCATCACACTTTTTTTGGTTTTCTACATGGACATAATTACACGTTTTCTTTTAAATTTTGAGATTAAATAAAATCTCTGGTTAAGCTTCACTTAGATAATAAACACGTCTAAGATATTATGTCAGTCTTGTAATAATATAATTTCACAATTACAAGAAAAAGTTTTTTTTTTTTGTTTATAGCATTAGTAACCTAGTGCAGTTACACTAAATGTTTCAAACATTATCTAAGGTTATACAATACACATACAGTTCATATCCTGCTCGATACACTGTAAGGAATACAAAGTTAGAATTTAATTTAAAAAAAAACATTGTGGTTGTTATACTTACCCGATCATGTCACCAGTCTCTCCAGACACTCCGATTGTCCTTTTACCTTTGATATGTGAGATAGTTATCTCAGTTTTTTTATTATTTTTAATTTATCCCCGCGGAAGTTTTGTTCCCGTTCAAAATTTTTGCCCTAAGGGTCCAAACTTCATTGTGTAGAGAGACAAAACCCTCGAATTGTTGTTTCAATTCAATAAACATAATTTTTTTTATATGATACATTGACGCATGATCCTTTGAAGATAAATGTGATCTTTGGGGAGCAGGGACCTATGTGTCACTTGATGTATGGGTCTCATAACTCCCTCCCCCGCTAGAGCTGATGTTCTAAACTGACGCCATCACACTTGTTTCTTAACAAGAATAAGGGCTACACCCATTCATAGGCATGCTATATGCATCCCGTTATTTTGTAGTCCTGTGCGGTGTGCACGAAAACCAATTTTCTACTTTTTTTATTTTTTTTATATTACTTCATTTAGCTTTTATTCACAGACATGCATATGTCATTTATTTTCTATTTCATTTTAAAGTAGTATCTGTGTCTTTTGTTGCTTGCATTTATATTATATTATTTTTATTTTGAGAAGATATTATAACAAGTTACTAAAAGAAAATTGCTTCTCTTATTTTGGTCATGAAAAATGCTGGTACCAGCCTCTTAATCAAATACGAAAAGATATTTAAAAAGGATCCTGTTAAATGCAAAAAATATTTTTTGCTCTTTCTTGGTGACTGTAAAGACTAATGAATAACAAGAAAAGAATAAAAAATAGGCGCCATTTATCATGACCTGAAAAGTTTTGCTTTATGCAAACATTTAAAGAATTGCAAGCACACAGTTATATGTTATATATATATATATGGAGGCTTATCTTTGTTATTATGTTATATCTGTTTTAAATACTTATACGTATGGGGTGGACAAAGTAATCTTCAAATATAAAAAAAAACTGTTCTACAAGGTTCACAGTTTTTTTTTCTGGCGGTAATGGGTGATATATATAACGGCTTTACCGTTATATATTCATTATTCCTCTTCTCCCCTCAAAAAATCAACTTTTAACCTTACTGGTTTATTATAAATTGTCATTATTCCCCCCCCCCCTCTTTCAAATAAAATATTTAGTTTAAATTTGACATTTTAGAGGTAATTTCTTGTCTTTATTCATTCTCTTCCCCCCCTCTCTCACTACTGTAAGTTTCGCTTTTACTTTTTAAAGGTCTTTTCAAGTGCAGACATCATTTATCTCGGTTCCTTTTTCTGTCTTTCAAATTCACATGATAGAAAAAGACCTTAACCGCAGCTATTTTCCATTGAAGTAAAGTAGGAAAATAAAATACAAATGAATGTCTTTTCGCTTTGCAGCCGACGATATCTAATGCATATTTTCCCAGCCTCTGGGCTTGCATTAGTATTCAACTCTCACCCTTCTATTTGTCGGATAAAAGCCATATGCCCCTTGCTGACTAATTCAGCTGTCGTTAAATCTATAACGAGCATGTAATATCACGTGTTAGCTATTTCTTTAGCCACTTTCCCTTACCGCAGGAATGTTAAGATGCTTGTAACCATTTAGCACGCCATGGCGTAAGTTTGAGTTCTATGTAATACTTCGGGATGCTTCTGATTCCTTTGTCCACGCCACCAATATTCATCGCCAATACAGTACATATGTTCCTATTCATCTCGCCAATGAGTGAGTGATTGTAATGAATATTTTACCACTACTCCCTCGGATCTTGAACGTGACGGACATCAGCTCTCTGCCCTTCGGGGCCGCCCCGTCGTGCAGTCTTGTGTTTGACTTCTCCCCGTCCCACTGTACTATCATGGCCCCTCCTTTTTAAAAGTTTCATAATAAAGAATTAAGTCCTCGAAATTTTCGTGTTGGAGTTTTTTTTTCTTTCATTCACGAATCTGGGAATACAATTCTCCTCCACAATGCCATCAAAAACATGCAGCTGTTTAGTCAAGATTTTTTGTTGTGGGAAACAATGTCGATAATGATTAATTGTTTAAGAAATAATAATAAATTAATAAAATGATTTTGTATTTATCACACGTAATAATATAGAATAATATACATGTATTTATTAAATTTTCTATTATAAACTGTCATTACCATGTTCACTATGTCATTACGATGTTCATTAAAATTTAAAAATTAGGTTAATAATATTAAATTAGTAATTTGGCCTCTGCTGATGCTTGTATCGTAATGTTTATGAGGCAAGGAAACTACTCACAAAAAATTAAAACTTTCTGAATATTTCTAAAAGTTTGAATTTGCAATGCAAAAACATGGACAGATCATGAAAAAGATCCTTATACGATTTTAATAAAAGGACCGGGAAAATTTTCAACATAATCTTATAAAGTAATCAAATGTGTGTGAGTATTTTATCTGTTTAAAAAGGTTTTCTATCTATTCAAAATTGAAAATCCTTACGAATGCAATACATATCCAAATACTTACACCATCCTTCATTTTCTAAACGATAAGTAATCCTCAAATTGCCTCAAAATTTAACACATGTATAAATATGATTACCTTGTATTGCCGAAAATACATGATTCTACAAATCTGCCACTCCATTTAAAAGTATATATGTGTTAAATGTGCAAAGTGAACACGGCATTGAATAGATTTTTTTATATTTCGGTAAATAGAGTAATGTATGTAAATATTAAGATTAATAATTAATTAACTGGATAAAATATTACATCTAGGATTAAAATAAAATATTTCACAAACTTGACCTTTTTATGCTTACAAATATCCCGGCTATTTATACATAGTAATGGATTAAGTTTTAAAATCCATGTCTCTAGAACTGATTATATATTTTATGATATACTTTGTAGAAACGATTTTGGCTAACTTTCCTTGAAAATTGTACTTTTGTTTATGTGCGACAAGAAGTAATCTGTTAAACATATTTTAACATATTTTGTGACAACGTCTCAACAACTGTCACAAATCTATCACAGAACTGTTTCAGTTCTGGGACCATAAGCTCCAAACCAGCCCCCCCCCCCCACCCCCAAAAAAACCCCTCACCCCTTTCAAGCTAGCTGACACCTCTCAAACCTAAAAGAAAACAATTATGGTAATATAGTAGCTACGGTTCTGAAATTGAGCATAAAGGAATCTATGTCATTAGGTTTCAATATTCCACATGAATTATCGCAGTGCAAATATTTTAAACACACTCGGGACAAAAATTATTATATTATTTCAAAATGGCAGCTATTTATTATTTTTTTTTTTAATTTTTAAATTTCAAATGAAGTACGATGTCTTTTAATGGGTTTTTTCTGGTTTTATGTATCATTTGAGACGACAGACATGCCGCTATGGTCTCAATGCACCCCCCACCCTCCCCTTCAAAGTTCAAAGTTTAAATGAAGTATAAAAATATATTAAGTGGAAAATATTTTTTTATTATGTTTCACCTTGATCCAAGGATACCGGAGCATTTCTTGTTTCGTCTTTATCTTAAAAAATGACTGAGATATAGAACTTTGTATTTCTAGTGTGGCTGACAAATAATGCGATTTTTGTCACGCGATACCACGCATATTCGCTAAACAATTTGGATATGACTAAACATATGCATAGTACATATAAATGTCACGGCCGAGTTATTTGGCCAGATTTATCTGCTATCTTGTTTCAAAATGGCGGCGATTTCATTTTTTTTTTAATTTAAAAGTTAAAATCTCTCTATTCTAAAAAAAATGTAATAAGTAATAATAAAGTAATAAAGTAAAAAAAAAGGTTATGCTATCGGGGCCGCTGTCGCCGCCGCCGCCGGTTTTGAATTTTTTGTGACCGGAGGTAATTAATATTAAGAAATATATATGTATATATATATATATATATATAATTAAGATATTAAGTTAATATTAAGAAAAATACTGCATACAAAAATATGAAAATCGGCGGTGTTATAGAGAAATGTTTGATGAACACGCTGATTCAGACAGTTTTCAAATCGTTTAATTATTTTAAGAGATATTTAATGCTAAAGTTGGGCAAAATCGTTCCATTAAAAAAGTTTTATAGTAGCAAAAACTATACATGGGAATTAATTAATTTTCAGATCATTTTATACGTTAGAATTTTCCAGTGTGAAGACTGCATTCACTTTTTTAATTTGACTCATTTTTTGATTTTGACTCATTTTTTGTTTTATTTCTATTTTAAATTGCAATTTTCTGCATTTCGAGAGATATTTTTTACTTATTTTAGGGAATGGTATTAATTTAAACTGTTTCCAACTGTATAAACAGCGCAAATAATAATGTTTGCTTCAAATTAAAAATTTATTTACACGTGACTATTATTAACAGAAAAAAAAAACTTTTAAATTAGAATTAAATAATTACGGGTGAAAAGCAGGAACTTATTGAGAATTACTTCATAAAAACTATATTTACACGTGAATTTTATAAGGATATTGTAAAATAATAAATTCATTAACATGCGTAAGAAGTCTTAAATAGGAGAAATTACGTCACATTTACGTCACATTACACTTATTACGTAAAATGAACAAAAAGTAATATTGCAAAACAGTTTAAATTTAAAAATTGCGCGAGACATCAATTTGACATTTTGAGATTATATTAATAAGATTAATATTAATTTTATTGAACGCGTTTTACTACTTTCGAGCGATTATTTATTAATGTAATAAAAAAAAATTACAAGCTGAAAATGAAGTGTCATCAACAAAAAATATGATTTGAAAGAGAAAAATCTATGAAGCAGAAAATAAAGAAATTGCTTAAATGGTTTAGTTAAGATTCGTTAACCTTCTGTGTCTTTTCCGTCAAAAGAAGGCATTGGTATTTGTAAAATATATTTGCATTTTGATGCAGATTTGCTTATTATATTATCTTATTTTGAAATGTTTAACTGATTGTATTTATTCAAAGACGAAAACAACCAGTGTATCTTTTAACAGCAGCAGATTTTTCCTTAAAATTCTCCAATCGAAGAAAAATGAATAGAAACCCATTTATAGGGAGATCGCCAGTGTTTTTTTTTTAATTATAATTCAATCTTTCAAAATCTTTTTAAAGCCAATCAAATTAGCGTGCTTTTAGAGACTGCGGTGTCTGAACGGGGGTTGGTGAGCGTAGCTCGTAGGGGACCGAGCCCCCTAGTGAGGTATAAAAATATTAAATTGATAATTATTTTTTTCTTAGCTATTTGACCTCGATAAAAGATTTTGGAGCATTTTTAAATTCATCTTTATCTTAAAAAGTCGCTGAAATATAGCAGTTTAAATTTGTAGTGTGTCTGAGATTTTGAAACAATCTGATTTTTGTCACGTGGTAGCACGCGTAATTATTAACGAATTTGGATGTAACTAAGCATGTGCATTGTATGTAGCAATGTCTCTACCGAGTTCTTTGGCCAGCTTCATCTCCGCCATTTTGTTTGAAAATGGATGCCATAAAAAAAAAAAAAAAAAAAAAAAAAAAAAAAAAAAAAAAATTAAAAAGGGGTACAGAAAATAAAAAAAAAGGAAAAATAATATTTTATTAACTGTTTGATGTTGATACAAGGATTCCATAAATATTTTACTTAGTCTTTATTTAAAAAAAAATGTATGTGATATAGCAGTTGGAATTTTAAATATAGCTGACAGTTTCTAACACTCTGATTTTTGTCGTGCGACAACACTCATATCACTGATTTCCGTGTGAGTGAGCATGTGTACAGCACTTTCCATGATCTCAATCAAGTTCATTTGTTAGCTACATCCATCATGCTGTTTTAAAATAGCGTGCACTTCAATATATTGCCAATTTCGGTGAAACTATCATTCATATTTAGTATTGACGAAAGTTATTTTTCAATCGTCTATAATCGGGTTTCACTAATGTTAGCTTCGCGTGTTTGAGTAAATTAAGCTGGCTTAAAAAAAAAAATAATAAGGAATATGAAAGCTACATCTTCCTCCTTGCAAAGGTCGGAAGGACATTTTGTTGCTGTAGATGGTTTTGTAACAGCATAAATAATGGTTATTTTTAAGATTCATGCGGAGAAAACCTAAGCAAAAGTTGGTCATTTTTACCGATTAGTCTATAAATTTTAATGAATTAGCAAAGCCTACGGATTCCTATGGATGTACAAGATTTATGGATGTACATTCCTACGGTTGTACAAGAAAAAAGGCAAAACACAAAAATATTTTAGTATTTTCTAACTTTAATATTCATTACTTTAATATTTTTACATTAAAATTATGAACTGAGGCCATGAAAAAACATATAATACATTCTATGTTTTGTGCTACTGAATATTGTGGTGCATAAATGAATATAATTTTTAATTTATGTGTGGCCCCTACAACCCCATGGTGTGGATCGTTGTACCCCGGCTTGGGGGTACAATGGTCCACTACGTTACTTGCTATTTTAAAAATATATATTTTAAAAAGTTATGAATAATTATTACTTTTGTGCGAGTGCGCTTAAAACAATAAGATAAAGATAATATGCATGTTTTTTTTTTTTTTTTTTTTTTTTTTTTTTTTCAAACAAAAAAAAACAGTAGTTTCAGAGTAAACAGTAAAATTTTACAAAAGTCGCACAATGTATCGCAGTCTCCAGTCTAATATTGACACTGTCGAGCGTTCTCTGACAACTTCCGAAATTGAATGGGCCATGCTTTGAGCGTCTATTATTTGTACGCAATCGAAAGCGTCTAATCAGCAGCTTTATCCAAATTTCGAGCAAATACAGATAAAATCATAAAACACTGAGTAAATATTTCGTTTCTTATACATAAAACAAAATTGAAATTTGATTATAACTAAATTACAAGCTGAAAATCACAGAAGATTTGTGGAGAGGTTATTGTAAAATTCCAGTTAAATATACCCACATTTTTTATTAAGTTTTATTGTTTTTACAGCAGAAGTTTTTTTAAACGTAGCGTTACAAAAAATATGTGTTTATTTCTATTGCCCAAACTATACTATCAAAAGAAAGGGATATGTAAAGATTATTTGTAAATGTAAACTTTTCGAGGAATGCCATATATATATATATATATATATATATATATATAAAACCACAAACAAAATATCAAAATCCATCCCTCACCATAGCTGCATTGAAACTCACATCAAAAATATTATAATAACCAACATAAACTTAACTCTTAAAATCAAACTGAATAACCAAACTAAAGAAAATATATATAATTGCAAGACATAACAGAACAGAACAGAAGGCGAGCGGTATGGTTAACGACATACACTGCAGGGTTAAGTCAGACTTTACGCATGCTACGTCCCTCTTCACTCGCCAAAACCAAAAATGAAAAAATGAAAAACTATGAAAAACTAAACAGAACTACAACATCCACCAAAATATCTCTCTAACTCATTAGATCAATCAACTCATCTAAACCCCCATTCTCATCCATCACTGAGTTCAGTTCAGTTCCGTACCTGCTACTCTTAATAAAATCACAAGTTATTCTCCTGATGAAATTGCGAGGAAAACCATGCTTGAATCCCAAGCGGCACCACTCTAAAATATCACTAAACATATCTTTGATTCTAGTACTCAGTCTTTCGATTCGTATTAATCCATTTCTAAGTACATTTCTTTTAATCGAAACGTGCACATTGGAATCAAAATATATCAGCTTTAAAGTATTAAAGTTGAAATCATTTCGCTTGTCAAATATCTTAGATATCAAATTTTCACTTTCTATGCTCAGGTTCACATCTAGAAAATTAATATTTTTACAATTCTGGGATGAGGGTTCCAGACTCAGAGACGTAGGACAATATGTAAAATCAACATTTTCAATATCATTGTTTAATTTAACTATCAAAACATCATCTATATATCTGTAGGATAATGTGTTACTGTTTAAATTATTATTTCTTTCATATATATGTAAGTAAATGTTTGCCAAAATGGAACTGCAACTCCCCCCCCCCCCAATTGGAATACCCCGAATCTGTTTAAATATTGTATTTCCATCGTAAAGGTAGTTTTCTTGTACTACTAACTGAAATAAATTTATGAAAAAATCATAATGAACATCCAAAGTACTATTTGTATTATAAAAATCTACTATTTTATCTTTTAAATCTGTCAAATCAATTGTATTATAGAGGTCTGCAAAATCGTAAGCGAATAAACCAGTAATATTTTTTTTATTTTTTCAGATTATCTAATAGTGTATAGCTATTTTTGATAATAAAAGTCGTCTCTCCCCCCATCAGTCCGTCAAACACCCCCTCCAGCACCCCCAGCAAAGCCTTGCTAGCGGCACCAATATATGAACTAAATCCACAGGTCACACTCCTGAATTTGATAGGGGTTTTATGGAATTTAGGCACTAGTATGAGATAAGGGAAACTTTGACTCATTTGTTTCAGCTTAACTTTTTTATAGATGACTTTAATCCTATTTTCTATTACTGCAGCTTTCGAATTCAATGGTAAATAGCTATTTTTATTATTGTAGCAATCATTCAAAAGTTTACCGTAAAGTACCTTACATATCAGTGCATAACTTGTATTTGCTTTATCCACATAGTTGATTATAAAATTTTCCTGAATCTCTTTAATTGAATGTGTAAGTTTGTTGTATTTCTCTCTATTAACTCCGTCAAAATCTCTGGAAAATTCTCGTTTAAAATCTCTTAATATATAATACTTCCACTCGTCAAAAACACTGGATGGCAAATTGTATCTATACATTAGTTTATTTATAAATATATCTATATTAATAGTAAAACGTTTAATTGCAACATCTTTAGTGAGAGTACGTTTCACACGATATTTAGTTCCGTACTCCATTAACCTCCTCAACTCCTCATCCTTTACTATCTTTAGATCTCCAGTAATAAAATGTCCATAATACTTGTCTTTATAATTAACAAATTCAGAATCATTGCAATGGCAGATACTCCCTGCAATACTTTTCTTTAGATCTTTAGCAAATAAATTATAATTAAAAATAGTTCTCCCCAAAGGCTTATCATATTTAAAAGCCTTAACTATTTTTATTTTACCGACTGGTAGTAATTCATTGTATTTATTCAGCATTTTATTTTAATTTACACCCCTATGGCTATCACCCAAATAATCCATTATAAAATAGATTTTATTTATTGCACTAACATGGCCATAATCAATGTTACAATACATTTGTAATTTTTGTGTTTTGATTCTATATCTCAACAAATCCAAACCTAGGTCAACATTCCCATTTTCTACCCTAGACTGTAAAGTTCTTAAAGTTACGGGAATTTATTTCTTCTTAATGTTGAAAATCAAACCTTTAATCACATGAACTCTTCGCTCACCTTTATAATTAATTATTTCATTTACTATGTCTGTACAAGTATTTAATTTTTTAAAATTATTCAACTTAGTATATTGATTACTATTTCTAATCAACTCATTTCGAATGTCATGATTAATTTTGTCATAAATTGTATCATCTAAATTGTTAGTTTTAAAGTTTTTAATTATATTACTGTGGTTAAACATAAAATTAAGTCCATATGGATATACCGTACCAAACTTTATCATCATATCCTTTTCACGAATCTTTCTTTCCGTTTTATTAGGTATAATACACAATATAGAAATCCTAATGGTATCTATGCCATGTTCTGAAAAATGTGAAATTTCTATTTCTTGATCCTCTTTTTTATACTTAAGATTTCTAATGTCTGATTTGTGATTATTGAATCTCTTATTTAAAGGAGTAGAAGTCTCTCCTATGTACATTTGATTGCACACATTACATCTTAAACAATACACACAATTATATACCTTACAAAATTTTAAAGATTTTTCTTCAATCACTTTGTCTCTATTATCCGTATCGGCACAAATACAAACACTACATCTTTTGTCACTACATTTTATTAAGTTTATTCCATTGATATCTTTTCCAATATTTATACCCCTATTATAAAACAATCTTGTTTTATACCTTTTCACTATATCGATGCAATCTATGTTTTTCTTATTTTTATTCATTAAATTTGTATTATAAACATATCTTGTCCGATACCTAACAACTTCTGTATCTCTATAAACACCCTTGTCCTTATTTAACTTATAACACAATTCACAATTTTTCTTCATTACTAAACAATCATCTATCGAACTCTCATCTATATAACTCTTCTTACTATAAAAATTGCATACATGACCTTTCCCCCTCTTCTCACATATCTCACCATAATCACAAGCTTTACTCTCCAATACATCCACATTTTAAAATACATTTGGTCCATGGTAACTTTTTGACGATCCGCTCCCCACCATGGATGCTGGAGCCGACCGAGCACTACGAAATTTATAAAAATTCCGTATCTTGCCGGTACCTTTTACAATATAATTTTGTCTATTCATATTAAATGTTTAATTATTCTATGTAAATACAATATAAGCAATTCCAAATATTTTAAATGTGTACTAAAAAATGTACAACTATAAGAAAGTTAAATAAACTTATAACAATATAACATATAACATAAACTCGAAAGAACTAATAATACTCTTAAATTAAACAATCATAAAATCTTCAACAAACTAGCCAAAATCAATAAAAAACTAATAAATACAAATAAATCCACTAAACCAACCAATTCTAATCAACTCCATCCACCCGTTCATCAATTAGCTATAATAAGGTAAGCATGATCATATACCGAAATTTTATTATAAAGCATAAAAGACATACCTGACTCAAGCCTACAGTAGTCCTCCATACTAATCCAGGCGACTCATAAACACCAAATATTAAATTACAAGAATGTCCCGATGTAAACGTAGACTTGCCACCGAATACACGTGACAAAATATATTTAAAACCACAAACAAAATATCAAAATCCATCACTCACCATAGCTGCATTGAAACTCACATCAAAAATATTATAATAACCAACATAATATATATATATATATATATAGAGAGAGAAATATAGTAAAAAAAAAGTCTTTAAAATATTTGGTGTAATATTGATATAACCGTAGCACACAGACGAGTTAATGTTTTGAAAAATGCCATAAAAAAGAGAAAAAAAAAGAAAGGAAAAAAACTTTTTCTTTTAATTCTCTTAAAAAAAAAAAAAAAAAAAAAAAAAAAAAAAAAAAAAAAAAAAAAAAAAAAAAAAACTTGTACAATATTGTAGAACTTCAATTTGTTAAAATTGAAACAAATTTAACAATGAATTCATTTTAGAAATGGCTCAGCACTTTATGATTTTTATCGAACACTTCATTTATTTCAAATGAAAATCAAATTTCAAAGTAGTTGCTTAAGAGGCGCAAAGGCCAACATAGAGAAAAATATTCCATGCCGGGAATCGAACCCGGGCGATCAGTATACCGCACTGACGTTCCACCGACCAAACCACATGGAACGATACTCAGCCTGGAAAATTTCTCAATATTACACGTTCGCAAAGCTACAATCGCAGCACAAGATGGAATATTTATCGGGAGCCACAGAACTGGTGCAAACACGAAACTTAATTAAATCCAGCATCGATAGAAACTATATTAATACATGGAAATTATTCCAGAGAGAAACATTCGCCTTGAATAGAATATTTCAAATGAAAATCAAATTTCAAAGTAATTTCTTAACATTCTCACCGCCGTGAACTGGTATATCCGTTCACTAAGCTGTAGGTTTCACTGCATGAGAAGCACTTTTTGAACTTTCTTTTGTTAGCATTTAAAAAAAAAAATTACAGAGAAAATAGCATTACAAATTTCCCCTTTTCCTCGGTAGTCAGGGGGTTAAGAGGCGCAAAGGCCAACATAGTGAAAAAGATTCCATGCCGGGACACGAACCCGGGCGATTAATATACCGCACTGACGTTCTACCGACAAAACCACATGGAATGCCCAGCCTGGAAAATTTCTCACTATTACATGATGGCAAGGCTATAATCGCAGTACAAGATGGAATACTTATCGTGAGCCACCGACCCGGGGCGAACACGAAACTTAATTAATTCCAGCCTCGATAGAAACTATATTAATACATGGAAATTATTCCAGAGAGAAACATTCGCCTTGGATACAATATTTCAAATGAAAATCAAATTACAGCCTGGAAAAATTTTCACTATTACATGTTGGAAAAACTACAATCGCAGCACAAGTTGGAATATTTATCGTAAGCCACCGACCTGGGGCGAACACGAAACTTAATTAAATGCCTCTCTTAATTAATTGCGTCTTTTAAGCAATTACTTTGAAATTTGATTTTCATTTGAAATATTGTATTCAAGGCGAATGTTTCTCTCTGGAATAATTTCCATGTATTAATATTGATTCCATAGATGCTGGATTTAATTAAGTTTCGTGTTCACTCCAGGTCGGTGGCTCATGATAAATATCCCATCTTGTGCTGCGATTGTAGCCTTGCCAACATGTAATAGTGAGAAATTTACCAGGCTGGGTATCGTTCCATGTGGTTTTGTCGGCAGAACGTCAGTGCGCTATATTGATGGCCCGGGTTCGAGTCCCGGCATGGAATCTTTTTCACTATGTTGGCCTTTGCGCCTCTTAAACAATTACTTTGATATTTGATTTTCATTTGAAATAAACGATGAATTATTTACAATTCCGTAACCCCTTCATGTGAGAAAATTGCTGCAGACGATGAAACAAAGATGGCCGCCATGGACAAACAAAAATTAATAAAATTAAAATAATAGTCATTTTGAACTTCCATCTTGTTAGAGTTGTTCTACAAAAAATTTCAGATTTTTTTTAAAAATGGTCGAGCAACGAGTGCTGGACCACTTGAAATGGATTGACCCAGCATGTTTTATCTCGTGTTAGGCTGTAAGAGTATATTTTAAGGTATGATGAGTTTGTGATCATGTAAACTTCAATTAATTGTAAACTTCAATTAATTCATTTAAAATATTGTATTCAAGGCGAATGTTTCTCTATGGAATGACTTCATGTATTAATATATTTAATTTATATGTGCGAATATATATATTTTTTCTACAATTGGATAAAAAGTATAAAATTCTATATCATTTATAAAGGCATTAAATATATTCATTACTTTTAATTTTAAAGAATTGAAACTTGGTATATTTATTATCATTACCTTGCAAAATTAAGAGAAAGATAAAATTCCTCATTCAGCATTTTTCATGAAAGATATCTCATCTACGTAATTATTTCTTATAATTCTTATATGAAACATTGCTAAAAAATAGTTTAAAAAAACACCAAAAATAGTGCATCTACTTTGCATCAAAAATGGTGTAATGGAAGACAAAAAATCATTCGCGATTTTCCACTGCAGCAAAAGCTATTGATAGCGTTTCGTAGCAACAAATATTTCTATTGCATCAATTTTGGTTCAAAGTAGCTACCTCTCATTTTCTTGGTGCAATTACACTAATTCTTAATAAAATTTACAGACATATGGTGTCCGTGCGATCGTCTAAGTTGAGATTACAACCGATGCCTCTATGCATTTTTGCTTATTTTCGAGTTTCTGACTTTCATGTACACATTCCAAAAGGTCTTTATTAAATATACGTTATGAAAAAGTTATTAAATATTAAATTTTGAAGTTGTCTATTTGGAGTTATCCAAATTAAAATCTCAATACAAACATATGTAATTATATGTAATAAACAATTTTTTTTTTTCATTTAAGAATTCACGGATAACTATATATATATTTTTTTAATTCACAGATGAAACATTTCTAATATGCACAAAAAATAACAGAAATATTTTAATTAGTAACTTATAATTTTTAATACTTATGTATATGTTTTGAAGATGTTTCATTATTTAAAAAATAATTAATATTTCGAGCATAAGATTTTTCTGACTTTTAATGAATTTTGAAATTAATTAACGTAGCATTTGCTTATTAGCAATTAATACTGAATTGATACCATTCTCATTTAATTAAAAAACACCATGAAATAATAATTATATTTTTTATGCAAACACATTTTCTCAAAATTCTTAAGTAATTAACAACTTCCTGTATGTTACAAGCTAATTATAAACTTAGAAAACTTTAGAGTAATTTTATTGTATAAAAAAAAAAGATAGTTGAAACGATCAGTATTAACTTACGGTTGTTCCTAATGAATTTAAAAATCGCTTACAGATTACTTCCCTTTTAAAGTACAAAGAATAATTATTAATGTTCAAAGTTTATCCATTTAACAATTTTAAAGACAAGGTTCCTGCAGTTTTTTCCTGAAATTATATCATTAGCAGTAACAATTACTCTAGCAAAAGATGAAATACATATTGTAAATGTGACGAAAATATCTTTGATAAGTTATATTTTGAAACTAGAATTCATTTCGAAAAATTCATAATAAATTTCCTTCACATTAAGAGATCATTATTAGTTAACTATTTTCGAACATTTATTGGTTAGGATAATCTAAAATAATGTTTTACGTTATTGTCTGTAATCAATAAATGCACTAATCTGACTAACAATTGAGTATGCTTAAGCATAAGGATTTATTTATGAAGGTGGGAGAGAGTTGCTCTCATCAAAAATGTTTGAGACCCCCATTTTCAGATTTACAATTTTATTTAGAATTATGTATATATATATATATATTCTAATTTATTATTCGGTTTAATAACAAATTTAATATAATAATCAGAAAAAAACTAATTACAATAATTACTTAGAAATCACTTGCAATTTATTGAAATAGCTTTATACTTTATTCTATATCGTGAAATGGAATCGTGACAATATTTCAACAGTCGACACTATTATGGTGTGTTAATCACTATTTCCGTGATAGATATATATATATATATGCTTCCAGGTAACGGAATTCCATTAAACTTCATTTTTAGTTAGACATTAAAATAAATTAGCCCTTATCAAGTTTATTTGTATATCGCTCAACATTTGGTGAAGATCAGCTGTATGTATTACGAATTCGGTGTTAGCTATAGCACATGAGATATGGGACGGTATTTCACCAAATTTATTGATAATTGAAAATTATGTTAAAATATATTTCGTCTTTCATTAGAAGGGACTGATACGTTATTTTTTTTATTTTTTAAAAACATTTTAGCAATATTTCTATTTCTGTATCGTAGAAATGAATGAAATTACATAATTTATTAACTTATATATTTTGGACCGATTTTCTGTTTTAACATCAGCAGGGGTGTCGTTGAACTGTGTTTTTTAATCACTTATCAACATCACTCCCATTTAAAGAAAAAAGGAATGCACTATACTCTTATTTGTTAGTGTATTTTTATTTTTATTTTAGTTAGAGAGCATTTTCTTTCTGTATTATTCATTATTATTATTATTATTATTATTATTTTTTTTTTTTTTTTTTTTTTTTTTTTTTTTTTTTTTTTTTTTTACTGACGAGATAATGATTTGAAAAAATATTATTTTTTTAAGAGGATATGGTTTACCGTTGGTAGATTTAAACTGACATAACTGCCCACAAAATTTTATTAATAGAGGATTAATTATATTTTCCATCAAAATGCTATGAGTCGTGATTGATATAAAATTATAAATTTGTGGTATTTAAAAAAAATTACAGCAAACGATCATTCAAACCAAAGATATTAGAAAACAAAGAGTTACGCCATATTTTATAGTTAAGGAAGTAATCTTTGGTTTTGAAAAAACAATATAGGAAAGTTAAAAATACTTAAATAAAATGTAGCTATATGGGGTATTCACATGAAGTAGTAGTATTGAATTGAGACGTTATTTTCCGGCAGAGGGATTTCCGTAATTCATCCACGTGAAAGGAGTATTTTTACTTCAAAGCCATTAATACTCATAAAGGATTCAGGGTGGATGTTGTGATAAAGCCACCTTGAATTCATCACTGAATATAATTATCCCGATTAAAATTTTATTTCTCTTTTGATTCTGAAGTTTTCAGATTTCTATTAAATTTGATACTTATAGGAAAAATTAAATTTCTTTTTTTGTCCATTCCGTTATAAAACCGGGTACAAAGAACATAAAATCGCAAAAAAACACACCAAAATATCAGCCAGTTTCTCTATTCATCCACACTGCATTTTCTTTTAAAACATTTTATTCAAACATCACTTTCATTATCGAATATGTATATATTTTTGTAACTCTTTGGCACACTATTACCAGATATTATCGAGTTAAAAAACCTCCTAATACTCTAAATGTATTCAAATAAACTAATCTCCAGGAAAATAGAAAATTAAAGTAACTGCTTTGTAATTCAAAATTTATTGGAAGCAATGAACTATAAATTCTCAAAACACAATTCAAAAATCATGATTTTTGCTTATTCTGAGTAAGATATTCAGTCATTTGAGGCCATGGAATTATAATGCTTTTCCCATATGCCATTATACACAATCTGAAACTTCTGTGCCTCTACAGATAAAAATTATTTGGTGGTTGTGCATGAAAATAACGAATTTGAATATTGGAAATAAATAAAAAGCTTCATTTCATAGTATTTTAATTAATGTAAAGTATGCACCAATAAAATTTTTCCTACAACTTACCAGAAATCATTGTAAAAAATAAAAATGGTTTCTAAAATATAATTTTTTCAATGTTTTTTTTTTTTTTTTTTTTTTTTTAATTATCAAATAAATTGCGAATTGTATAATATCAGCTTTATCATCTGCAATAGTTTCAGGTAGGGCTATTTGAAAAACAAACTAAAATATAAAAACAAATCTAAAACTGCATTATTACCACTTAATAGTTTTAGAAAAAAGTAAGACTCTGTTATTTTAAACGTTATTTAGAATTTTGGAAAAAGAAAACTGATGACAGAAAGGAAAAGCATTTCCCTTAAATTTTATTTGACCTTTTTAAGGAAATTATATTTTTAACCTATTACCTCATTATCTTCAGTTATCTCGGGTTCGTAATTATTGCAAGTAATTGTCATATCCAGAACACTCGGACATATAGTAATTTGCAGGCGCGATTTGTTTCATCATTTTTTTTACACTGCCTGATGCTTAAAAAGGTAGAAAATATTTTGTTTTGATTGGCAATTTGACAAGTTTTGGAAGTATGTCAGTCTGATTTCAGCAATACATACAATTAAAACTTGAAAAAAAAAAAAAAAAAAAAAACAGACGAAAGGCAAAGTCCGGGCCTAAATGTGTAATTTATAGCGACGACAATATCGGTGGTGTGATAAAGTCGGCCTGTGATGGATGCATGATAAAAAGTGAAAGGATATTATTTTACTTCTTTCTTTTGTAGCTCTGAAATATATTAATATTCCAATAATTTATCTTGCGATCAAAGAGTACACTGAATTGCAGCCACAAAAGAACACGCCGACATGACAATCATTTTAAATATGGTTCTTTAAAATGAATATTCAGATATACTTAAAAAGAAAGAAGAAAGAGAATAAAAACAAAAAATGTTGCCTGAAGTGATCTGAAAAACAAAAACAATGGCAAATGCAAAATAGCGTGATTCCATTGAAAAATTTAGCTAGAAATTTCTTTATTTAAAAAGAAAATTCTTATTACTATTATATCCACTTTTTTTTTTTTTTTTTTTTTTTTTTTTTTTTTTTTTTTTAATAGAATGCGATCATCTTTGTTTATAGTTCAGGCAATAGGGAATTTTACCTAGCAAAATTAATGGTAGTACTGGAAATCGGCTTTTTAGATGTTTTTTGGGTCGCTGAATCCAAATTTGTAACTTCCCACCAAAATTTCCCCCGGCAACCTCCGCAAAATTTGGTAAAAAGCCCCCCCCCCCCTCAAAAAAAAAAGGTTTTTATTTAAAAAATCAAATTTTTTATTGTTTTGGTAAAAAAGTATCTAGAAATTCAGAAAGTAGACAAAATTTCCAACAAATTAGATGTATGATATTATGACTTAGGATGAAGGAGAAGGGGGGATCTGCCTCGGAACATGCGCGCGGTGCTGCGTAAACTAAGTTGCGAAATTCCACTTAACCACACACACATTTACATTCGCCCTCCCATCTCCCCTCCGAACTTTCTCTATAAGGTTTGCTTTAAGATTTTTGGGTCGCTGAATCCGAATTTTTAACTTTCCTTCAAAAACTTTCCCCCCGAAACATCCCCAAATAGTTGTTTTTAACTTAAATTTCTCATTGTTTTAGGGGAAAAGCATTACGAAATTCAGAAACTAGACAAAATTTGCAACAAATAAGATATATGACATTATGAATTAGGATGAACGGGGAGGGTGAGGGCTGCCTCGGAACATGCACTGCGGCGCTACGTGCACTAAATGATAAAGTCCAGGCAATAGGGGATTTTACCTGGCAAAATTAATGGTAGTAATGGAAATCGGCATTCTAGATGTTTTTTGGGTCGCTGAATCCGAATTTGTAACTTCCCACCAAAATTTCACCCGCAAGCCCAAAAAATTGATTTTTTGAAAAAATTTGATTTTTGAGAAAAGCGCGCAGGGGATGTTCCGAGGCAGCCCCCTCTCTCCCCGTTTATCCTCTGTCATAATGTCATATATCCTATTTGTTGCAAATTTTGTCTAGTTTCTGAATTTCGTAATGCTTTTCCCCTAAAACAATAATAAATTTATGTTAAAAAACAACTATTTGGGGGTAGGGGTGGGGGGGGGTTCGGTGGTGAAAATTTTGGGGTAAGTTAAAAATTCGGATTCAACGACCCAAAAAACTTAAAGTAAACCTTATAGAGAAAGTTCGGAGGGAAGATGTGAGGGCTAATGTAAACGTGTGAGTGGTTAAGTGGAATTGCGCAACTTAGTCCACGCACCACTGCGGCGCATGTTCCGAGGCAGATCCCCTCTTCCCCTTCATCCTAAGTCATAATGTCATATATCTAATTTGTTGCAAATTTTGTCTACTTTCTGAATTTCTAGATACTTTTCCCCTAAAAAAGTTTTTTTAATAAAAACCTGTTTTAGGAGTTTTTACCAAAATTTGGGGAGGTTGTCGGGGGAAATTTTGGTGGGAAGTTACAAATTTGGATTCAGCGACCCAAGAAACATCTAGAAAGCCGATTTCCCGTACTACCATTAAGTTTCCTAGGTAGAGTCCCTATACGGTCACTATTGCCTGGACTATTGATATATATTTTGCAATGAAAAAAAATAGTATAATTTCTCTCAGTTGAACATGGAGGCTCTTATTTAAAATAAATAAATAAATAAAATAAAATAAAATAAAACCAGAAGGTAGCACCAGTGGGCTTGAAAATTAATAATAGCTGCCTCATAGCAATCAGCAGGATTCACGTTGTTTTATAACCGAATTGGTTATTGCATCTCCATTGGTGGAAATTTTATCCTCCCTTGTCACAAGTAGAAGAATTTTATGCATTCCATCAAAGCCATCATAATATTAAAAATATCTCTTTCATTTATTACTTTCACTGTCCGCATATGAATCTTCACAGAATGGCAAGGGGGAAAACATTCTGCCTTGAAATATAAAACAGACTGCGAAAATGCACAGGCTGCGTAGAAGAGGGGAAAAGTGGTTGCTGTAATAATTGAAATTTGCCCATTGGTGGGGATAAAAATACTAGAATCCTGCGCTGGCACAATTCGAAACGTTATAGGATATGAAAAATTGCTTCAGTTAGATTAAAATTTTATAGATTTCTTTAAGATAAGTTGTCAAATAGTAGAAAAGTGTTACAATTTCTGAAATTGCGTATTAAACTGATTTGAATATGACTGACTAGGGGCAGGGCTACAAAGAGGGAATGACTTCAGAAATAGAAGGCCGTAGAACGTTCCAGAGATATTATTTATTTTATAGTACAGATTTCAAAACTATGTTTATCATTTTAACATGAAACGAAATGTTACGTAAGAAAGAAAAGCTTACAGGGGAAGATTTAAAATGAAGGAAATAAAATAATTTTAGATTGTGAATTTTAATAATAAATGAATAAAGATTAATAAAATATTTCTTAAATTAAATTAAATTAAAATATAACAGTGGTTGTAAATAACCACAACATATTACTCCCCAAGAGAAAATATTGGTGAGATGGAGAAATTCAACGATTTTGACATCCAGTCAAAATTTTCTAATCTATATACATATACAATATGCGTATAACTTCAAATAATGAGAAACAATATAAAAATAATAATGAGTTCCATTCTTCTGACAAAAGGTACACAAAGTCTTGATTGGTACACAAAAATTGGGATTTTCTTTTATTTTTTAGAACAAACAAGTTTCTGAACTTTAAATATAAAAGCTCTTATCCAGCCTGATGGACTGGGATTTTCTTTTATTTTTTAGAACAAGCTTTTAACACTAAAAATATTTAAGAACAATACCATGCAGAAATTATGTTAAAGTTATTCGGAGACAAAGAATATAAAATAACAAGTTACTTACGTGAAAAGGATATCGCAAATTATATTAAAAAAAAAACAACAAAAAAATTGAATTTAAAAGTGTTTCACCGAATGGCTTATTATTGCTTAGACCATTTTAGAAATTCTCTGAACTACCCATTGAGACTCATGTACAATTTGCATCGTATGTAGTAACTATCTGGCATTATTATCTAAATTTAAGAAAGGTATCCGATTCCGCGAATTTTAAACAACTTATAGGATAGGGTAAATTATACCCAGCACTAGATAATGAAACAGCTTCCCACACCAGTGTGAGACAAGGACATAAATGGTTTTCATTAAATAAATTTTGTCGAAAGATTGATTTATATTTTACGTCAGGCGGAAAATCTCTTACAGAAGATTTTATTCTTAACACGTTGAGTGCCACGATGCGCTAAAAAAATTACAATGTTTTAAGTAATTATTAAGAAAGTATAATGCTGTAATAAATAAAAGGTAAGTAAATTTTAAATAAATGTTCAGTAATTACTTGAAACAATATATTCTTTTTTTTAGTTTTGTATCAGATTTTAGACGTCAATCATTGGTTAATGAAGTGTTTTAAACGGAAAGTTCACTGTCAGTCACCGGTGACTGACGTGACGCTTAACGTGTTAATTGTAAGTATGGTAACTCTAAAAGTGTAGCTAAAGTGTTTTTGTCTTATGTTAAAACAATAAATTACGTTTTATGCCACGTTTCTTACAAATAGTATGTATTATTTAAAATTATCTCTCCATGAAATCGTGAACTTTTTTAACTGCATATCTAAAACCTTCCACTAATCTTAGGTAATATCTGGATTAATTTAACTAGGTTAACAACGTTTGAACCAGAAAATTCATTTTGTGAATTTTTATTTATTTAATTCATTCGTGTGACAGTAATGTTTTACGCGGAACGTATTTAATTTCATTTCTTTAAAAAAAAAAAAAAAAAAAAAAAAAAAAAAAAATCGAGACGTATTAAAGCAGGGTCAAATTAACGTACGTATTACGGAATATTAGTTTGAGGGTGGCATGAATGTAAATATAACAATTTATTTTTTAATTGTTTAAATTTACATTCGGGTAAAAACTACCTATCGAAGTATACTTATTTTGCAGGAAACAGTATCTTAAATGCCTCCATTTCTCGATAGCAGATACTAGAACATACTATAATGAATATGTATCATCCTACCGAATAAACTAGGAAAAATCAATGTCTCAGAATGTTCAGACTTTCATGGCTGTCACTTGAACTTGACAGATTCTATTTCTTTGTTTATTTTTTAATACTGTGATGTTCAGTTACATTTAGTGTGAATGGAAGTGTGTTTGGCAATATTAAGAAGTGATATCGATGCATGATATACGGAAAAAATAAGCTACTATGTAATAATTGTTAAAAACTATACATCTAATCGAAAATAATATTTTTTAACAATATGGCAATTTAAGAGCAATTTTTAAATGCCACTGAAACTTTGAAAATATTAAAAATATAGCATGTTTTACAGTTTCGTAACAGTAAATAATTTAAAATTGTTATTTGAAAATATTATTATTCAATTTAGTTTTAAGAAGTGCGTTTTGTTTGTATACAATTTGTAAGGAAAATTTTGTTCAGTTATTTGCTGAATACAAATTAGTTATGAATGTGGCTACACAGTTAAAATTTTTGAAAATAATATCCTGACAAAGCAATTAAGAATAGATTCTGATGTTGGACAAATTAGCAATTTATACTTCCGCAAGTATGCGTCATTACAAAATTTAGATAAAACATTTAAAGGGCATCGTTAACAAGTATAGCATTTGCGTTAAATGTATTGCGTGTTTGAGCTTAATAATGATTTCTGTTTTCCATTAGGATTATATAAGTACATACCTAATGATGTGTAATACAAACTTACGATTATTTAGTTTTTACTTTCCTTTGCTGTGCGTTTGTATGTTTTGAATAATTGCATAAATAATGTTTAGCCTATTATGTAAGTTATCTAATCTTCGATAGAAAAAGCTTGAAATTCCAAAATAAAACGGCTAAGAAACTTTAAAACATAAGAAAATAAATATTAAAATTAGGAATAAATATTTCTAAAGTTATTCTATAACAACTTTTTTTTTAAATACTTCAATACCTTTCAGCATGTATAACGAATTCTTAAAATTGTCTGTAACGATTGACGTAATACGCAATGTAATTATCAATCTTGCTATGATGTGTTTTCTAAATAATCATTTATCCTGAGAATTACTTCATATATTTTTTTTTTGTTTTTAATAATAATCACATGATTAAAATAAAAATTTTAAAAAATAGAAAATTTAGATATTTATTGAAATAAATTATGAATTAATAATACCTTATTAAATATACTGCTTTTTCTTTTGCTTTCTCTTATGTTTATTCTACATGATATTCTCTAACGTCTAGTAAATCCAATTGCCTGAAAATATTAACTCTTGATCATAATGATTTTCTCAACGGAAGAACATATTTACATGATGTTTGCTGAAAAACTTTTACATTTTTATGTTATGACAAATATTGAGTTTCAATATTTTATATCGTCGAAGATTATTAGAGCACGATTAATATAGATGGCATACAAATAATTTTATTTAAAAAAAATAGTTAACGAATGAATTTTATAATTTTATTTTTTAAAATTATTTTTTCAAGTGTGAAAAATAGGCCGAAATCATCTGAAATAATTTATAATTTCATATAAAACGTGCCGTTAGTATTCGAGTGTGAGTCTTTCAATTAAATCTTTTTGTAATAAAAAAAAAGATTTTTTAGTGCTTTAGGAAATGAACAGGGGTTCATAATTAAGCCTCATTTTAAAGAAAATAATTTTTTTTTTTTTTTTCGTTCTAATTAATTGGCTCAAAATCATTTTTTCGGATAATAAAATTTCTTTTTTTATTTATTTTTAATCTTTGTATGATTTCTTATATTACATAGCATTTTCTACCGATTTCTGTACGTCAAAAGAGATATTTTTGTAGAATCAATACACAATTTAATCTTTGTTTCATGATAAATACTATTTTGAACGTTTATCTATTTTCAAATACTGCCATTATTTTTAATTTTGTAGTTACTTTAAAAGAAATATATATTTTTAGACGTATAAACTAGCACATTCAATTAAAAAAAATAACACGACTATTTTCACTAATTTAACAACCATGTGTCTTGTATTGCAGCAATTTTTCGAATTTATTTCTACCTAGAATTGTAAAATTTAAATCAGAAAATAAATGGATCACTTAAAGAGTTACAAATTTTTCTTTATCACATTTTTTATTCTCAGGATAAAATACAAAAGCTTCATAAATTAATACAAGAAATTATTTTGTGGAATGATGTCAACACTAAACAAATAAATTTAAAAATTAAAATATGCATATTTATTGTCCAAGAAAGCCTGGTGCCTATTACAACACTGCCATTTTTTTTCAGAATTCTAAACAAAATCACGATTAACACATACTGTAATAATAAAACACTTCAAAACATTTCAGACTATGACATACCGTGCAAATAATTTAAATTAATCATTAAAATATTTTAAACTTTAATATTTTGATAACCGTTGGTTTTCAAAATGTTAAATATTTTCCAAGTAAGAATAAATAAGAAATTTCTCATACAGAAGAAACGTGGGAACCGATGACATCATGGGGGCAATAGGATTTTAGTGAAATTATTTCTACGCTCTAACCACATTTCTTTCCAGCTCCAACTACTTTGAAATTTTCCTAAGTTTAAGAAACATTCATTATATTCTAATAAAAATTAAGAATAATGAATATTAAGATTACATATTTCCGTAAAGTAATTTACAATTTTGCAATCATTTTGGGAATATAATAAAATTACATTCGATAAGAATTTTACAACATTAGTTACTCAGAAACTCTTCATTAATTTATTAGAAGTAGTCTAATCATTATCTTACAAGTGCGGGCCTCACAACTAACTTTGAAAATTTTCCGGAAAAGTATATTGCTAACAAGGAAATAAAGTTTGTTTCTGCTTTCATTTTCCAGTTAACTTTCATTACATAAGAGTGCGTAATGAAGCACCGAGGAAGCTTGATTAGTTTTACGTATTGCATCAGTTTATGTGCAAGTAAATGTGATGTGTAAGCAAATTTGAAGTATTTTCATGTAACCTTCCCAAAATTTAGAAATTTGCATTATAAATACTATACAGGATAGAAAATTGAATATAGCAAAATATGCATAAATTTTGGAAAAAGAAGGTGAGTTCAAATGTTACCTGCATCTTTATTGTAAGGCAAAGTATTTTCTCGAGTAACGCGTTCGCTTTGATGCTGATAGTGATATAAATTGACAGTGATATAAAACTATAAAGTTTCCTTTTTACTGCATTTTTTATAACCATTTGACATTCCACAATTTCAATTTCTACACCGACGAATAAGAAAAAGCTCCACAGTCAAATGCAATTTGTTTAAAAACAATATTGTAATTTATTAATTTATTATTAATTCTAAAATACGACGATGAGTCGGAAAATAAGTTTCCCCTGGCAACTGTAGACAGAGATGTGTATGAAAGACAAAAAATGTAATAAAACATTAAAGATAAGACGTACCTTTATTTTTTTACACTGTAAAAAAAAATTTGTAAAGTTACTAAAATTTTTCTAGGAAACTGGGATTCCAGGAACTTTTTATGTAACGGCAACAAGAAAAATTCCTGTAACAGATGCTGGTACAGAAATTTTTGCTGTTGCCGTTACATAAAAAGGTCCTGGAATCCCAGTTTCCGAGAAATATGTTAGTAACTTTACAGATTTTTTTTTACAGTGTACTTGAGTGCCAAGTGAGTTGAGACATTTGTCATACCCTTTATAAGCTCCATAAAGCCCTGCAGGGAAAAAAACAGGGCCCTGCATACAAAAGAAGAGTTGAGCGGCTTGTGTGGCTCCAGCATTGCTTACAAAGAAGTAGTCAGGCATTACTTTCATCTGTAGTGGCCGTACACGTCCGTCCAGGTCTCGACCAGTCCAACGCTGACGCCCCTCACTGAATTGGCGGCACCATCTCAGTACCATTTGTTTCGACATCACTTCTGGCCCATAGACTTCCACGTGGCGGTTATGGATTTCTGCTCCCGATATTCCACGTGTCCATTCATAGCGGACAACCGCTCGCACTTCCTTCATTGATCACGAATTCACAACGCACTTTCTCTCCATATCTACCGGAAACAGAATGGTGTAGAGCCCTGATTTTTTCAAGGAGCGCTTTTTGAAGCTTATAAAGGGCTATGGCAAATGTCTCAACTCATTTGGCACTTATGTAGAAAAATAAAATTACGTCTTATCTTTAATGCTTCATTACATTTTTTTTTCTTTCATACACATCTCTGCCCACAGTTGCCAAGGGCAACTTATTTTTCGACTCACCCTCGTAATTTTCCTGTTTATATATATTTTTAATTGATCTCTATCTCGTACAGCCATGTTATAGAAATTTAACTTTTTGCACATAAATTAATATGAATATTTAAGCATAATACTCCATAATAAATAAATACATAAATAAAATATATAAATAAAAAATAAATAATCTATCTACACATACACTATATAACCATTAATCACAGCACATACTTAATTTCAGGCATTTTGTCAAAAATTTAACAATATACTTGTCGGATTCTTCTCGAACTTCAGTATTACAAAGTATATGTTTGATCTCATATTTGTCAACGTGGATTTGATAAGGAGGATAATTACGGACTAACAAAATTCGAAGAAAAATTATACTATTTGTGATCACCCTATAAAATAAATTGCACGAAATAATCTATCGGTAAAGCATACAAATTAGATGAATATTGTACAATATCACTATTCATTTATGTAAGCATAACACGTATATTCATTGAAATATAGCGATAAAAAAAAAAGTTAAATAAATTCTTGCGTGTTTTTTGTTTATATCATACAGGTATTTCAACCACATGTAACGCCAGTTTCATAAAATTTGGCAAAATGTAGTAGAAACAATATAAATACATTAACAATTTATGTAACATGAGCAGTATTATGAAATATTTTTTATGTGCGCATGTCCGAACGACAGTAAAGATTTTTTTTTTTCATGATTTAATAGTCAACTCAGTTGAGAAGCTCGTATAAAAAAGCCAGTCAAATATCCTGAAAATTCAGAAAGGAATCGGCGATAGAGTGAGTAGACATTTAGTTGCTTTCAAAAAAAGCTGAATGATAGGAAATTTTCCACAGATTGTTATTTTTTATTAACTCACTTTCAGCAAAGGAGATAGTATTTGTTCAATGTCAGCGAGTAGATTTGGAACAAATACTGTAATATAATTTTTTTTTCCTTGGAATAGACTCTATGTGGTGGTTTTCCCAGAAGAGCTATGTCATCAATAAAAAATGTAAATTAAATTTTAAAAAATCAAAAATAACAATTTATGGAAAATCCCTAATCATTTAGCTGTTTTTAGAGTACAACTAAAAATTAGCTTACTCTGTCGCCGATTTTTTTCTGAATTTCCACGATATTGGACTCGAGTTTTAGTACAAGTTGTTCCATAAAATAATATTAAATTATGAATTAAATAATGAAACTATTAAATAATGACTACTAAATAATGAAAAAAAAAAACTTTTGTTATCGTCCAATCATGCGTTGATAAAATGTATTTCATATAACTGCTCATATTTCATCAAATGTTTAATATATTTTTATTCCAATTGCATTACATTTTTACTACTACATTTTGCCATATTTTCTGAAACTGGCGTAATATTTGGATGAAAACCCTGCATGATATAAGCAAACTACTTGCAGGAATTTTTTGAACATAACAGAAAATCGCTTTTACCCATAAATATACGTGATATTCTTACACAAATGAATATACATATTGTATACAATATCCACATATCTGTATGCTGAAGCAATATATCATTTCGTATATTTATTTTTGAGGGTGATACTAAATATTATATTTTTCTTTGATTTTTTATTGGTCCCGTAATTGTCCTCTTTATCAAACAGATATTGATGAATATGAGGTTAAAGATATTCTTTCTAATCCTGAAGATCCATAGAAGAATCCAAAAAGTATATCTTATACTATAATGCGAGCAAAAATTGTGTGTGTGTGTGTGTGTGTGTATGTAAATTTTATCTTGAAAACGGTTCTAACGATTTTGATTAAATTTTGCAACCTGCCGTTTTCGGGCACGAAAAAACCATTGGGATGGGTTTCGTGTTCAAGAAAATGCGATTAGTGGGTCATTTTGGGTCATAATGGGTCAGGGTCTAGCTAATTATATCGAAAGAATGGCTCAATCGATTTTCACTAAATTTTGTATCTAACCATTTTCGGGTACGGAAAGACCATTGGGATGGGTCACATGTTCGAGAAAATTCGATCAGTGGGTCATTTTTGGGTCACTGTGGGTCAAGCTATATTTATATAAAAAACGGCTATAACGAATAACCGCCGCCCACTTAAAATTCATAAAATTAAAAATATAGAATGATTAGTTTGGGCCATACAAAATCGAAATTTTAATGTTTTACTTGTTAGAATATCAAGATTTAATTTTCAAAATATCACTTATGAAGCAGAGACCATGTAAAAGTAACTATTGTGACTTACGTGGATTTCACTGAAATATAAAACAGCATTTGAAACATTATTTCGACTAGTACAACACCTATAAAACGGGCCGTTTAAATATTAACTA
The DNA here is from genome assembly GCA_963932465.1 of Maratus speciosus. Classification (NCBI taxonomy): domain Eukaryota; kingdom Metazoa; phylum Arthropoda; class Arachnida; order Araneae; family Salticidae; genus Maratus; species Maratus speciosus. Next base: position 297,260,951 of record OZ010795.1, read on the forward strand.
TTAGGTACCGACAGAAAAGTAGACACCGACTATTTAAAAATGCTGAACATATAATATTTCATTTTTAATATTTCATATTAAAATAAAAATAAATCAGTGATAAAATTTTTACTATGTTATCAGTTACTGAAAAATGCCAAATCTGTTAATTATCTCTACATTGTATCCTGAACATAAAAAAAAAAATAATTCTTTGCAAAGATATTAATAATGGAAATTTATGCAACTTTGACGATTTATTTTAAATGCGCACATTCGTGAATCAGTCAATGATTTTTTTAAATATGCATTTTTATTATTTACATAATTTTTGCATCATAAAAGGAAAAATATAGTTATTAGATTACTATAAATAGAATGCTGTGGCGCATTATGTTGCTTAAAATCATAGTTACAAAAAAAAAATAGTTAATATATGTGTGTGCCTGTGTGTCTTCGATATATTTCAAATGCTCTATTACTTGGCAATTCGTTAGTATCTTAATGCAATAATATTAAAATAATAATAATAATAAGGATTAAAGAATTTTCAAATGTTCTCAATAGGATTGAAATCGAAATAATCTCCAGTCAAGTTATTATTTTTCATTTAGGTGTTCAAAGTTTTTTTTTTTTTTTTTTTTTGTTACAAGAAGTGCAAATATATGCAACAATGTGAAACATTTGCATAAACATAATCCCACGAAAGAACTTCAGTGTATCAAATAAAGTAACTTGTTTAACAGGGAATTTTTCATCTTACTTACAAATAATATTATTGTTAATCATCATAATATATAAATTACTAAATTCAAAATAAATCTATTTTCAATATCTCTAGCTTGTTGTTGTTTTAATTAAAAATCGTTTCAAGCATAATTTGACAAGTACAGCTACAAACAATCATTTCGAAAATTTAGCTAATTGGCAATTCACTGTCTTGTAAAACTTAAAAGCATTTGGGAAATTTGAAGACATTTTCCTGAAAACTGGATCATTAATAAGGGAGAGAACTTTGTATTGGTTCTCATTCTCTCATTAAATTAGACGGAGCAAGTTTATAATGATGCACAGAGGAAATTTGCATGGAATTGATTAACGTTTTTGGACTTGTATTAGTTTTTTAATTATGATAAATAAATTCTGTGCTGCAAAATTTGAAATTGTTAAATGTTAATGTTTAAGCAATGAAAGTGTACTTTCGAGAGTATAAAATATGATAAAATGTATGTATACAAAATAACTGTTTCAAGATAACAGAAAATGTATGCTAAAAAAATTAATATGATTTTTTTTTTTAATGTTTAGAGTAAAACGTACAGAGAGGACATTTGCATGAAATTGATTAAAGTTTTTGGACACTCATTAGTTTTTTAATTATGATAAATAAATTCGGTACTGCAAAATTTGAAATTGTTAAATGTTGACATTTAAGCATTGAAAGTATGCTTTCGAGAGTATAAAATATGATAAAATGTATGTATACAAAATAACTGTTTCAAGATAACAGAAAATATATGTTAAAAAATTGAACATGATTTTTTTAAATGTTTAGTGTAAAATGTACTAAATTAAAAACACAATATAAGTGCATAGTACAACTGTATATGAATAAATACATTTTGTTTACTTGCAGTAATGGTTTTCTCTTTCGTGTTACATGCCATAAATGTTATATACATTATTTATGACCTTCGCTATTTATTAACTGAAAAGAACAACAACAAAAAAATCCATTCAAGATAATATCATTACTGGAAGATTTCAGGAAGAATCAAAATGCCGTTTTAATCCATTAATTTATATCAGCCGCTTTTCATTTTCATTTTTTACCATTTATTATGAAAATAATGAAGAAGACATCAATTTTCAATGATTTTGTTTAAAAATAAATTTAGCATATTCGTTTATAATTCTCTCGAAAGCCCTGAAGCTCCGATTACATAAAATATACAACAAGGGTACTGCAACTTTTTAAATGATTCAAAGTTGCATTATATAAATATATATATATATATTTTTATATATATATATATTTTTTATATATATATATATATATATATATATATATCTTAAAACAGTGGGTTAATATATTCTGTCACCTCAGTGGGCCAAAATTCCGGAAAGTGGACAAAAAATGATGAAAAGACAAAAAGTAATCAATGATCACAGATTTCGTTGATCGTTTTGGGGTAGAGTTTAAAAGAGACTGTGTTTCAACAACAACAACGAAAATATTTTTTTTAGAATTATAGGCTAATATCTTATGCCGCCTCATCAGCATCGAATTGAATTTTGACGCATTTTGGTCCTTTTTTACATAACTATTTACTGAATGCACAATCCTGACAGACTGGGTATGACGCTCTGGCAAAAATGTGGAAGATATGGCGAATCCAAGAGTACTACGGCTGCTATTGCATCGAGTGTTATGCAAGATTCGGGTTTAATATCGGAATCAGATACCAGTATCGTCACAGACAAAAATAAAATACAGAGGGAAAAATCGAGAATTTACGAAAACTTACTCAAAAATCAAATGAAAATGGTTCCACTCTATCTGACCTTTATTTTGATGGACGGTATGACAAAACTTTAATATCAGAAACACTCGAGGACAAACAGTTCCAAAGAGAAATTGTAGAAGCGCATTACTGCATTGTATCGGAACCTAGTTCTACGTATATGGGACATGTTACACCTGAAAGTAGATCTAGACTTGATATTTCTAATAGCATTTACGAATATGGCACATGTGCTTTATTGGATGATTTTAGAAACCTTATTGTTATCGGGTGCGACAGAACTGTAGTGAACACAGGATTGTCTAGTGGTGTAATTCGCAGGCTTGAATTGTAACTTATGAGGCAACACGATGGATTATCTCTTTACTTCATTTCAAAGAGTTGCCTTTATGACGCCTATTTGAGTCCATAGACGGCAAGTCATCTGGCCCCATATCTAACACCGGAAGATATCTCAAATAATGTAAAAAGCTTTCAATTGTTGACTTTAATAGTATTGAATGCGAGTTGCCAGACTTTGCTCCCATCACCGTCAGTTCAGAACAGAAATGCTTATTAGACATTTGCACCGCCCTTAGTTCTTGCATTTGTTGTTTAGATCTAGCTAAACGGAAACGGGGAACGTTGAATTTGGCCCGCTGGCTATCAACTGCCAATCGAATACTGAGGTTATATAGTATATCTACATCAGACTCAGCAAATGAGTTGCTAACTTTGGTATTATTCATTCTAAGAGTCTACGCACCCTCAAGGTTTCGAATTAAGATTCATCATTCCATAAAGGATGGTGCTAGAAACCTGTGGTATTGCATCAGCTCATCTCGGCATTTTCCAAAGAAGTATCGTGACATAATCTATCCAGTTATTTCTTGCAACGCTTACTATTTTACTCCTGAAAACAAGCTATTTGCCATGTTAAAAGATGAGAGGTCCATATTAGGACTCTTGCAGCTCGGCGGATTATCAAGGCAAGGGTAATTAGTCCAAATGGAAATTGTGTCCGGGGTTTCGTTATTCCTGCTGTTAACTTTGGAGTTACTGACTAGGCATATCTCATTGACTGGGACGCTTGTTATGTGACATCGCCCCTAGTTCTCAAAGACAACAGTGCTCAAGATCTGAAGATGATACAGGACGGTATGTCAATGCACTGCTGCGATTTTATTAAATTTCCTTCACAGACACACAAGCAGTTGAATGGATTGTGAAACTAGTCACTCCAGCCTCCGGAAAAACAGTTGGTTCGCAGAACAGGTATTAATAGAGCGACACTAGAATCCGGAAAACACATGTCAAAATTTGAGACCTAAAATGAATACAAGGAGTAATGCTTTTGTCATTTGTATGTTCGAAAGGTAAAGTAAAGTTTATGTTCGAATTAAATTGAGGAAAGTTTGACTTGTATTTATTTAAAAATCTTCCTTTATTTTCCAAAATTTGGTGTCGATGAGGTGGCAGAAGATGTCAAGTTATAATTGTAAAAAAAAAAAAAAAAAAAAAAAAAAAAAAAAAAGTGGTTGTTACTGTTAAAACATAGTAACTTTTAAGCATTACCCAAAACAAATCAACTAAATCTGTGATTACTTATTAATTTTTGTATTTTTATCTTTTTTGTTCAATTTTCGGAACTTTCGGCCCACTGAGGCGACACAAGATATCAACACACTGTTTTAAGATTCCGCAAACTTTTCAATGAAGGGAGTTCACAACTTTTACACACTACCGCAAAAAGATTTTCGAAATTTCGATTTTTTTCGATACGCCCTAATATATATAGATATATAATATTTGTATTTGTATTTATCAGTAGTTATTCTCTAATAAAACTCTTTTTTTATATTACAATATATAATGTTACGAATAGTAATATTTACTACATTAGTCTTATATCATTGCAATTTAAGCAGTTTTTTAAGCAGAAAATTTATAGTTTAGCTTTAGGTAAATGTTTCGGATCACAAATAGAAGGTAACGAACTTATTAAACTTTTCCGCAGTAACAGTCAAGAGTTACAAAAATAACGCCGATTTCTGTGACGCGTACTTTTAAGTAATAAATATATTTATTATATTAAATCAACATCCATAAAATTTATCATTAATATGCAGCATAGTAATTTTTTACACTATGTTGAATTTAGCACACGATGAACGCACTAGACAGCGGAACATAATATACCTCCACAAATGAAATAGTTTAAGATAGTATTACTATCAAGTTCTGTAGTGTTGATTGCTAAAGTTTGGACGAAATCCTGAAATTGAGCACGGCCCTCTTCGTATTGTTCTGTTCCTTTACTAGTTTGAAAGAAGGATTCGTAATTGCATGATGTGACCTTACATGAATGAAATACAGAGAAATAGTACAACAATTTAAAGCATCGCCTAACAGCTATCAAAAATACAATTAATATTTATTTTGATAGCTTAAATTTAAATAAGAGATGAATTTTAAAATATGTTTATATATTTTTAATAACCTTATGTTTTTTTCTGATTAAAAATTACACTAAACCACTCTATGTTTCTAAAAAATCTTCATATGTTATTTAATTCAAGATAAAAAATTTTACTGATATATTTCGATGAATGTCTTTGTATTATTATTTTCTTTAACTATAAATAACGAAAATCCACCAATTTATTAATTAAGGAGAATGATGTTATTTATCTGAGATTTGTATGTTTATCTCATTCATGCAGTATTTGCGTTCTTCGAAATTTTGGACAATTTATCTTTTTGAGTAAGTTTAATTGCAACATTTCCCATCTTTACAGAATTAGTAACGTTTTGAGTTAATTGGAGATTTTCTCTTTTTTTAATATTAATTTAAACAAGATTCGCATCAGTAACTTTCATTTTATTTTATATTTTTGACTATGGGGTGAAATGTTTTACAATTACTTTTCCTTATTTTAAATAAAATTTTTCGATTATACCGGTGAGAAATCAATATTACAGAGACATTATTGCTTGCCCCTCAATGGGTTAATTGAATTGAAGCATTTGGCATTAACATTTTCTTTAAAAAGTAATTTAGGCAGAAATGAAGTTTAAAGATCTTTTTTTTTTTTTTTTTTTTTGGGGGGGGGGGCGGTCTTTCAATCCGTTATTCAATAATACTTGACCATTTGGGGAAATTTCTCTAAGTCACTTTATTGTCATATGACAAAAAGTCGTTATGTAAGTTTTCATCTGCTATAAATTTTGTAACTACTTTAGGCTTTCAGAAAATGTGAGTTATATTATCACCTACCTGCATTGAAAGGAGGTTTCAGGAGGTTAAAAAAGAAAAAAAAATCATATTTTAAAGTTTTCTACCTTGTTTTATCGTTTGAAAATATATTAATTTTGGGAGAAACGCCCTAAAAAATGTCTTAATAATTATTGAACAGTACTGTTTATATAATTTACTTATAGCATTTTCGATGGAATGGCTTCGTGAATGTATCACAAGTTTAATGTGAATAGGAAATGAATTCTCCATAAAGCTAACACAGATAGGAGTCTAAGATTCTTCTTGTGTAGAAAGAAGAGAATTGACTAGTCCAGACAGAGCCCGGTCTCGAAACGGCCTCGAGATCTATTTTTAAATCAGCCTTTGTCCTCGGGATCAAATTGAAAATCATATTATTTACAAATTTAAAAATAGTAAAATATAGCTATTTAATAAAAAATGTGGTTTAAGTTTAAAAAAAAAAAGTTTTACTATATACAGTGAGTCCTGCGAAAAGTATCCAAAAGTTATGGCTTATTTTTACTGAACTACCCAATATAATTTTTTTTTTTTTTTTTTGTATTTAAATAAAAATAGCATCTCACAAAGTTTTAATATCAATAGACTTCGATTTGTGCACATGTGGTAGCGCGATAAACGTCTAAATGGTAACTCAGTTCTCCCCAAATGTTTCGTAGCATATTAGGATTTATCAGACAAATGGCTCCTATGATACGCTTTTTCCACTCATCCACGGATTCATTTTGTTTTGTTCAATGTTTTAATTTCTCTGTAGGATTTCCAATCCACGGAGGTGAAGTCTTTTATATTCTAATGTGTAGTTCCGTAATAATAAGCCATAACTTTTGGATACTTATCGCCCGGACACCATATATTAACACTCAGTTCGAAAGGGAACAGTAATTGGTGAGATGTGAGGATCTAATTATGAAGCCACTGCATGGTCAACGTTAGTAAGATAAAGAGGTCGTGCTAAATTATTGCCTATCCTCGATTTCTGTTTCAAGTCCTTGAGCAGAATTCCTCGAAAACAGAACTTATGTATTTTTGTGCAAATATATTTTAATTGCTAACTAATGATTCATTTGCAGATTTCTGGCACTATTTGATAACTATTTATACCTTAAATCATCCTAGGTGTACTATAATTGTTGTTCCATAAAATGAATTCTAGTCTCTACAGTGTTTTAAAATCTTCAAACATACATATATGCATAGCATCAAGTAAAAGTAAAAGTAGTCATTAAAAAAAAAAAAATTTAAGCTTTTACTATTTACTAGGGAATCGTATCCGGGCTTCCCGGGTTACAGAATATAGGTGAAAACAATTTTTTTTTATTGAAAAGTAATATATATATATATATATATTTTTTTTTTTTTTTTACATGCAATATATTTTTTAGATTGTGCACTAAAAATAAAAAAAAATTGCTTACGGCATCATTTTATTTTCTAATAATTTCAGAGCTTAAGCGCGTAGTTCAATTACATGTCTGTTAAATTTGTGTTTTATTTATATTACTTTATTTATATAATCATAGAGTAAGTTTTATTTTTGTTTACGGAATATTAATTGTAAGAAAATGTGAACTCTTTGTGTTGTTTTAAGGGCAAACGTATTAGTCTTTCTTAATCGAGCTCATCCCGATAGAGATAAATTTAAAAATTAACCTGTCATACCCGACATCACCCTTAAAAAAAATGGTATTTTAATTTGATCATTTTAAAATCATTTTGACTCAAAACATGAAGTCAGGATTGTCAGCAAAATCTTTGCATGTGAACAGTCGCACTCTTAACTCGAGATTCTAATCTCAGTACCGGAGGTTAAAAAATGCCGTAATTTATGTTTTTTTTTTTTTTTTTTTTTTTTTTTTTTTTTTTTTTTTTTTTTTTTGACGTATTTCTGTTAAAAAGTTTAGTTTTATATAAGAAAATCATATTTTCTTTTAAATATGACGTCATTTTCACTTACGTCAGCATTTCACCTAGTGTCTGAAACATAGTACAGATACTGAAAGTGGAAAAAAAATATGGAAACTTTATGAGGAAAATCCGTGTTTTCAAAAAGAATATGTTATTTTCCGGTCATAATATTATGTCCCTAATGAGATTTTACGCCATTAAACACTATACAACAATTTTTATCAACAATATTGAATTTTAATTAGACAATCACATGGATAAAGATAAATAAACCTTATTATTTCTCTCCTCTCTGCAATAACAAAAGCTATTTCCTTACCATCACAGTTTCACATAATACTTTTAAAATTAAAAAAATTATAAGGGGTATTTAAAAAAACAGCTAGTGTGGGTACATCTACAAATGAACAGCTTTCAGTTAAAAAAATTATTAGTAAATTTGGTTCAACAGAAAGTATATGGCAGATGACTAAAAAAAAATCTTGTGTTTTAAATATATAGATAATATAAAATTATGAACTAAATTAAGCAAATTATGCTATTTACAGTAACATGTCTTAAAAAATAGCGATAAGATTTTATTAATAGAGAGAATTTTGGACAAAAACTTGGAGAACCTGATATTATTTTAAACCTCGAATTATTGCGAAGATCTTCTTTGATTGCATGTATAACTTGGCGAACCGAATTCATCCAACAAATAATCATCAAGTTCTGTAATATAAATCGCTATTTTTCAGACAAAGAGCATACATACTGTCTGTTACTGCTCTTCCATAAAGTCACTGTAAATTTTTTGTAAAACATTGCGTTTTATCAGTGTGTCATTTCGTTATTTTCAAAGATAAAGCATTTTCACCTGGGAAGAATTTCAAAGCAGCTGGGGTGAAAATGACGCTCTTCTACAAAGCATATTTCAGTTTTAAGAATTAAAATACACACCTTTTTATATAAAATGATGTTAATTGCATCCATTAAAGCATCCCACTTTTACGATACCATCTTAAACAAAATCTATAGAAAGGTATGCAAATGACATTATTATCGCGGAATAAGACACAAACCCAGAAGAAAATAATGACGTCATTTAAGAAGCTCGGCAAAACAATCTCGGGTATTCGATGATTTATATGACTTCATTTATTGTTTATAATAGATCCATGTTTTATAAGAAGTGATTCATTTACTTTTTTTTTTTTTTTTCAAAATTCGGAAAATGTTATTACATACGGATTAATAAAAATGCATTCTTTCTGATTTTTGATACGAATTACTTAAATGTGGAGAAAATAAATCACACACAAATATTCTTTAAAATACATTTTTGTAAAGCGAAAGTGTTGTATCGTTTGTAAAGTTAAATTGCAATAAACTAAAAACCATTTAATTGATAAATAAAAGCGAAATAAATCCAAAACTCACAGGGTTTTCTAACAGACGATATTGTTGACATAGCACGTATTTTAAGTTTTTCTTTCAGTTTTAATGTGAAAATGGCAACAAAAAGATAGAGGAATGTACCATTTTCCTTTTTTCCCCTTTACGTTCAACGGAAATGGAGTACTTCAGTTTCCACGATTACAAAAATTTAATAAAAACTACAAAAAAAAAAAAAAATCTTAAATTTAAACTGAGATAGATTAAACTGAAATTGCATTTAAAAGAGCATATTTTTCATTATGCTATGGTGTAAAAATTTAAAATGCGCGATGTTTAGAGGTTTAAAAATTTGCAGTAGAGAAAATTGCAAAACAAAAATTTTATTTCAAATTTCAAAGTGTTGCCATTCGCAAAACGACTTATGCGTTACGCACAGATATGTTTGTCCTTTATAATATAGATACTAAAAATCACGCATGGGTGCGTGCCTGAAACACATATACTAGTAAAACAATTCCTTTACGATATCTTACTTTAGCGGGACACAAGATTGGTGAAAATTCATCGCTTTGAGTTATGCTCGATTTATAACTTGTGACCAACTAATGGGAAATTCTTTATAATTAATTTATTAATTTATAATGTTGTTGTGAAAATATTAAAATGTCAAACCATAAGAAACTCACGTGTGTAAATAATGTTTTCAATTGTACCCTATTAGGAACTAAATAAACAATCGATTACAAAATTGCATCTGTTCATATAAAAATCAAGTTCATAAAAAAAAGTGTAAATATTTAAACCGCTTTTTTAATGACGTTTAAAAATGCTGCACCTTTCATATCATACAAAATAATTATGCACAAAAATGTCTAATTATTAAAAAATAAATGCATCTAAAAATAAATTTAATTAGTTTTGATTCGAATATTCTTAATAAAGAAAAAAAAAAGTTTTTCATTTTTTATCACACTTCGTAAGTGAAAATAAAACGGTTTGAAGTCATTTACTATTAAATTTAAATTTAAACATCCATGTATTTCCTTAATGACCGTTTTAATAACATGAATTATTTGCTTTATCTTCCTTAACGCATCATCTTTATTTCGATCGACTTTACGAAAATTATTCAAAAATAAAGTGAATTCCAAATGTTCAAACGTCTTTACATTCTTGCCTAATTCTTAATTGTTTTCTAGAGTACGAATGAGAGCGGAACTTAAAAAAAAATATATCGTTTAAAAAAGTTTCTCATTTAACTTAATTAAGATTTTCTTTCATTTTTTAAACTAATTCTCGGAGTAATTCAAAGATAACTATCTCACGTACTTTTGAAAGCGAAAATCAATTCAATTATCGTTCTATGTAAACTTTTTAGAATGTTAAAATAAATAATAAAATTAACTGCATTTAATTTTTTTAGCATTTTTTATTAAACAATTCAGAGTTTACAGCAAAATAAGACAAATGTTTCTTTATTTATGATTATAAAATAAAACTACAGGCGAAAAAGTACAGACAATAACCGCTTCCTAAATAATAATGATTTCCAAAAATGTTCTATATCATCAAAAATCTCAGAAACCAATATTTTTTTACAGATTTAAAATACTTTTATAACACAATGTTAGTTTCGCTGTCATTGCTTTTTGGAAACGTTTCCGAGTAGTTTCCATTGCATATAAATTAGTTTTTCAACCCGGAATATAGGATTTTTGAGATTTTTCAATTCTGAAATAAATATTTTCATGTTTAACGAACATGTTTTATAGAAAAATACGATTATTTAAGAGTATTGAAGTTAACATTTAAATTAATGTTATTTGTTTACTCTTGCATGTATGATTACAATTAAGCGTCTGAAAATATTGAGGCATTAAGAATTGATAGGATCATAAAAAGCCATATTCCTCTTTTAGAAACCTGATTAATACTCTATAAAACTACGCAAAAAAGGTTCCGAAAATCATCGGGAGCAAAATAAACTCTATTTTTACGATTTTACTTTAAATCTCAAAATGTATAGCAGTTTTTGAGATTTCTAAACACACAGAACGTTTTTCGGAATCTTGCGTATCTCATGCCTTGCGTTATCTCGCATTTTGCGTGTCTTTTAGTAAAAAATATTTTCCTTTTTTTTTGTTGTGTAGAATAACTAACATTGTATCATATAATATAGCGAAATAAATAATTTATTTTAAAAAAATAGTTATTTATGTTTATGGTAAATAAAATCCTACTTTTTTGCAAATCAATTTAACACATAGTGTAATAATAATAATAATAACTAGAAAAAACGCGCAAATAAATACTCTTTTGTTTATATACACCCGTCTAAAAATAAATTATAGCAAATTTAAAGACAATTGAGGATCACATGATCCAACTAAAATGTCGTGATAAGTTATTGTTTCGCTCCTATATTTCAATTACAATTAGTTCTTGATGTTTTAGAGTGATTAAGTACCTAAAATTGGATTTTCATAATTACCAACATTATAAAGGTAAATCTAAAAATTTATATATGTGTCTGATGACATAATGCAATAAATATATAGATATCTGTTCAAACAACATGTCTATAGACACATTATTCTATCACTAGTTGTCCAGCGCATAATAATAACCGCAAATACAATTTGAAAAATTGTGTTGTATTATTTATTTTTTATTTTTAAACGAAAATGTTTCGAATTGACCCTAATGTTAGAAGCTTCACTGCTTTCGGCTATGTAAACACACGAATTTATAACGTTCTGCATTCTTAAGGGAAAATATATCCAAACGAGCCTAGGTTTGGAATTACACGACCATACCCCCTGCCTCCAGCAACATACATAAGATGTATATTTTTAAACAAATATTTTTCCAAATGAATCAAATGTTAAGAGATCTTCTGGATTATTTTTTAAACAAAATTCTATCCGAACCACTAAGTGTTCCCTATTATATTGGTTTATAATTTAATTTCCTCGATTTAGAAATAACTTTAAATACTGAACATTTTCAACTGCACAATCAGTTATGACTTCAATTGAGGCTTAATACAACCAAATATGGAATAAATACTTATCAAAAAACAGTTCAAAATTAACCAATATGAAAAAAATATGGTAAATAAGATACAGTTTCAGTAGGCCCCTGAAAATAATCTAAAGCAAAAACTTAGTGATATTCTGTTAGAGTAATTATAATTTAAACATTACTGATTAAATCCACCGATTTACCTTAATTTTATGAGATAGAAAAGACTAATTATCACAGGCACTCAAAACTGTTTATGACTTTGAACTGTTAAGGAATTCCATAGGAGTGAAAAAGTGTGCCAACCGTAAAATAGAAACGGCGGGAATGCGTTCATCCTGTTAATAGGAATGTAAACTAGTGTGGGGCGAAATAAAATAAGAAAAACGGGTAGGTGCTAAAAGTTGCTTTTATGCTGGTCCATAAACTGTGTGCAATTTCACCGTTGAAACAAAATGGCGTCGATCTGTTCTTTTGATCCCAAAATCGAAATTTGTGTAAAATTTGAATTTTTTTTCAAAAAAATAATTTTTTATACAGCTGGTTATTATTTAAAAGTATTATTTAAAACTTTATTATTAAAGATTTAACATGTTTAATTGATAAAAATATATCTTTTTCCTGTATAACTGTAGAAAAACTAACAAATTTCTGTGAAGAAAGGCTGTTGCTACTGTGTTGCGGGATACAACGAAATGTTTTTTTTTGTTTTTTTTTTTAATACAGCACTTACCTAGTTGCTTTCAAAACAAAACAGGGCATACTACGAGGATGTGGCTGCATATAATGTAATGCATTGATGGTGTTATTAATGGAATTTACTGACCCGTCAGTTATCTTCACAAAATTGTATGCGATAAATCATAGTGATTGGGAATTCTGTTACCACAACATTTTCCCTATCAATTAGATTTACATAATTATAAGCTTCAATGTTGATTGTCGATATTTCATATTTGTGTATGCTATCATTTACTGTCCTCTTGTATTTATTATGTGCTGAGGAGATAGTTGTTTAACGTGATAGCGATTGTCACAGAGCATTGCAATGAAAGCTTTGTTTCATGTGCAAAGAAACCATTGCCCTAAAAACATTTTTTTTACAATTTGTTTTATTCCGTATTCTGCGTTATTTAGTAGCCGATAAATTTATCAAGCTTTTTAAATCAGTTCTTTATATGTCGATTACATCTGATGGTAATCCATCCTGGAGCACAATATTGTATTACATTGTTCTTTGTGAGTGAACGTAGAGACTCTGATGAGCAATGAGTGCTCATATAAAAGCGGATAATTCTATTCGCCTCTGTCAGCAGTTTTGCTTTGAACAAATGTAGAATGGACCATTTCCGCAGGTAATATGTCTCTTCTACTCTGGTGAATTTTCTCTGCATCATTTATTAGATAAGATCGATTCCAAAAATTCTGATCCACATGGGTTCACCGAACCAATAGGAAAATCTTTGTCCACGTACCATCCCCCTTCATATTCCAATTATTTATCCTAAAGAGAGTAATTTGAAAAACATATTTCCTGATATTGAGAAAAAGGCACTGAGCTCTATCCAGAAATATCTGCTGCACATTTGCAAAACTATTTTATCAAGGAAATGCTGAGAAGAAATAGCCAATAGAAACCCGGGAAACTTGTTCCGCGCAAGATGGCTCACAAAGGCGAATAAAATTTTCCGCATTCATATAAGCACTGGTTGAGCATCAGAGTGTCTGTATACCCACTCAAAAACTATATAATCCAAGTTTATGCCGCAAGATGGTTTACATAAAATGCAATGCACATCTAAAGAAATGATCTAAAAAACAGATGGAAAATTACTTGACAACTAAAAACCACAGAAAACGGCATAAAACAAGTACTAATAAAAGTTATTTAGGACAATGGTTACTTTGCACATCTAGAGCAAATTCTAATTGCAATGCTTGCTGATGATCGTCATCACATTAAACAGCCAGCTTCGCAGCATATAATAAATGCAAGATGTAGTGTAAATTATGGCCTACTCAATCTGAAATAACTACAAATCTGAAATAAATACAATCAACTTTGACACATGTTTGCATAAAAAATCTAATTAATTGGAAAAATGTTGCGATACCAGAACTCCCGATCACTATGCATTAACTGAATGCAATTTTGGTGAAGATAATATATGGCTGAAAGGATTCCATTAATAACATCCCCACTGCATTACTCTGCTTGCCTTCTCATAAACAGTTTAAAGATACGTGAAGGAGGTCACAGCAGCAACATCCAAAGAATATGGATACAAAGAAGTTATGGTTACATCAAGTTAAGGCTCATACATATAAAATATATGTCAGTCTTATATAAAATATCACAATTTAATGTATAAATAAAACATTACTGAAACAGCTTAGCAACGACTATTTTTTTACCGGTAATTATCATTTTTGAAAAAGTTATACAGAATAAAGATATTTTTTTATCGTTTCAATGTTTAAAATCTTTAATAATAAAGGTTCGAATAACACTTTTTAAATCATAATTAGTTCTATAGGAATTTTTTAATCTTTTTGGAAAAAAAATTCATATTTTACTGAAAATTTTGACTTTTGTATCAAAAGCCTAGACATAAGTAATTTTCTTTTAGCGGTAAAATTGCACATTTGATGTACTTGTGATGAGACACATTTTGGAACCTACCCGTTTTTGGTAAAAAAAAAAAAAAAAAAAAAAAAAAAAAAAAAAAAAAACCACTGTTCCTAATGTAAACCTTTGATTTCTACTTCACTGGGTATCAGATACTCACACACGAATATCAGTGCCGCTTGTTATGGATTACGCCATGTTCCGAATTGCCGTAATTGATCCAACTTTTCCCAGGTTTTAAAACATAATAGACAGGGAGCATGTAGCACAGACAACCACCTCATCGATTTGGAGGCTGAAATTCCAGAAGTAGGTAAAACTTGATTCCCATATTAAAACGCAATCGGTCTGCCAAGTCATATCTTGGTGGAAAATACCTAAAAACCCGATATTAGTGGTGGACTCGTAGGTTTACCATTGCGTTTTCCCGAAGCCAAAAGTATGAAAACACGGCGGGCTCGGAGCAGGAAAACACAATGGTAAACCTACGAATCAACCGGTAAAATCAGGTTTTTAGGTGTTTTCCACCAAGATATGTCTTGGCAGACCGATTGCGTTTTAATATGCTAATTCTGGAATTGCAGCCTCCAACTCGATGAGGTTCGTACGCCCCCTTGAATTTTGCAGAACAGAAAATTTTTCGGCACAAGTATTATAGAAAATCTCTTCTTAAAAAAAGGCGAAATTTTGCGCGTTTAACCTAGATTTCTTTTTCTATAAAAAGATAGTGGTAGTTTTCCTGTAGAAATAAGGGTATCCCTACGAACCATGTGTCTGTGCTATAGGCTCCAGGTCTATAAGTAAGTTATCAGGATACTGTAAACCACACTCTTCAATTTTGCGTTATTTTACGACCGTTATGAGATTAAATGACTCGGAATAAAAATCTGTGGTTTTGTAGATTCTCAAGGATTACACGTGATCTTCGTCAACATGTGTACCATAACAACAGGGCATGGATAAGTTTATCCATTGTAAAGAGAGGAGGAAAATAGGTTCAATATGTCCTAAAATGGATTACGAATGTGCACACTTCCATAATAAGCTTCCGTTGCATAATGTCAGAGTAACAACTTTAGATGAAATAAATTTGCATCTTCCATGTTCTAGACAATCCGTAAAGTTTGTGAGATAACAAAAATGTAAAATTGTTCTCCAATTCTTATATTTTAAGATATATCATCCTTATACGCAATCTCTAAATTTAAAGCTACACACATATGTTATAATTTACTCATCAAACAGACATTAACAAAAAAAATATGTTCTGATTACGTAATTTATTTATTTATTTAAATTTTTTTGGTAAGATCTACCCTTTGGAAATTTCTTGAAACAATTGCATTGAATAGTAATGCTATGTAATTTTCAACATATTGCTAAAACTCTTTTAATGTGTTTTATTTCATCCACATTAATCTACTAATTTATTAATCCTGATGTAGACTTATCTTCGTAAACATGTGAACCTTAATAACAGAGCATGGTGCAGTTTATTCTTGTAATGGGAGGAGCGAAATCGGTGCAATATACTCTAAAATAGATTATGAAAGTGCACACCACCATATAAGCATCCATTAGATAATATCACAGTAACAGCTTTAGATGAAATAAATGTGCATCTTCCATGTTCTAGATACCCGTGAAGTTTATACGATAACAAAAATGTCAAATCGCTCTCTTATTCTTATATTTAAAAATATATCATCCTTATATGCAATCTTTAAATTTAAAGTTACATATATATGTTATAATTTACTCGTCAAAGAGACATTAATAAAGAAAATACGTTCTGATTACGTAATTTATTTATTAATTTAATTTATTTTTGTAAGACCTACCTTTTAGAAATTTCTTGAAACAATTGCATTGAATAATAATGCTATGTAAAGTTCAACATATTGCAAAAACTTATTTAATTTGTTTTATTTCATCCAAATTAATCTACTAATTTATTAATCCGGATGTAAACTTATATGTTTAGAATATTCGAATGCAATTTCCTTTAATGAAACCAACAATACAAATAATCATTTGAACTGGCTAACAATAAAAATATACAAATCAATGACTCTCTATGTAACAAGAAAAAAATGCGTGATTTTTGAGGATGCAGAAATTTCCTAGAAATCTTAATTTATCTACTTGTAATTTTATACTTTTTTTTTTTTTTTTTTTTTTTTTTTTTTTACAGACGTTTACTAAATGCTATTTATTTATTTTTTATGTACCAGGAATAAATCTAATTTCTGCCTATTATAAAAAACTTAATGTATGACATTTTGCTTTAAAAATATTTTGTCATTAAGGGTCATAATCCAAAAAGCGTTTTGTTACAGACGAACTTGGAGACAGCAAATCGATAAATTCACTCAATAAATATAAATTAATCTGTGACTGTTAATGAAATGTTAAATCCCATTTGCGTAGATTTTCATCTTAGGCATGTCATTAAAATTTTTAGATAATCAAATATTCTTCTTAATAAGAAATTTCATTTCAATTAATTTTTTGTCAGCAGAGAAATGATTCAGAATAAACTAAAGAGAATGTGCCTTAGGTGTCATTCACTAAATTTCGGCAAAATTGATAATAGTATGTTTGACTGCCGCACTATGTTTAAATGTTTCCTACACTTTTTTTGTAGAAACATATAAAATATATTTTAAAATGCGTTAAAAAAAAGAAACCCATTTTGAAAATCTTCTAATTGGAATGTTTGAATACTTCCGTTTTTGAACGTTTAAAAAAAAAAAAAAAAAAAAAAAAAAAAATATATATATAGGTTGAACTCGCTTTGTTCTATTAAATTATGTATTATTTGGTGACTTATCTGCATTTTTGTTTGAGTCCGAAAAATCTTTCCGAAAAACTGTTCAAGGTGACAGTTTTTGAAACATAAACTTCATCAATGAAAAATGAAATATTTTATGAAATACTGAATTCGGATATTAGTACTTGGACGCATAGGCAAGAAGAATAATATGTTACAATAAAGATAAATAAACAACGTCTATATTGATTTTATTTCATGAGAAATGATGGATTCCATTAAATAAATATCCCATCAATTAAATATTAGATTGTAGTGTAAAATACATATTTATGATACACACGTTTTGCTTAAGTTGTTAAAAGATTTCAGTGTTGTGAAAAATCTCTTTTTTATAGATTTTTGATTTTAAAGCAGCCCTTATGTCTATTAGAAGGTTACCTAATATTGAAAGTGGTGTGCAGTCTAAAACCGTTCTCCATTTTTGTTTTATTATTTTTTCCACCAATTCCAATACTTTCCTTTACCGGTGCAATGTCCGTGGCAATATTACCGTAGATATTAATGCCTCAATTCCACATATAAAGTCGCTCTTTTAAATGTATAATTTGTGTGATGTCATATATATTTCGGAAAAAGTAGGAAAATTGCAAATATTATAACTCATTTCTTACGATGGTAAATATTTAATGGTAAATAAATAAATACTGTCAATCTGAAAACACTATTGAACATTTATAAACTGAGATACAAAATAGGATCTAATTTATAAATTTCTTCCTTTATTAAAAACCGTCGAAAAATGTGAGGTATGTACTATAGAGTAACAATATCAATGTTTTAAATTTCCTAGATCCTAGATTATTAGAAAAATCTAACATAAACATTTATGATAATCATAAATTAACGTTTCTGTAGAGTTGATTTTCCAAGTCAGCATAACCCTTGACTTCTTTTTCAGGAATGACTTATTAAACCATAGAACACATTCGCTGTATCCCATGAACATCATTGAATCAATTGAAGTCATTTGAAATAATATCTATAAAGACTGCTTTGACATTTGTTTATATATTTCTCATTTACAAAGGGGTAGGGTTTATAGATAAATTGTCATGCAATTGGTTTTAGATGGCTTGTCTTTTGAAGATTTTATGCTTTTATCTTTTGTCAGTGTTTAACAAAGAAACATGTCCTTTCTACTCACAGAAAATAAAATATTAGATTCCGTTTATATTTTTATGATAATTAGTAACGTTTTTATTTTTTTAATATTTCCTAGATTTCATTACTTATTTAGGATATGATTTATGTTTTTATTTTCAACAAATCAAATTTTCAAATCATTCTGAATATTTCCGTATTTGATAAATGTGATTGCCTTGATTTAAAATAATATTCTAATGTATAAAATTGTGAGACTCATAGTGACATTTTATAGACTAAAGCAAATTACAATTTTTTAATTAAGACATTCAATATTTTTTTATTGTTCGTCAGTAGTTCAATAATAACAAAAAAAACTTAAATGAAAATAATGAAATTGGAGAAGTTTCATAAGTTTTTTCATAGTTACACCAAGAACAATTTCCATTTTTTTTATTATTATTATTTAGATATATTTTTTAAAAAATGTATAAATTTAACTTTTACCAAATATTTAAAATACATTCAACTATTTAAAGTTTATGGAAAATATAAATGTAATGGAGGAATAAGGCTATAATGCATGAATAAAATGTGTTTAATGGTTCTGGATTATTATTACACTTCAAATTAATACAGATATTTACAAAGTTACAGGGGGTAGGTACTTTTGAGGCAATCCAATCGCGACATCGGAGAATTCTGCCGGACTCTTGTCCGGCTTAGTAGCGACTTCAGCTCTCGTCTAGAGCTAGTTAGATCCGTCTGATCTTGGTCACTTTGAAATGAAATCTGAGATTTGTTTCGAAGCTCAGAGATGCAAAAATGTACATCAGCAGTTTAATTATCTGTGGTTATTAGCAGTTTAATGTAATCTGTGGTTCTGTGGTGGCTAGTTTCTCATGGGAAACTTCTGGCGTATCTTTTTGCTAGCATGAGAGTGTTTTGAGATCTGTAAAACCAGAACTCACATGAATGGGGTGAATCAATTCATAGTTTTATGGGGTAATAATTTTAATATTAGTGCGAAATGATTCATATCATAATACAAATTTATTTATGGAAAACTGAGGCCTCTTCTGGTATTAAAATTACATTTTAATTCTGATACTATGTTCTACAAAATTTTTTACTTCTTTAAAAGAAAAAAAAAATAAATTATATACTTATCGTGAAAAAATGAAAAAAATGTCAATTATACAGTTAAGAACATGGTTAAAAGAAACCAATCTGTAATATATGTTATTTAATATGTATAATTAATTAAATAAAATATTTTATAAAATCTCCGATATTTTGTTGTGTAAAGCTTGCATTTCACAAATTTTAGTATCTATTAATTTTCCAGAAACTATTCGCATATACATTTTGTTTCATTTCTGAAGTACTTTAGATCAAACAATTGTCTTAAAAAAATGAAATGTTTTGTGAGTATTTAGAATAATTAATATTTTGAGTTTCAGAGAAAAGTGAAGAACCTTATAAAGGAGCTCGTCTTAATGAGTTCCGTTATTTCAAGTATTGTTTTATATATATAAAAAAAATGAATGTCCATATTGTTTATTGTAATCATTAAGGGGGATCATGGCTTGAAATCTTTCAAAACATCGTTATTTTTATTTATTTAGTTCTTTTTTTTTTTTTTTTTTTTTTATCTATTTTGATTATTTAATTAATTCTGAACACATTGAAAAAAAAAACCGCATAAAAATATTTGCATTTTTAACGGAGTTGTAAGCATTTATGTAACAATCACTTTCAAAGCCGCACCCATTTCAGTGCATCGTTAAGTCGCGTTTCCTCAAATTTGATTGTTGACGACTGTCCTTAAGATTAAGAAAAAAAAAAAAACTATTTGATGAATTCCTTTTTTTTTTTTTTTTTTTTTTTTTTTTTTTTTTTTTTTTTTTTTTCAAGAAATTATCTTCATTATCTACATAATGAATTAATATATTTTAGACAGTTTAATACTTTGAGTATTTTTACTGAAAAAAAAATTGTATTTTTAGGGGTTTTAAAATTTTCAAAATTGAGAGTTTTTTTTTTAATACGGATTCATTTGAGTTATAGTTATATACTTAATTCATTCTATAAAGTTTCCTGATCATTTTAAACCAAACATTAGGTTCTTATGTCAATTCAATGTTAAGATATCTTACGAATGGTGATATAACGCCTAATTTTTTTTTCGAAAATTGTGTTACATAAATTTTGTTATATTTTTATTTTATTACATTGAATTACTTCATTTTATAATTTTATAATACTGCAAACATACCTTAAAAAATATCAGAAAGTTTAAATTAGTTACATTGATAAAAAATATCAGAAAGTTTAAATTAGTTACATTGATAAAAAATATCAGAAAGTTTAAATTAGTTACATTGAATATTTCTGTTTTTATATGGACTCAAAGCGAGAGCTATGTTTACATGTTTTTCGGTACCCATCAAGCCCTGAGCTCCTTTAATATTTCAAAACTCACATTTGTTATATATTTCCCTCCCATGATGTACCAGAAGGTCTTAAAAAACGTTCTTAGTATATTACATTATGTTAACACTTATTATTTTTAAAAGATATATTACAAAATTTCAAAATCATTCAAACAAATATTTAACAAAAAAGCAATATAACATGTAGGATTTTTCGTTTTATGAATAAAAATAACGGATCGATACAAGGGAATTCATGTTTCGAAATTTTAGATACATGTTGTTTTTATAAACATACATTTTTACAAGATGAAGTTTACTCAAATGTAATATAAAAATATCTACTACAGAATGACATTTTTATTAAACGTTTTAGGGAAAACACTTTTGACATTCATTTTTTATGTTTACGTACGTCAACATAAATTATTGCTGATATGAAATTGTAATTATACAGAACGAAAAAAGAATCGACACGAAAAAGTTTCATTGTAGTTCCAATGTTATTTTTTAAAGTGTATTTGCAATATCTGTGCAACATGGCTGAATTCAGATATGCTACAAGTATTTTGTTAACAAAATGCATAAAACATAATATAAAGAATTCAATGTATTTTTAAGTTTAAAAAAGAAAACTATACCAATTTTTTTAACTTTCTTAAAATTATAGACTTTGGGGGTAAATATATTATTTTCAAGTAATTTGTGATCATATTAGTATCTTTAGAAAATAATCAGATTTTATACATTAAATCTAAATAATTTTCGATCCTAATTTATATCAATAATCATTAAATCCGATTCATTAAATTCATTGTCTATATAAGAATTACTTTTTACATCACTATTTATTTTTAATGGAAAAATCTTTAGTGTAGTTACATACCACCTAATTTAACGTAAGTATGATTAATAGGCAGCTCACTACATTAAAAATAACCTGATGCATAATATATATATACTAGAAAGGTAGCCCGTCAAAAATGACGGAAATTTAGATATAAAGATATATACAACTCATGTGCAAGAATATGAGTTTTCTCATTTGTTCCGCAGTGATAGATGAAAATAACACATTTTAAGAACGAAACACATTTATGAAAAACTGTGTACAGTAGAAGACCACTAATATGCACAATTCCAAGTTTTCTGCAGATTTTTGCGGTCATGTCTATTCAGTCTTTGTTTACATTTTTTTTAAATTCATATATTGAACAATTTAGATTATTAACGCTTAAAAATAAATAAATTACACACTTGAAGTAAGGTAAAAACTATCACATTATCGTATACGATTTCATAAAATGGTATTATATGGTATTATATGTGCGTGCTTCACGATCTTGGTTACGACTTTGGCGAAATTGGCTGCAACTTGTCATAATTCTAATAGTGTGGTCCTCTATAACAAAAAAGTAACCAGTTTTTAGTAAAATTTCTGATATAAAGTGGTTTTCAAAAACTTGTGTAAAATTGCAGGCCATTCTCATGTTATGCCAGTCCTGGGAATAATATTTC
This sequence comes from Maratus speciosus, assembly GCA_963932465.1. Taxonomy (NCBI): domain Eukaryota; kingdom Metazoa; phylum Arthropoda; class Arachnida; order Araneae; family Salticidae; genus Maratus; species Maratus speciosus. Next base: position 297,283,524 of record OZ010795.1, read on the forward strand.
TAACACTGAAGAGTTTCCATGTATATGTGGAATTTAGAAAAGCTTCTCCAAAAGAAAGGTCCTGAAATGACATTGTAATTCCTCTAACTTCAAAGTTTAATCGGGCCCTGATGTTGTTTACTGAAATCTAATAAATACAGTTATTTTGAATATTACAACAGAATTAAACAGCTAAACTTATTTAACTTAAACTCGCTGTTACTTCCCGATGTTATTTTTTAGTATTAAGAAAGAAAATTATTTAAATTTTTCAAATCATGCACATTTATAATTTTTTTCCGTCTTTAATAACTAAATAATGAAAAAATATGCTTTTGTTCTGATCTCATAAATACGACAATATAATAATGTAACTAAGAGACATTGCAAAATTAAATCTTTGTAATTTCAAACCATAAACAAATGATACCGCCACCATTTTACATACTATGACGTCATTAGAATATTGTCCATTGATTGTTGGAGAACTTACTTTGTGAATGATTACCTCAATGATTTAATATTTTTTACGGTTCACGATGAATGAATCACTTGTGTTTGTTTAGGTTTATGGAATGAGATATTAAGCCGTGAACCCAATTTCAATTAAAGTTATCCAAAGATATATGTATTTTTAATCGAAATTAAAAACAATGCTTTAATCTCGAAATAAAATGTTTTAGTTTGTATAATTGGTTATTTCTGTTAATTATTTATTTAGGTACTTTTCCATTATAGCGCATTTTTAAAAAAAAATCTTGGCGTAATTCGGGCATCAGAAAGTGAGATATGTTGCCAAAATATACAGCTATGAAAACAAATCTAATGAACTTTTATTTTTGTTTATATATGCACTTATATACATAAAAAAATCGTTTCTAAATATATATAATATTTTTTTATATACAAATTACGGCACAGATTTCAGATATGAACCGGGATACCTATGGCGCTAAAATGGTGTTATTTTGCCGGCTATTGTTTTTTATTTATTAATAAATTGTTTAAGCACAGATGTCATATTCGCCCCATATTGGCGCGATTTTTTTCCGACGCCGATTTGGCGAAAACATCAACAGCATAAGCAACAACATCCGGGTTACCATATCAAGCAAAATAAGGACACTTTGGCGCCGGTTAAGTATACATTGCGTATATGACATTGGCGTCAGAAAAAAATCGCGCCAATATGGGGCGAATATGACATTTGTGCCATTGTTTATTTACTTTTATTTTCTGTTTTTAAATTATATAAACTGTTTTGTTCTAAGTTATTATTCAAACTTTTATTTATTTATAGTTATTTCCTTTTCAAAATGATAGCAAATAATTTAAAAATATATAAGTAACTGGTATTCGAAAGCGAGATTTCTGCCGAATTGGCGTCAGAGAAAAATCACGCCAATCCCGATGCGTATATGACATCTGTGCAAAAAATACTTCTGTTTCTTTATAAAAATGTATAAATAGTTTTTTTACATTAAATAAATTGTATACATATGCAAAAAATTGCTTGTGAGTATGAAGCAGTAAATAGGTTGTCAGAAAATACGTTGGCAAACTTCTTTCTCGCCAAGAAACTTTTCTCCGAAGTATTGTACGTACATAAGTAATGATTGCTAGAAATGCATTATGATATTTTGATTTTAATTATGATATGCTCTTTTATGTTTCACTACATTTATGCATACTATACCGTGTGTATAAATGCTACAGTTCATATGCAGGGCTACACAAAAGAATTCATAAGGGTTACTGTGTATGAGAATAAATTGCTTAAAGGTGGTTTTTTAAAGGAGTTATGCAGTTTTACGCTGAACTGCATTTAGATTGCTAAGAAATGTTTGTAGAATATAGATAAAATGATATACAGGGTCACGCAAAGAATTGGATACATAACCGTCTATGGATGATAATATCTGGAAATATGATTTCAGTAGCTTTAAGAGTAGCTTAAATTAAATTTTAGCTAAATAGTGGCATGTAATAACGGTACTATTGCTATGGACGGTAACTGCTGAAATCAATTTTTTTTTTAAATTATGCGTTTTCTAAAATGTTTACTTAGTTATCTTATTTACCTTATTTTCCTAAGTAACGAAGTTTTGTTAAAGCATTCAGGATGTGTTGGAAAGTGTTTCATATTCTATGCTTAACGCATGATTTTTCTTTCTTCTTTAGTCTTATTTTGCATTTATTTTATTCTTACTTTTTAGTCTTATACTGCTTTATAGAAACTTTGGCACAGTTGTCATATATACCCCATATTGGAGCGATTTTTTCCGACGCCAATTTGGCGAAAACATCAACAGCATAAACAACAACATCCGGGTTACCATATCAAGCAAAATAACGACACTTTGATGACAGTTAAGTAGCCGTTGTGTATATGACATCTGTGCCGAAACTTTAATATTTAATATTTAAACTCTTCGCTCCACTCACCGTGCATATAGTATAAATTATAACACAGATAGCGCAAAATAATAGACAGTTAGATACTTTTCCACTGTAGGGGCTTTGGCATTTAAAAAAAAAAAGTTTGGTGTAATTTGGGCATCAGAAAGTGAGATTTGGGTACTTTTCCGTTATGCGAATACCATTGTCGCCAAGCGTAATAGTTGGCGCAAAATGAAAGTCGCGTGAATTAAGGCATTTGAAAAATAAAAGAAAAAATATTGTCGTACTAAAGTGAGCATTTAAAAAATATAACATTTGAAAATTCCAGACTTTTACGAACTATATCATTAAATCACAAATATATACTTAAAATAATTGAACAAATAACTGTTATAAAATAAAGCAATAAAATAAAACTCATATTAAACTGCTGGCATAAAATTACAAATATCTTTTAGCATTTTGAAATAATTGGCGCATTAGCATACATGGTACTTTTCCGTTATACGGACAGCATGCTAAAATGTATGCTAATGCGCCAATTATTTCAACCTTGATCGTAGATTTTTATTGTAAACCATGCGAAACATTGTGATTTGTTATTTATGAAACGTGAATCACGTGAGTGATTATTGTTTAACCTTAACCTTGGAAAGCTTTTTAATCTGCTATTAATCGAATTAAAAATGCTTTTTTTTTATAACGTTGTAGTTTACTACTGATGCTGAGATGGATTTTATCATTTGGCAATTACCAGATGATGAGAAAGTTGTGATAAAACTGTTTCAGGAATTTGGAATTCTGCATAATAAAAGATTGTGTTCAAAAAATCATGAAATGAAATTATGAATGAGTTCTGGAAATCCGAAATTGAGTTGTAGCTTACGATCATGCGAAGAAAGCGTAGAAATACGACAAAAAACTTGGTTTAAAGGATCGCGGGTGACTTTTCTTAATGCTTTGAGGTTTATATATTTATCGTGCAAAGAGTTGACATCGATTGAGTTTTGTGAGCTGCAACTTGATATGAACCACAACACAACAGTGGAATGGAATAGTTATTCGAGAGAAGTTTGTGCAAATGCTTTATGTTCTCGACCAAATAGAAAAATCGGTGGACCTAATAAAATTATAGAAGTAGATGAAAGTCATGTATTATTTATACAGATTGTTGGAAAGGATATAAAACAGATGAACTGCTAAGTGCTGGTTATGATCATTTCACAGTAAATCACAAATACAATTTTGTCGACCCTAATATTGGATGTCATACTCCAAATGTTGAAAAATTATGGGGCATCGCAAAATGGCGCAACAAAAGACATCGGGAAGCTGTTCGTCATCATTTAGAGTCGTATCTCATAGATTTTATGTGGCTACGCCTTCATTCAAAAAATGAAATGTTTACTGCAATGCTGAAAGATATTTATAATTTTATGGCAGCAGTTTAATATGATTTTTTATTTTATTACTTTATAGTATAACAGTTATTTGTTCATTTATTTTAAGTATATATTTGTGATTTAATAAAATAGTTCGCAAAAGTTTGTAATTTTCAAATGTTATATTTTTAAAATGCCCACTTTACTATCGAGAATGTTTTTTCTTTTATTTTTCAAATGTTTCAATTCACCTTATTTTCATTTTGCGCCAACTATTGCGCTTGGCGACAATGCTGTCCGTATAATGGAAAAGTACCGCATACATTTTGGCATGGTGTCCGTATAACGGAAAAATATTGAGAATTGTTGTCAAATCATATAAACAGCTATGAAAACAAACTTGATGAGTGTTTTTTTATATGTATATTATTCATGTTTTTATGTACAAATTACATCTGTTTCTGTATAAAATTAGAGAAACGGCTTTTTTAATCGTATAAATAAATCATATAAATATCGAAAACAAAATGCATGTGCATATAAAATGAAACAGTGGATAGGTTCCGGGAAAATGTTGCCAAATTTCTTTTTTCGCCAAGGCACTTATACTGGAAAAGTACCTAAAGCACATTAGAATCGCGCATTTAGGAGCTCATACAGTACAGCGTCGTCTATTGGCGGTTATTTTATTAGTAGCATCGGGAGGAAGATGTAAAGATGTTCTTTAAATTCTCACCCATAGATTTTGAAAAAATATCTTAAAAGAGCGGAGTTTAAATTAAATTTTGGTGACCTCCTTTATGAAAGATTAATAGTTATAAATGGGAATTTCACCAAATCAGCCAGCTATTGCCAAGTTGGCCAACATTTGGCGCTACTGTGGTAACCCTGCATTAGTATTTTTCAACAATTACTCATTTCAATGAGGTGGTCCTACCGGAATCGTGAGGGACACACAGAGACTTGGATTTTATATAAATAGATATATATATATATATATATTTTTTTTTTTTTTTTTTTTTTTAATACCTGCTACTAAATTTTTTGTTATTTAGGAGGGGTTTCGGAATTGTATAGAGTAATATGTGAGTTTTCTTTTTATTATTATTATTATTTCTACCTTTCAGAATAATGCGTTTTACTTTTTGAAATGGAAATTAAACGGATCAAATATTTTCGGTTATCATGCAAATGTATATGAATGTTTACGAAGGTGTCTCTTATTATAAGTGTGCAAAATTATGAGCAGAAATAATATAATCTCAATTTAAATAACGAAGTATAAAACTTTCTTCAATAAAGCAGCAATGCATTCAATATTTACCTAAATTTTTTTTTTTTTTTTTATAGTTGGATGTATAAAATATCTACTAAAAAACAACTTTCAAAAGTTAAAAAAAAAAAAAAAAAAAAAAAAAAAAAAAAAAAGGAAAAGGGGAAAGTTGTCGCTAAAAAATAGTGTGATATCAAATTTCCAAGCTTATATTATGGTACTTATTTAACATTTTTTTATTAAAAATTTACCATACGTAAGTCGAGTACCTAAGTATGCGTTGATAGAAAGCCTTTCTCCTTTTCTAAATACATCATAGCGTGTTTCTGAAAATTATTTTTTTTTAAATTATGCATGATGGGCTTGGCGGCCATCTTTCCATATTTTACACAAATTTCTAAGCACACAAATACATTGTTAATATTGGAAATTCGAAATTGTTGCTAAAACAAACATTTTATGTTTTTAATTTATGGAAATGAGTGCCTAGAAATTTGTGTCTTTAAATAAAGTTGAAGTAACCTGAGGTTTCATCTTATGATTCTTTTTTTTTTTTTTTTTTAGAAATTCAAAATTCTTAATAATGCAAACATATTATGAAATTGTCTGCACGTTATGATGTATTTAGTAAAGGAGAAAAGGCTTTCTATCAACGCATACGTAGGTACTCGACTTACGTATGGTAAATTTTTAATAAAAAAATGTTAAATATGTACCATAATATAAGCTTGGAAATTTGATATCACACTATTTTTTAGCCACAACTTTCCTTTTTTTTTTTTTTTTTTTTTTTTTTTTTTTTTGAAATTTTTTTTTTTTTTTTTTTTTTTTTTTTTTTTTTTTTTTAAGTAGATATCAGTTCTTTTTTTTAAACAGATTATATATAATTGAAATAATTCTACTCTCTAAAATTAGTTCTTGTATAACCTTTATAAGCAGGGAACAAACACAATAGTATACACTTTGTTTACCTATCATTCATTTTTTAGAGTAAATAATAACTTAAAAGTAAGGAAAGTCAATTTCTTCTTTCAAAGTATCAGTATTTCTCAGTTCATATATCAATATAAAATATATATTTACAGTTAGTCTGACAGTTAATCGTTTGTTCGAACTTTTTTTTGCTGACGGTTTTGCAAAATAAATTTACCTTTACAAATACCTACGGATAATCCGAGATTGAAGTCCCGTAGGTATCTAAAGAATCGAAAATCTGTCTAAAGAAGTAAATCTAGCAATTGTAGACATGATAATGAAACATTTTTGATAAAAAAATCTAAAAATTTAAAGATATACACCGTACATATAACTTCATCTTCATTTAGATCGTGTTATAGAGAAGAAAGAATAAATATGTAATTTTACTCAAGTCTGTTTATCCATACCTATTTGCATAAATGTGAGAATATAATTTCGTATAAAAATTCCCGTAAATTGATTATATTTAAAAGTCTATTATTAAAGCCGCATAAACATTATAATTAATTTTTTTCCAGTTAAGAATTGCCTGAAATCTATAGTCTTATCGTTCGTCAAATTTGTTTAATGTTTTTTTTTTTTTTTTTTTTTTTTTTTTTTTTTTTTTTTTTAAATACCCAGACACCTTTTCTAAACTCTGACAAAAGATCACAGAAATACTGAAGTTATCCAAATACTTATATCTTTCTATCGTATTTCCTTTTTTTTTGAGGGGGGAGGGGGGAGGAAGAGCGCTTAAGAACTTCGTTTTGTTCTTAGAATTCTGAATTAATCATTGAAAAGATCTACCTACATAAGTCTTGTTGCAGAATTTTCATTAGCTAAGAGTTTCATCAACTTATACATCGCGTGAATATATTAAATTACTTTTGTAAAATACTAGATGGGAGCCATTGATATTTTCAGAGCATTTGCCTACATTTTAAACTTAAGTCATTTACAACTATTCATTAATTTTCTATAGGAATTAAAGAAGTTGTTGTTTCCATGGCAACTGTACCTTTCACTATTGCTTGTTTGTTTTATTGAACACATATATATCAGATCACGTGGGGATCACGGCGGGATTCGAACCCGCCCCCACCTGCGCTCTCAAGCGATTAGCGCCGTGGTGTCTTATCCACTCAGACACGGTTGGCCACTATTTCTTTATCTAATACCCGGATACTCAAATTTAACCAGCTGCGCTTATAATCATGCTCATAACAAAGTACATTTATATGTAAGAGTGGTGGCATATGCACAAGTCGTGTACTCATATTCACGTTTTCGTCCAAAGCACAGTAACTCAGTTTTCAGTAATAGACGTGGATTTTTTTTTCGATTTTTTTTCGAAGATTTCGATTAAACTAACCAGAAAAGTTAAAAAAACATTGGCTTCCTGATTTGATTTTATTCAAAATCGTCTTAACCAACCAAGTTAATGTCCGGTATCCAGATAAATTTTTCTCTGTTAGTAAATTTAGATTGACCAATCAGTAGCCTCCATCCTTGCAGGCTTTTCGGTGTTTACTGCAAACATAAAAAAGTTTGCAAAAATGCAGGCTTCTGATTGATCAATCTCATCTCGCTAATAGCGTAAAATCTATCTTGATCCCGGCTTATTCAACGCCCTTTAAATATTCGAGAAAGCCTTGACACGCGGCAGGAAAATATAACACAAAGCAGGCAAAACAAAGAAGGAAAATCATTCATTGGCTCGTTCATATCCACGAGCCAATGAATGATTTTTTTTTCTTTGCTTTGCCTGTTATGTGTGATGTTTTCGTGACGCGTGTCAAGACTTTCTCAAATATCTAGAGGGCATTGGCTTATTTCACCACCATGAATCTATGAAAGGAGAGGAGCAGACATGTCAAACTTCTCGTGTGAAAAAACTACATACCAAAAAAAAAAAAAAAAAAAACGATTTCTTTCCACCTCTTCTGCCCTTTTCTCTCTTGATTTTAACCGATAGCAGCCCATTTAGCAGTCTACAGTGCAAGATGCCGCTATATATGGCGGACGCAGGGGGGACGGTGTTAGCGCGACCAATTACATAATAGGCCAGTTCATGACGTTTAAAAGTCACACGGAGTTGGATCGTCTTTATACGATGATTAGTACAAAGCGGTGCGCCGATTTTTTTTTTTTGTGTGTCCATTGCCGTGTGCAAATAATCAACTCCGTGTGACGTGATGAGCTGGCCACACTTTAGGAACAGGTTCAAATGACGTCATCTATGTCTACTTCGAGGCAAGCGAAAAAGACAGGCTACTGCGGTGCTACAGCGTCTAGAATATATGGTGTGGAAATTGACTATCCCAGTAATACTTAAAAAACTTCTAAAATATTAGATCTCTTAAATTTCAAACGATGCTGAAATCCAATCAGTCGATCACAGCGATATCTGCAGGATATTTCCCAAAACTCCAACACGATTTGGTCTAGACGCTGTAACATTTTTTTTTCTTTTTTTTTTTACGTTTTATTTCACATACATCTGACCTGTGTGCTTGGCGTCAAATCCGCTGTAATAATACGATGTTTACTTTGAAATTTGAAAATGTATCGCAGAAGTCGCTGCGATCATCTCTCTGGAATTCAGCGTCAGTGCACATTTAAGGGATACACCTTTTAGCGGTTCTTGGATAGCAAATGGAGGATATTCCATCTACGTTATGATCACGTGGTCAAGGTAAAAACTTCTAGCGTAAAGAAGGGAAGGTTCCGTAGACGTGTAATGCAAATCCCCGCTAGCCAATAAAACAGTTCATGAGACAAAGCAGTAGTAGCTTCCCTTCTTATCAGTTAGAAGTTCCTTGGGTAAATTACCGGTATCAAGTGACTTTTTCCAGCCTTGAACCTATATTTGAAATATCCTCCATTTCCACATTATGTATTCTAGACGCTGTAGCGGTGCATTACACATGTCTCTTTCTTCTTTAAAAAATATCTTGCAGATGTCGATGCAAATGACTGTTTGGGTTTCGACATCGTTGTACATTTAAGGGATTCAATACTTCCGCGCTTTTTTAAGTATTGCTGGGATAGTCGATTTCTACAGCATATAATATAGACGCTGTAACGGAGCTATTGTTTCTAGAAGATATAGTTTAAAAATCGGCTTATTAAAAAGGTGCTAAAAAATTGTATCCCATAAATGTTGAACGAGGCTGAACGACGAATGTCGATTACAGCGACATATGGTAATTCCAACGTAACTATTTCAAAAGAAAACGTTTCGCTCAGAGAAAATCTAGTATTTTCAATATTTATGGGATTCAAGTTTTAGCACTTTTTAAAGCATTACTGGAAAAGCCGGTTTCCACACTATGACCGTGATCTAGGTAGATTTTTCTCTATTATCGTAACGAGATTTACCAATTAGAAGCCAGAATTTTTGCTAACTTTTCACTGTTTGCAAAAATGTACCTGGATCCCGGTCTATATTTCTAGACGCTATAACTGAGCTCAGGAATAGTACAGAAAGCAAACTCCGTATTTTGATGCATTAAGGCCGGGATCTAATTAGTAATAAGTGTGTCTCTGTAAAGAAGTAGCGACACACGGCCAATAAATGTTTATTGGTAAAAGTGATAACAACAAATCGTTAAAGTTCTTTGCGAGCATGCCATTATCGTCAGGCTAATGCATGTTGAATTATTTCCCAAGTCTAATAGAGATTGTCCATGCGCGTATCGTCTAATGGAGCATATTCCAAATATGGGTTCGAGGCTGAAAAATTCATGTGGTACCGGTAATTTACCCAAAGAATTTCTAACTGATAAGAAGGGAAACAGAAAACTACACTGTTAAAAATATCGTGAAAAATTACCTCTGTTCTTAAAGGTTCTCTAGTTTCTGGCCAATGAGAACGCTACATGAGCGCCTATGAAGCGTTCTCCTTGATCAGAATACAGATAGCCTTTAAGAGGTAATTTTTCAGGATATTTTTAACAGTGTACTACTGCTTTCTCTGTTGAAGTGTTTCATTGGCTAGATGATATTTACATTACGTAGGCGGAGTCTTCCCTTCTTTACGCTAGACGCTCTTGCCTTGACCATGTGATCATACCGTAGATAGAACATCCTCTACTCAAGAAAGCGGATTGCCGTACTTTCGACAAAAACTTGAAATGGGCATGCCTCCTGTGCATATATCACCATTCTTATGCATAAAGGCTCTCTGTTATGGTGTTGTTTCTGATACAGCGGCTAAAATACCTAGTGTGGAAATATGCTATCCAAACAGTTCTAAAAGTTTGTATCCCTTAAATATGCGACGATACTGCTAAAATTTCAAGTTGTCGATCGCATCGACATCTGCGGGATTTTCGTATTACTACTATTACATTGTATAGACTAGCAATTTCTTGCAGTTGTAGAAAATATCCGGAAGATGTCGCTGCGATCTGCATATTGCAGCAGTATCATTGCACATTTAAGGGATACAATATTTTAGCGCTTTTTTAAGTATTACAGGGTTAGCCGATTTCAACACTATATATTCTATGCGCTATAGTTTCTGAGCGCTGTTGGTTAAATTTCGATATTTGTGTTTTAGAGTGAGCAATAGAGAAAAGTACTAAAACTGTTGAAAAAACAACTTCTTTAATATTGAAATGTATAGCAAATGAGTTCAGAATCAATGCCTTAAATAGTTTCGAATATGCACTGTTGTTATGACATCAATACCCTTCCTGGATGTGGAAGTACAAAATTGTGTTCAACATAATTGGCCGCAATCTAGATAGATTTTTCCCTGTTAGCGAAACGAGATTCATCAACCAGAAGCCTGTACTTTTGCGAACTTTTCGCTGTTTGCAGCAATGCAGGCTATTGATTGGTGAATCTCGTTTCGCTAGCAGCGAAAATCTATCTGGATCCCAGCACAGATTTCTATAAACATTGCACTTCATCCATGGCACTAAGAAAATGACTCAAAACTTTTATGACATAGACCGGGATCCAGAAACAGAAAAAAATTTCAAACAATCTGGCTTCTGATTGGTCAAACTCATTTCGCTAACAGCGGAAAATCTGGATCTCGGCCATAGTTTTCTTCGATGAAATCAATGCAAAAGGATAATATAAAAGAATAGTATAAGGACTTCTAAAATGTTTTGGCGAGTTTATCGCTGTTTGGCATAATTTGTAAACTTTAGAAATAATTAAACGTTTTTCGCTAATTAAGAATAGAAAATTTGCGTTTTTTAAGCTGAATTTTATAAAAGCACGTAGATTGACTAAATATCTCTCCAAAAACGCAATCCTTACTTTTTTATGTCCATTATTTAAGTCTCTACCTCGATTGAAATTTAAGATGTGGTGAAGAAAATAAATCGGTCATTTTCAGTATCTCGACGTTATTTAAAAAAATCTATATCTTTGTTTATAATTAATTTATGAGGATGCATTTGGTCTCAAATTGAAGATCTTTTCCATTAGGTCCTTCTGGTTTTGGTTTTATTTTTCTGCGATGATTGGTTCTTTTGATATGGGAAATTTTACGCTGGCATGTTTGGTCGATTTAACATGGAGAAGTTGACTTCAGTATAATAAGCAGTTACGGTGTCTTGCCGTTTTATTCTTGGCGTTTGTTTGTTTGGCGAGGTTAGCATTTTTTTTTCAGCTTGGCTTGGCAGAAAGACCGTCCTGCTTGATAATTCTAAGCAAATGTTTTTGTCGTTTGTAAAACCTTTAAATAAATGTTTAATATACTTTTATAAACGCTATTTGTTTTTTCTCAATCGTATATTATATATTAATGGAAGTAATTTAATTTCAATTAAAGAACTATACATGACATGTTTTCTTGTACATCAGTTAATGCTTTGCTTTCGAACATAGACCAGTTTCATGACTATTTTACAAAATATCTTTAAGTTTTTCTGAAACAATAAGCCATTAAGAAAGCTATTTTGCTTGACAGACACCTTTTGATTATTTATACACTAGTAGTGATAATCTAGATAAAAACAACTTTTCAAAAGTAAAAAAAAAGATGAAAGTTGTGTCTAAAAAATGGTGTGATATCAAATTTCCAAGCTTATATTATGGTACTTATTTAACATTTTTCAATAAAATGTTTACAATTTGTAAGTCGAATGCCAACCTATGCAGAGAATATTATTTGTATTGACATATAGGTTGGCATTCGACTTACAAATTGTAAAATTTTTAATGGAAAATGTTAAATAAGTACCATAATATAAGATTGGAAATTTCATATCCAACAATGTTTTAGCCACAACTTTCATCTTTTTTTTTTTTTTTTTTTTTTTAAGCCATTTTTTGTAGATATCATATCTTTTATTAAATAGATTACATATGAATTTAAATATCCTACTCACTCAAATTAAAATAAATTTTCATCGAACCTTTATAATTAGAGAGTTACAAATTATGTATCAAAAGTAGGGAGTTACACTTGTTACAAATGAATTCTGTTTAACATTATGAGCGTGCCTCATGATGTGTTATTTACATTTAACATAGGTTATAGGCTATTTTCTATGTTTTTGGTATGTGCATCTTGACTACGTCTATACATTTTTTTTAAATCTCATATACCTAATCGAAAAAAACTTAAATCACAGAACAGTACAGGAATATGGCTCATAGTGGACAATCCGCTCAAAGTGTATTTATTTTACGTTGTTTTAACCCAAAGGAAGTCGCGCATAAATGGGGTATAGGCGGTTTATAGTTTGTCACCAATAAATGCAAATAATAATCGTAACCTTATTTAGTGGGAGACATTTGTTACAAATTATGTTACAAATTACTTTTCGAAAAATAGTGGTGATAATTGTAAAAACCGTGCGCAACCGGGGTACGTCATACCCCATGCGACACCTCCCGGGTTAACTTCGTATGTATAGTTATAAATGACAGTATAATACTGAAACTTTACACCAACAAATCACATGATAAAGGAAGATTTAATTCATTTTAGATAAATAATATTATTTTTAAGTACAAAAAGTAGAATTTTGCCAATTTAGAATTTTAGATTTTTTGCTAATAAAGGTATAATTGTATACAAAAGTGCAGTTGATCTTTAATTTAGAAGCACATTACTCGTAAATTAATGCACCATATTACTTTTTGTATAAAATAGAACAAATTGGACCGTTTCGATTTACATGTCTACATGTGGTAAATTAGACCGTTTCAACTTGGGACACATTGTATTTTTTAATAAGGATTTAATAATAAAATTTTCATCAGATTAACTGAAGCAATTAACGACATATAATCAGTAACGACGTTTTTCATCAGTCTATTCTAAAAAAAAGTAACTAACGCTGTCACCGCCTCCGCCGCATTTTTGAATTTTTTGCGACCGGAGGTGTTTCTTCGTTAATATTAAGAAAAATATTGCATACAAAAACATGAAAATCGGTGGTATTGTAGAGAAATGTTTGATAAACACGTTGATGTAGACAGTTTTCAAATCGAAGAATTATTTTAAGAGATATTTAATGCTAAATTTGGACAAAATCGTTCCATTAAAAAAGTTTTATTAGAGCAAAAACTATACATTGGAATTTAATCATTTTTAGAACATTTTATACGTTATAATTTCCTGGTGTGCAGACTGTATTTATATTTTTAATTTCACTCATATTTTGAGGTTTTAGTTCTATTTTAAATTCAAATTTTCAGCATTTCGAGAGATATTTTTTACATATTTTAGAAAATGGTATTAATTTAAACTGTTGTCAACTTTATAAACAGCGCAAACAATAAGGTTTGCTTCAAATAAAAAAAAAATAAATATTTACACGTGACCATTTTAAACAAAAAAAATCCTTCAAATTAGAAATAGATAATTACGTATAAAAAGCAGGAACTTATTTAAAATTACGTCATAAAAACTATATTTACACGTGAATTTTAAAAGGGAAAGGATATCGTAAAATAAAAAATACATTCACATGCGTAATAAGTCTTAAATAGGAGAAATTACGTCACATTTACGTCACATCACACTTATTAAGTAAAATGAACAAAAACTAATACTGCAAAACAGTTTAAATTTAAAAAATACGCGATACATTTATTTGATATTTTGAGATGATATTTTTAACTACTTTGTTAGGACAGCGCAAACAATTCTTCCTTTCTAACAAAAGTATTTTCACGTGAATATTAAAAATAGAAAAAAAAAAGCTTGGTGAAAATTACGTCAAATAAAAAACGATGCATTTAAAATGTCTTATTTAAAAGAACTTTCTTTTCGCTTTGTTAAAAAATACTGGGAGACAAAGGCTCTTCCAAAGACAAAATCAAAGGCAAAGACAAAATCCATTTTATATTAGATTATTTTGAAATGTTTAACTGAATTTATTTAATTAAAGACTGAAACAACCATTGTATCTTTTAACAGCAGCTGATTAGACCTTAAAATTCCCCATTGAAAGAGAAATGAATAGAAACCCGTTTATAGGGAGATTGGCACTGTTTTTTAAATTATAATGCAATCTTCCGAAATTTTTTTAATGCCGATCAAATTAGCGTGCTTTTAGAGTCTGCGGTGTCTGAACGGGGGTTGGCGAGCGTAGCTCGTAGTAATGAAAGCCCCCTAGTAATTAAAAATGAAACTGTAGTTCAGAAAAGTTATAGCATATTTTGTTCGTTTCTGTTGCGTTTTTAATAAAGGAAAACAATTCAAGATTTTCTACACAATTCTTAATTTTAATACCTTCAAAGAAATATGCATCAAAATTCATATTAAATGGCAAAATACGTTTTAGAAGATTATTTGCTTAAAACTATTCCGCTTCAGACAGAAATAGCAAAATCTAACTTTAAACTGATATTTCTGAAATTATGATGTTACAACGTTTATCCTTAAAAATGTGTGTACATTTTAAAATACTCTAATTAAAGATTCACTTAAAATTAAACACCTTATTATAATGCCGTTGAAATATATTTATGCATATAATGTCAGTGTAAACCAAAATTCTTTTACATGACATATTTTATGAACGTGAAGACTTTGAATCATTATGTTCTGTGTTACATAATGTATTGAAAAATAATTAAATAAAAAAAAATTTGGTAAAGATTTTTATTACAATATTTTACCCTTTATTTTCTATTAATCATTCCTTTTAACAGGTATGGTCCAGGTATTCTATTTATCTACCAGGTGTTATAAATATTTTTTCCTTATATCTAGTTATTGGTGGTAATGATGACACTTACTCAAAAAAATTTGAACTAAGAATTGAGTTAAGAGAAAATGATTGGCATTTTGAAAAACAGAAAATATATTTTTAAATTTTTCATTCTAAACGTTTTATACGAATTAGTGTAGCTAGTAAAACTTTTAAAGCTTCATTGAATGATTTATACGGCAGTACATACTTTATTGTAGATTTTTTTACTTAAAACGGGGAAAACGTTCTTTTGCTTAAAAATCGAAGTCTTTTTACCATTTTGAAGTGCAATATCCAACAAATCTTTTAAACAATAATTATAACAATAAGAAAAATAAACAAATTTTCATAAAATATTTTAACTAGATTAAGATATTTAAAACTCATTCATTAGCATTTATTTTTATGTGTAAAATACAAAATTTAGAATCCAAC
This sequence comes from Maratus speciosus, assembly GCA_963932465.1. NCBI lineage: Eukaryota > Metazoa > Arthropoda > Arachnida > Araneae > Salticidae > Maratus > Maratus speciosus. Next base: position 297,299,126 of record OZ010795.1, read on the forward strand.
AACATTTCATATTTTATGAATTTATATCACCCATTAATATTTCAATGTGCATTTGTCAAGAATTTTTAACAAATAAGAAAGATGAATTATTTATGAAATATTGAATTATATTAAATGATGCTAGTACATGTAGTATTTTCTGGGTAAGTGCAACTTTAGAGCAGTCAAGTTTAATCCATACTCTTAATTTTCTACAAAATAGATAAAATTACTTTTATATTATTTTATCTTTAAAAATATTTTATGTATGGTGTGAAACCAATATTTTGTGAAACTTTTCAAATTTTCCAGAGTTATTGGAAGTTAGTTAAATTACTTTAGTCAACAATTTAGCAAGTAAAGTTACAGAGAAACTTTTAATTAATTTATTATAAGCTGTCTAATCATTATTTCCAAAACCCATGATAATACAGAATATAAAGGAAATTATCTGGAAAACTCTACTCTTAATGAGGAAGTGAAGCTTGTTGGTGCTTTTATTTCCAAGTTAGATTTACGCATATATAAGTGCAAAATGTAGCTACTAGAAAATTTGAATATTTTTAATGCGTTCGAGTGTGTATGTAGGCAAGATAAAGTTTTCTATAGCTTTCTGAAAATTTGATATATTGTGTGACAAAATAACATTGCACAAATTTAAAATCAAGCATATACTTAGGAAATTACTAAAACCATTAACAGTACAGAAATGAAAATAATTTATTAATTATCTTACTTTTTTCAAACTATTTAAATGAGTTTACAAGTGAAAATGATTCAAAATTATTTCTTAAAAATGTGATTTGATTAAGTGAACACATAAAACGATTTAAATTTAACTGCGAATTAGATTTTACGTAATTAAAAACATTTTAAAAGGAATATTTTATATGAAACTTAATTTTATTTGGACTTAAAAACATATCACAAGAATTTGAAGACATACTTTTTTTTTTTTTTTTTTTTTTTTTTTTTTTTTTTTTTTTTTTTTTTTAAATATACACATAGATATTCGAAAACTTAATAATTAATGAAAAAATAATTTTTAAATATTTGTAATATTAATTTTAAAAAATAGCAATTCTTTAAAATATTTTTATGATATATCACCTTTATAGAATATAATACATGAATCTTCGTATAAGGAAAAAACAAATATTGCTTTAACAGAATTTTCATAACAATTTATTATAACTCAAAGTGTGACATTAAGTAGAACATTACAGGTACATTTACGTTATGTTTCACATTTTTTTTTTCTCTATTTATAACATGTAATTATTTTCATTATGTAATGATTTTTATTTTTCTAAATCTATATGGAAATACAGTAAACTAAACTAAAAAAAAAAAAATAAATAAATAAATAAATAAATAAAACTCAATTTTGCTAAAGATAAAAAAAAATACAATGATAACTGCTTTTTAAAAATTAAGTAAACAATTTCCCAAATGTTTCCGATCCGTTAGTTTATTGCACAGTATAATACTGAATATTTTCTGCAACAAATCAGATAATCAAGGAATATTGAATTCTTTTTAGATGAAGCTTAGTTTTTTTTTAAGTACAAAAAATAGAATTTTGCCAATTTAGATTATTGGCTAATAAAGTTAAAAAATATGCGTGCACACTGAATTTTTATCCGACTGAAAAGAAGGGTTATGTGCTTCACGCGCATCTGTGTATGTGGATTTCTTTATACCCTCGAAACATCCCAACGACTGGCTGAATTTTAATGAATGAGGTCTCTATCAAATCGTCTTATCGGCCCGGTGGTTATAGGCTAGGTTTTGTTTTTATAAATTCAAAATGGTGGCCGTAAAATACAAAATGGTGGTAGAGGCGAAAAAAAATTACGCACCCTATTGATTGGCATATCATTGGATAGGTCTTTCAAAATGAAGACGACGTATCATTGACTATTTTACAGTCAGAAGCTCCGTTAAAATATTATACAACCTGGAAGTTGTGAAGGTAGCTTTACAGCAACTCTAATCATAATAGACAGCTGTAGACCTCATCAAAACAGTGTTTATAGGTAGGAACTAACAATTAAACACAACTTAAAAGTCATCAATACAAGTAAATAATAAAAAAACAATAGATAAATAATATATAAAAAAAAATTAAGTCAATGTCTACTTAGGTCAATAAGAGATTTTTTTTTTCTCCCATTCATCTTTCCTCCTGAGTGGAGCTTAAAATGCCTTGATCAAGAACAGGACTCTCTCGGTCTTAAAATATCTTGATCAAGAAGAGGGCTCTCTCGATTATTGAAAATTAATTAATTTAATTTAATTAATGAATTAATATTTGAAAAAAACTCAATTAACATCAAGTGTCATCCACAACAAGTTTTAAAAAGTTTATTTGAGCTTGATTGGATGAATAATAAGTATTTTATTAACAATTGGAAATTTGAACAAGATATATATAGCGACAGTGTGGGCTAATAGTAGGAATTGGGAAAAAAAAAAAAAAAAAAAAAAGGTTCACATTGATGAGAAATAATTAATTAGTTCGCTTTTTACGCAGTCGGGCTTTTTGATTTTTAAAATTTAATTGTTTATACTTATAAGTCTTCAATAATGAAATTTCCATTAGATTAACTAAAAAATGTTAAAGAGATTTTTTCCTTATTTAAAATTAAAACTGTATTTTTAATTTCGTTTCTGTTTCATTTTTAATATAGGAAAATAATTCAAGTACTGTTTATTTTAAAGAGTATTAGAGAGAGAGAGAGAAAAAGTGCATAATTTTTTTTTTTTAAGATAAATTCATTTTCAAATTTTGTGAAGCAAAATAGATTACATTTTAAATACATCCATTATTTAATATTTTGTTTTACGAATCTATTAGTATGTATTATTTTAAAATTGTTTTTATATAAAAAAATATGCCGAACGTTAAATATCTAAAATTATTTGCAATTAGACAAGTGAATCCGAAAGTATTACCTGTATATTTATACAAGAATAATCACAGCAATAACTCTATCTTTAAAGATAAACTAGAAAGATTAGCTGATAAATAATTTTCTGTGTCTTAGTTTTGATAGAGAAGATATTAAACCACATTAGTAGATAGTTACGTGGTTTACTTAAGTCATGTCATGACTATTAGATCAGAAAGGTATTTAATGCTCTGGGAAATAAATTGCTAGATTAGAAGTTAAATCTCTAAAATGAGTTTGAGTAGATTTTGATATTAAGTAAATTATTCGAGCTTAAATATTTGCAAGGTAGAGGCTCTCTCATTACAATATTTATTAACTTAATATTAAATAAATATGCCTGTCTAAAAAACGTAAAATTTCTCTCTAGTCTATAAAAAATATTAGGTATCAAATTATATGTTAGAAATTCAGCATTAATAAAGAGGCAGGGCAAAAGAAAGTACATCTAATGAATCAGGGTTTGTAATTTGTTGTTAAACTTCCATTATCATTTCCTATTATAAAATAAATACTAAATAATTTTAAAATTATCATAATTTAGTAATAAATACTAAATTATGTTAAAATACTTTAAAAGCTAAATTGATAAAGCTCCATTCATTAATATTAAAGTAATAAAAATGCTTTTTTTAACATATTCATGTCTAGCGTTCTATTAACAGAACATGTTTTTTCATTGAGTTTAATTTTGTCTTATCAATTACTTTTGTTGTTATCTTTAGAAAACTTGAATCTTAAATATCTCGCAACGCAATTTTTCTTAGTTACCTTGTTCCTCAACTGAACTATTCTTTTTTTATTATTATTCATTCTAGAATTTTTGGATTGCAGAAGATATATTCACATACATTTCTATTCGTGCGCTATTGTATGAAGAATTTACATGCTTAAATGGTAAAGTTTTTATAATTGATTTGATCTTTATACTGTCTAAATTTATCGACTAATTGAAAAAAATAAGAAAAAAATAAGAAAATAAATTAAGTAAATAATAAGAAAAATAAGTCTGATGCAGTTTTTTTTTATTATTATTAAAACTAAATAATTCCAGATATCAGTTACGAAGCGATGTATCCTTTTGGTAATCGAGTCGCTTTACCACGCTACCTGTCTGGAGTTTGATTTCATGTACTCAATATTCACTCAAACTTTCATCTGTTAGGGATAGATAAAGCGAGTACCAAGTTTGCTTGGAAACTAAAGACTGAGAGTCTTGCGTTACGCTGACAACCTCAGATACACTGATATATATGCTGTATGCAGCAGATCAGGATTCATGGTCAAGGAAGTCTGGTAGATTTTTTAACACTTTCGAAAATATTTGAATTTTTCTTATTTATTCGGTCTACGCTCCAAGTACCGAAAATATACTCGGATTAGTATACAACTGATATAAGTTCGTTGTGTTTACCATGGCATGTTCGTTATTGAATATGATGTGTATAGCTTTAGTAGTTCATTTACAGCGCGCTCAAAAGAATTCTGTTATATTACGGTCAAAGATGAAAAATTGTTTGCAGTGTATTTTAATATTATTACGGTATTTCAAATTTATTGAAATTAAGATAAATCACTGAATTTCATTTTAAGTTGATTACTATAGAAAAGGGGTTTCATAAACAATATTATCATTCATTTATGGCGACACGCGAGATAAATCGGTTACAATACTGCCCTTGAACATTAAATGCTGAAAGTACTTTTAAATGTCCGTATGCTCTTTTACCTTTAAATAGTTTTTGTATGTTAATCGTTGTGTATCAATTCTATACCTCGTATACAGGGCTGAGCAAAAGAATTGACGCAACATTCTCCTTATTAGGAGTACTATTTTCTGAGGTTGAAATTTCAACTATGGTAGATATTTCCTTACTGAACTGAATTTTTGCATGCACGTAGTTTATAGAAACAAATTTTTATATCATATGCAGACTGTTCAAAGAATTCGGACACTTCATCGACTCTAGATGGAAATAGGTGAAATCGGATTTCCAAACGCGTTATGCGTTTCAAAATTGTTGAATTAGACGTCTTATTTCAACTTATTATACGGTGTTAACTTTGTTAGATTGTTTTGAATGTGTTGGAAAGTGTTTTATATAGAGTGCTTCAAGCGTTCTTGGTTTTACATAGAGCACACACTTTAACCATTGGTATACGTAAGTATACCAGTGGTTGTACATACCAACCCGTATCCCGGTTTTTGTATTTGTGCTATTTATTCTATTTCCTTTCTTGCTTTTATAAATGTTATGTCGTTTACTTTTATACTAATGCTAGAAATTACAAGTTATTCTTCTTTAGCGTCAAAAGTTTGTATTTAGTCTTTAAGGGGACGGTGGACGTTTAAAAAAAATCCTTTAAATTTCATTATAGAGATTTGAAAAATGCTAGAAAATACAAATTCTTCTTCTTTAATGTCAAAAGTTTGTATTTAGTCTTTATGGGGACGGTGGACGCTTAAAAAAAAATCTTTTAATTTTCATTATAGAGATTTGAAAAATCCTAGAAAATACAAATTCTTCTTTTTAGCGTCTAAAGTGTTTGCAATTAGTCTTTAAGGGGACGGTGGAAGTTAAAAAAAAAAAAAATCTTTTAAGGGGACAAAGGACCTTAAAATCCTTATTTTTATTTATTTATTTATTTATTTTTTTTTTTTTTTTTTGTAAATTTCACCTAATTATAAATCAAGGGTACATTATATGCATTATGGCATGCATCCTCCCCCCCCCCCCCCCCAAAGAAAAAAAATTATGAAAAAAATGGAATTTTGCGTGTTGTCCTATATTTTTTATATAAGTTTGGTTTATATATATAAATGAAATAGAGCATCGAATTTTATGTATTTGAATTTAAAGGTTTAAAAAAAATTAAAACTTTTGAATTTTTTTTCTTTTAAACTCAATTATATAAAATTCGATGCTCTATTTTATTTATATAAATAAATCAAACTTATATAAAAAAATATTGGGGATTTTCATTGATATGGAAGGCGCAGGGGACATTTCGAAGATTTTTAGGACAACACGTAAAATTCCATTTTTTTCATAAAAAGTAAAAAAAAAAAATATTTTCTTTTAGTGTTAAATGCATGCCATAATGCATATAATGTACCCTTGAATATTATTTAAGATAAAATTTACAAAAAAAATAAATAAATAAATAAATAAATAAATAAAAATAATTTTTTTTCGAAAAAATTTCAAAATTTTTAAATATATATATATTTTTTTTACCATTAAAATCAAATATATAAAATTCGATGCTCCATTTTATTTATATATATAAACCAAACTTTTATAAAAAAATATTGGGGATTTTCATTGATATGAAACGCGCAGGGGGCATTTTGAAGATTTCAAAGACGACGCGTAAAATTCCATTTTTTTTCTCAAAAATAATTTTTTTTAATTTTTTTTTGTGATAAATGCATGCCATAATGCATAAAATGTACCCTTGAATAATATTTAAGATGCAATTTACAAAAAATTAAAAAAAAATCAAAAATTTGGAATTTTGGGAATTTTTTCGAAAAAATTTCCAAATGTTTCAAATTTTTTAACCTTTAAATTCAAATATATAAAATTCGATGCTCTATTTTATTTAGATAAATCAAACTTTTATAAAAAATATTGGGGATTTTCATTGATATGGAATGTGGAGGGGGCATTTCGAAAATTTCTAAAACGACGCGGAAAATTCTATTTTTTTTCTCAAAAATAATTTTTTTTTAATTTTTTTTTTTTTTGTGATAAATTCATGTCATAATGCATATAATGTGCCCTTGAATAATATTTTAGGTGAAATTTACAAAAAAAAAAAAAAAAAAAAAAAAAAAATATATTTTAAGGTCCCTTGTCCCCTTAATTTCATAATAGGGAACTGAATTTTTGAGCCAATATATATTCCGCCATAAGTATTAGGGTGGGTCGAAAAAACCGAAATATTTATAATCGAAATGTAATAGAGCGGAAAAGTTGCCTTTTGTGATAAAGGATAAATTCTTAAACGATTACACCTATCGGTTAATATCTTTTACCGCCGCAACGGGACCAAAATTTCCAAAAATCGCAAAAAACATATTTTTTCAGTGTTTTTTTTTTTAAATTATATAAACGTACTAATACAATTTCTAATAGGACGCGATAGCTACATGAAGATATAAGAAATGTCCTGGTAAATGTTCATCATGATAAAGTAATAACTTTTCCTGCCGCAAAAGACAATATTTAAAAAAAAAATTGTAAAAAATTCATTTTTTTTTTTTTAATAATTTCTATAATATCTAGAAGTAAATAAATTTACTTCATATCTATTAATATTGTCGTAAATTTTCTTAACTATTTGTTATATACTGGAAAAAAAAACGGTAATCATTCATCATTTTTGACGATCGCTTTATGTACTACAGTTTTACTGCATATCAGCAGTTCATATACCACAAATCACAAAAATGATATAAAATGAACAAAATATTTTAGTATTTTATTAATTAAAATACAGAAATATTTAACCGAAACGGATTAAATAAACATAAAATAAAGAAGTATTTAAAGTAATTGAATTTTATAATATGACTATCTTTCAAATAAAGCCATTGTTCCTCGAGAGGCCAAAATTTATCATATGTGATCCTCCGTCTGTTCTGGTCCACAAACTTTACCAGCACTTCAGAGACTAATTTCACGCATCTTTCCATTGATTGAGTGGGAAATGAAAATTATAATAGCTGGTATGTTTAATCGAACAGTCTAAATTCACCAGCGTCGTTAGATCGCCAGTCCATAGACAAACCGTAACAGGTTTTTTCGTTAGTTTACAATGTTGCCACTCGACTAAATCCATACAATTTTAAGCTTCAAAGTTCGATTCTAGAATAACGAAGTGACGAAAGGCACTATTCGTGCTCACAGAACTTCGTGCTTTGGCAATTTTCTTTATGTCTGGGTTTCTGATGCGCTCGCCTTCATATGCTATCATTCCAATGAGGCTATTTTCATGATTTGCGAAAAAGGCAATTCGTGAAATTACAGGAACTATAATATTTTGTAGATGATATGGCAAGTAACGAGGGTTACTAAATATTCCACAAAATCTGAAAAACATGATGTATTCATTTTAATTGTGAACCATCTGATGCAGTACACTTTCAGGATGTACAAATTGAGTACATCCTGATCAGCCGATAGCCAAAATTAAAAATTGCCAAAGCACGAAGTTCTGTGGACACGAATAGCGCCATCCGTCATTTCGTGACTCCAGACTTGAACTTAAAGCTTAAAATTGTATGGCTTTAGTCGAAAGGCAAAACTGTAAATTAACGAAACCACCTGTTACGGTTTGTCTATCGATTGACGATCTAACAACGCTGGTGAGTTTAGAATGTTCGATTAAAGATGCCAGCTATTATAACTTTCCTTGTACCACTCAATCAGTAGAAAGATGCGTGAAATTAGTCGCTGAAGTGCTGGTAAAGTTTGTGGACCACACTGTAAAAAAAAATCTGTGAAGTTACTAAAGTTTTTCTAGGAAACTTGGATTCCTAGAACTTTTCATGTAACTGCAACAACAAAATTTCATGTAACAGACACACTTTTGCGCCGAAAATCAAAAAATCTGTAAGGTTACTAAGAATTTTTTTGGAAACTGGGATTCCGAGAACTTTTCATGTAACTGCAGCCAGGGTTACAAATAAAAGTTTAGTAAGATTACTGAAATTTTAGCAGATTCATTTGTAAAGTTACAGATTTTTGGAGCTTTACAAAAACTAGTTTTGTAGATTTGCAGCTTTTTTCGTACAGTTACAGGTGAAAGTTTAGTAAGCATGTAACTTTACATCTGTAGAACTACAGATTTTTTTTACAGTGCAGAACGGAGTGAGGATCACATACACTGTAAAAAAAATTCTGTAGCTCTACAGATGTAAAATTACATGCTTACTAAACTGTCATCTGTAACTGTACAAAAAAAGCTGCAAATCTACAAAACTAGTTTTTGTAAAGCTACAGAAATCTGTAACTTTACAAATGATTGTATTAAAATTTCAGTAATCTTACTAAAATTTTATCTGTAAACCTGGCTGTAGTTACATGAAAAGTTCTAGGCATCCCAGTTTCCTAAAAAATTCTTAGTAACCTTACAGATTTTTTGATTTTCGGCGCAAAAGTGTGTCTGTTACATGAATATTTGTTGTTGCCGTTACATAAAAAGTTCTAGGAATCCCAGTTTCCTAGAAAAACTTTAGTAACTTTACAGATTTTTTTTTACAGTGTATGATCAATTTCGGCCTCTGAAGGAACAATGGCTTTATTTGAAAGCAAGTCATATTATAAAATTCATTTACTTTAAATACTTCTTTATTTTATGATTATTTAATCCGTTTCGGTTAAACATTTCTGTATTTTAATTAATAAAATACTAAAATATTTTGTTCATTTTATATCATTTTTGTGATTTGTGGTATATGAACTGCTGATATGCAGTAAAACAGCAGTAGATGAAGCGATCGTAAAGAACAATGAATGATTACCTTTTTTATTTTTCAGTCTATGACAAATAGTTAACAAAATTTACGACATATTAATAGATATAAAGTAAATTTATTTACTTCTAGGCATATTATTAAAATTATAAAAATATAGAAAAAATGAAAATTTGAAAATTTTTGCAATTCGTTTTTTAAATATGGTCCCTTTGCGGCAGTAAAAGATATTATTTTATCATAATGAACATTTGCCGGGACATTTCTTATATCTTCATGTAGCCATAGCGTCGTATTAGAAATTGTATTCGTACGTTTGGATAATTAAAAAAAAATATTGAAAAAAACAAGTTTTTTTGCGATTTTTTGAAACTTTGGCCTCCTTGCGGCGGTAAAAGATATTATCCGATCGATATAATATTTTACGAATTTATTCTTTATTACAAAAGGCAACTTTTCCGCTCTATTACATTTCGATTGTAAATATTTCGGTTTTTTCGACCCACCCTAATAAGTATATAGCACCTTAATAGAAATCTCCAAAATTATTATAATTTTAATGACTTTTAAAATGCTCCTTGCATCTTAATTTCTTAGATATTTACACGATTTTGGCTTTTAATCACGTAAAACTCTATTACAAACAAATCTGCGTATCGATTTTTTAATCCCTTAAAAAGTTAATTTTTATGAATTTCGATTTTAATTAAAATTCTGCCTTATAATAAGTTATAAATCAAATTTAATTGTCTTAATGAAGTCGAATTTTAAAATGTATACACAGTTTTTTTTAAAGCAATATCAGAATTCTTCCTTGACAATTTCATGAATTTTGATCAAAATTAAGCAGTAAGGAGCATTTCAAAAATTAAAAAAGTTAAAATATCAGTATTGAGGAAACAGATTTTAAGTATATTAAAAGGCTAAAAATTTGTTTGTGAACAAAATTAAAACAATTGTAACTTTGCGTAAAATTATCGTATCTACATACGGTTTTCCGCGAATGACGTAGTACAAATTGGAGAATAATAATACCCACAAAAAGAAACGCCGGTTTTGGGTCAATTTTTGCTCATATGGAAATCCACGGTTCCCTTAGTAATGTTTGCCCCACCAAGCACGCCGACCGTGTCCATATTTTATTAAAAACTGTCCATGTTATGTTAATTTAAAATAAATTACATTTTTTAAACAATTTCATATTTTTTAATTTTATACTAATACTGAATATTGCATTAAACAAGGATATAATAAAATTCTTGTTATTTATCCTTTAAAAATTGATGGCATATATATTGCGCCACCCGTGTCTTTAAATATTAATTATTGTTTAATATTTTCGTGCATAGCTTGTATTTCGAGATCGATATAATAAAAATATAGACAAAACACGCGGCATTTTAAAATTTAAATTACTTAGCTTTATTTATTAAAAGAATAATTTAAATTTTAAGCGATATCCTTCAAAATTTAATCATTACTTTACACATGATTATTTCGTGGTCAATAGCTTGGGATCATTATCTTTAATAATCATAATGCATGTACTTTATACTTCCGTTTATATATAAATAAGAATGCAAAATGATACATATCATTCATTAATAAGCACTATATAAAAAATATTTTACCATTAATGTATGTCCTTTAATCAAAAATATGTTTTACATGCTATCTTACATCTGGATTGCATTCAAAATATCAATAATATTTCAAAATATAATTAAAATTTATCCAAAAATCCCTATTATCTGGTAAATAAAACAGTAAAAAATTAACGAACAGAATGCCTTTATTTGCTTGCTATTAGAATTTATACTTTAAATAATGAGGTTTTGAATAATCTTGACAATCTCATATATTATGCATTAAAAATGTAATTGCCTTTATAGAAATGTCAGAGAAAAATTGAAGAAACACAATGAGAAGACTAATGATAAATATTTTTAATCTTTGTATTTAATGAAATGTAAGAAACGCACAACATCATTTTTTAAATTGGAAATACCTTAATTTGTTTTATCTTGTTAAATATGGGAAATATTGAAAATGTTTAATACCGCGAAAAAATTTTGAACGAACATATTGATCGAAAATATAAAAAAAATCGTGTATGCTTTAATCAAAATTTCACATTTAAAGAAATTAAACGATAATATTTGCAGTTGGTTTAGTATAGAAATTACTTTCGATAATCATTAACACAATAAGAAGATTGACGTATTTGATATTAAGTTTTTATAGGGGAAACAATTAAATAACTCAGTTAAATCTTTAGGCTTTTGTTACTAGATTTCACTATAAGATTTACATAAGCGAATATATTAATTTTATTTTTCATTAGCTTGTTTCAAAGCAAGAAGAAAAACATTCCAAAGTTTAACAATGTTTTTTAATATTTCATTAATACTTGTTTTGATAAAATATTAACTTTGCTTATAGCATTATAACATACGCTTGTGAAGCTTTTAACACTAGAACGGCGGGAAAATCTTACCTACTGGAACGGCGGGAAGGGGTCATTTTGACCCCTTAATGAAAATACTGAAATAACAACTCTAAAACAATTTTAAATGCCATACATTGGCAAAAAAATGTAATTTCCGTGTATTTCATAATTTATATTTAATATTACTCGATAATTTATTGAATTTTAGAAGTACTGTATATGTAACACCTACATGGCGATTAATTGGATCATACTGAAACTACTCAAAAAGCTCATTAATTTGATATAAAAATCTAATGTTTTCACAAAATTAATAATTATTAAAATTAATGTTTTCACAAATTAAAACTAATGTTAACTAAAATAAAACACAATTTATAAAATAATATATATATATATATGTTTTTTTTTTTTCAACTAACTTATTCGCTGAATGATTCACTCTCTAAATCCATAAATGAGAAATTTGTTCTGTTGTTTCCGTTATTTCATTATAAGTGTAGCTGAATGGTTAATATGTTAAGCATTCTGTTTTAATTTTATTTAATGCTTATAATACTCCAAATTGTGCTCACGTATTAGGAATTAATTCAGTTGTAACAAAAAAATAGCAATTTTTCCAGTACATTTTCTGCACACAACTTTGGAACATGGTGCGCAAAATTCTTGAGATTTGTTTCCATTGCATGTCTGTACTTGACATTTTTTCTCTTCATATCTATTTTATTTTCGTGTCCTTTTTTTTCTGAAGACTCAGAAAAGATCTTTGGGAGTTTTGAAACCATAAGATCCATTCTGAACACATCCCCTAAATTTAATAGAAAATCTCTTCTACTGATAGGCTTGCCTGTTACACTTTTATAAATTATCCAGATGTTTAAATCTGCATGATCCAAAATATTGAAAAAGATATGTACAGGCCATCGTCTAGAAGCCGATTTCACGGAGTATTTTCGGCACATCTGATCATGGATATCCACACCATGCCTCGTTGCGTTGTAATATTTTATTGAATCGGGGAACTTCTTGAGACCGTCTTCAGTTTTTATAGTAGAATGTAATGAATTCAGTAGAAAAATACTTTTTTTTATTTTGGCTTGATAGATGGAAAGTGTCATATTATCACATTCCACTATATTCGATGAATAAAGAGTACTGTGCATATTTTTCAATGATATAGGAATTTCTCTTCTGTTCTTTTTCATTGTGCAACCAAAGTTGTATTTTTAGCTTTTAGCATTTCTGCTAATTTGATGCTAGTAAAATAGCTATCTGTCGTAATATTCCTCCCTCCGTATAGATGGGGATCTTTTAATTTCATGACAACATTTTCCTATAAACGTAATTAAGGATTGGCTGTTTCATCTTTTTCTAGATAAATAAATTCATTCAAGAGGTATTTATTATCAACGTCAACAGATCACCAAAATTTTATTCCAAATTTATCCAATTTATTTGGCATATATTCCGTAAATTTATATATATCCTGAGATTGGGAACAATTGTTCATCAACTGTCGGTAGCATGTTTTGCAATTTTCAATAACTTTATTCCACATTTCAGATGCAAGAGCAAATTTATCAGTATGTAGTCTGATAGATCTCGTTGTCTTTTCATCAAACCTAAAAAATCTTTTTCTTTCTTTGAATCTATCTCTTGAGATAGTTTCTTTGCAAAATAGTATTCCTCATGCCTTGGACGACAATGAATTAAAATCTAAACCCTTTTTTTTATTGCTCCTCGAACATATAGAACAGCAACAAAAGCAACTTCGAGTACAAAGAGTATTTTACTAAAAGGGTCAAAATGACCCCCGTCCGCCGTTCTAGGAATACAAGTCAATATTTCAAAAACTAACAAATCTAGAAAACTGATTTTTTTTTTAGAAATATATGTTATCTATTTAGGAAAAGTCAAAAATTTTCAAATGATTTCGCCCAAGCAAACACAAGTAATCAACGGGCGAAAGTACTCAGGTGTCAAAATGACCCCTCCCGCCGTTCTAGTGTTAATCAACACTATTATTTTTTTTTATATATAGTGATGAGTTTTGTTCAAAAATATTATGGAGTCAAATGATAACAGATTGGGACCTAAACAAAAGTATACATAATGCTAGTCTCAATATATAAAAGATAATTTTTCAACGATTTTTTTTTTTTTTTTTTTTTTTTTTTTTTTTTTTTTTTTTGTCGAGATTAGTTATGAAATTTGAGATTTGTTTGAATATTTGGTTTTGGTGAAATAATTGACAAAAGTTATGTAAATACCGAAATCGTCTTCATATCTCACGAAAAATTCCTATAGAAAACACTATGCACAGCCCGCCGTATATGTGGATAATTTTAAATAATGCTATAGCAGTGAGGCGATTTTAACAAAAGTGAGGACATTACAATACTTTATAATAACAACAATGATCTATCATTTATGTGAGATCATTATATTTCTTTACACATAATAAAATAAAATCTATTAATATATATACGTGATTGAAATATGTTGATGAAAGTTTAACTTTAACTGGGTCAGGCGAAATTAAAAAAAAAAATAAATAAATAGGGCGAAACTTTGGCGAGAATTACTGTTTAAACAAGTTGGAAATTGCACGTCAAATGCGATAAATGTGGTGCGTTCGTACTATAACTAGTTTTATAAATATTTTTTGCCCCGTATGTTGTACTGAATGTATATTTTAGTGCACTTCATAAGTGTATATCGATTTAATCATGTTCGAAAGTATGTAACACCATTAAAATGCACTTGAAATTTTTTAGCCATCGGCCGTAATGTAACGGAAAAAAATTTGACGGTCTCTGTAATTAATATAACTATACAACCGATTTTTACAAACATTTAAATGACTCGAGAAAATTTTGCAAAAATTATGTATTTAAAATTCGGTTTGGGCCATTCGGTTGGGTAGTTTTTTTACTGTTATATGCGGGCGGACGTACGGACAGATAGACAGACGGACCGAATGTCGGCTATAGGTGCTACGTATTTATATAATTCCGAACACACCTAAAAAGCGGTAACAATCAAGAAAACTTATACTAAATGCCTGATTTGACAACACAAATTAAAACTTCAAGCAGTTTATTAATCATAAAAAGATACCTTGATATACGATACGTCTAATTTTCAATAACACAGAAAAATTTCAAAATAAATCAATTGACACATTTATAAACATTTACGTTTTCTGATACATGGAAATTAGATAAAATTAATTGCATCCTAAATGTATTACTTTAAAACAAAATAATTTTTTTATGTTTAGATAAGAACCTTATAAGCTCTGTTTCTAATCTTCATAATTACAAAAAGGATTTTTGTCAGATTTTATCTACAATAAAAGGAAAGGAAAATGTTTTATATTCTTTACTAGTAAATTTGAATAATGCCATGCATATACATTTTTCCTTAATTAACGTTTTGAGAGCATGATATACATAAATTATTTTCGTGAATATATTTTCTTAAATTTCGGTCATACTTTAAAAAAGTATTTTTCAGTAAACTAAATTACAACATTTCATAAATCTTTAAATTCCAGACGAATTCTTAATTGCTCTCTAGAGTAATAATAAGATATGCAGTTTCTAAAAGTGGCTTATCTCCTTTTAAATGTTTCTTGTTCAATTTTCTTTAGAGATTTTTTAAAAATCGTATGTACTTCGAATTTACTTAACTATTTCACGTACTTTTTAAAGGAATCACCAGTTTATTTTTTCTTCCACGTAAACTTTCTGTAAACTCAAAATAAACAATTAACATAATTAAATATCTTTAGTTTGGCATTTAGATCACTTTCAAGAAATGCAAGCTAATACTTACATACTACTTACAATGTAAAAATAAAGATTAATATCTCTTAATCAGTGGAAATATAACAAAGAACAAAACTATAATATAACCTCTCCAGAGTTACCTACGATTCTGAAAAATGTTTATGTGTTTTCAGAAAAAGAGAAAAAGCAGATTTTCGAGATTTAATGAAGCAGTTACAAACATGATTTCTGATGTTTCCAAGAATAAAGGAACGCTTAAAGGAATCGTATATAACTCAGAAGAGATTATACTATATTATCGTAGATTGAGATTCATTTGTCTTCTTTGTAGTTTAGAATATAGCATAGTAATTAATTTACTTAAAGATTTAAGACAATCAAATTGAAAGAACACAAAAAGTAATACTTTAACTATAGATAAATTTAAAATGTGTGTAAAATGTGAACCTTTCCCAACTAAAATACACACTTTTTGTTTTGCTAATGCATGAATTAATATAAAAATCTCCCAAAACATAAATCACTGTATTATTTTTTTGTGGGTGTGTGTGTATTATAACAAATAAAATGTTTTTATCTGAAAACAAATTATGATTTATTTCTATAGTTTTTCATTCGAAAAATATTCAGCATTAAAACATTTATTTTTTATCGAGTGTCTATAATAAGTGAATTCCCCTCTTTAAGATGTCAGGTAATTTTAAGATTAATTGGTTTAAATTATAAAATCAATTCAATAAATGAAATTGACTTTCAAAACAAATATATGAATTATGTGTATAATTTCTTTTCTTGAAAAAATAACATTAAAATATTTATTGTTCATCGTATGTCTAGTAATAAGTGAATCCCTTTTTGAAATATGTCCAGCAACGTTATGGCAATAGAATTACGAACCCAATGACAGATGTTCTCATAAAGTCTAAACAACTGTCCATAAAGAAAAATCGAACACGATATCCAACAAATAGGAAGTAATATACGCTGTATCTGGTGTTTGTTTTGTGATATTCTAGACAGATTACATTATTTTCGTGAGTCGGATTGTCGCATGAGATGCATTGATATTAGACATTCGCACTGGTCGAAGCGATATTGTAGTTGAGCGGTGTTGGCAGCAGTCTATTCGGGAAGTCTAGTCAGCCGCCGCAGTGGCTCAGGAAGCTCCAATCGAACAAATGCATGAGATGATAGAGCAATAAGGGGAACAGTCACGTCTACACCAACTGTGACACCAACTGTCATGTATTTAACGCCATTTGCGAGGTTGAATGGATCCAGTGGTATCAAGGCATACAACGCATAGACGACTTGACGACACTGGGCTCAGATCTCGACGTCGAATGAAGTAGTTGTCACTAACCCTTCAACACAGGGAGTGCTGTCTAGATTGGTGCCGATCTCTCGCAAGCTCGACAGTATCTGATTGAAAAAAATTGATCTGAATCGGTTAATCCACCATTTCTCTCAGTGCTGTTGAACACCTCATACGTATGTGGAGCAGAGTGATCAGCTGTCTAATTCTGCATTTTTTTACTGAGCGGTATACTCATATAACATGTCGTGTGGAAGTGTTGGGTTAG
The DNA here is from genome assembly GCA_963932465.1 of Maratus speciosus. Lineage (NCBI taxonomy): Eukaryota > Metazoa > Arthropoda > Arachnida > Araneae > Salticidae > Maratus > Maratus speciosus. The sequence continues at coordinate 297,316,369 of OZ010795.1, forward strand.
ATCTGCTACGATAGCGTATTACATTTAATCAATCTGCTAGGTACTTTAACAGTGCGCAGGCACGTTGAAGACATCCTGCAGTCGGTGGTACCGTCAATGCTATCAAGTCGTATACAATTTATCAACAAGATAATGCTCGGCACCATACTTCGGGACTCTTACAACAATGTCTGCAAATATGTACTGTCCTTCAAAGGCCTGTCATTGTCACCAGATCTGGCTGCATTAAAGTGTGTTTGTGACATGTTTGGAAGGCGACTCCAGCCGTCTAAGTATACCACTCAACTAGGTGATCCTTTGCTACAGTTATGGCATAATCTACGGCATAAGGACTTCTGTAACTTAACAGATCCATGCTCGGCTTGTATATCTGCCACGAATGGTTTTAAACCTCCCTGAAACTCGAATTCTTTCTGCTGCTGCTATAAAAAAATCTGAAATTGTAGTCATTTGTTCCTTTTCGCAAACACTATGCACATACTGAATTCCATGTGAATGTCTCAATTTTTTCAGGGTGCATACATTTTATTTGTAAGAGAATTTCATTGAAACTTTATTACAGTATCTTAAAGTTAATCATAAAAAAGCAGAAAACGATATTATTTATTCCTCATTAATGTTAACTAACTATCATTTATATAAGTAAAATGTGATTTTTTTATTTTTAAAAAAGCAGAAAGCATATGCAAAATACATCAACTGGATTGATGAGCAACATTTTCGAATAAACTTGATCCTTTCTGAGGCTATGGCAATACTTATGGTACTTTTATTAGCTATCGGATATATATATATATATATATATATATATATATTCCACATATTTAAATGGCTTACAAGAAAATTTAATGCGCATTTAGTTTTTCGAAAGTAATACATCTGAATATTTTTCAGTAGAATGTTGCACTGAAAAAATATTTTTTACGAAATTTTTCCCACATTATTTAATTTTAAATTATCATCTTTTTTTAAAATAATTATTACAATATCCCTTATTATAAGTAATAGGTAATGTGAAATCATGAAACTTATCAATATTTTTTTAGTGAAAAATATAACAGATTGAATATGCCATTTCAGTGAAAAGCTGTTTCTTACAATATTTTTAACCATTTATTACATATATATATATATATATATATATATATATATATATATATATATGGGTTTTAATGTGAGTACTGTGTTGCTTAATTGAAACTAATGTTCTCCAAACTGTGAATATGTATAAAAAGGTTTAATATATCAAAAAAAAAACAGCTTAACATTCAAAATAATATCGTAGAATTCGCAAAAGCTTCCCTGAACTTTGCGTTAAAAAACATTATCCGGTTCTATTGCTGAATATCTATAGAACAACAACATCTCGCTCTGCAATTTTGAGTTCACCTTTTGCGAGTCTCGCTTGAGATATCACGTTCATTTAACCATTGAGTCTTATTCCCACATTTTCGGTCATCCTGACGTTCTGGCGACCCAGTCAGTTGCTTCTTAGAAAAATTTAGACACATAAATTTAGACAAATAAACATATAAACATAAAACAAAAACTGATCACGTTATGCAGATGCGTTATCCCACGGGTTCATATATTCTGTATATTGATCTCTATCTTTAGAATTAGCATACTTATTTTCCTTGAAATTTCTTTCTGTATATCGATCTCTATCTTTAGAAGCTATATACCTATTACCTCTAGAATTATAAGAATTTGAATAAGCATCTTTTCCGCTATTAGCTCTTTTAAATCTATAACGAGAACTATTTCTACCGTCGTTATACCTTTGTTTTCCATAGCCTCTTTTTTTTTTTGTACCTAGGAGAAAAATGTGGATTATACTTTGCTTTTGAAGTAGGTGAAGCACTTTCTAGCATTTCAAATGCATCATTAGATTCAACCATATCCGATGAACTAGTCGTCAAGCCTTCGCTTTCTGTCATATCTTGAAGCATCAAAGAATCGTTAATCTCAAAATTTTGGGGAATCTCTGATTCATCTTGGTAAGAATTTTCTGAACTCTGTTTCCTGTGCCTATATTTATTGTAACGTCCATGGTTAAATGACTGTTTAACATATTTTTGTCCACATCTATTATTGCTTCTCTTATCCATTGGTCTATTAAAATTTCTGTTCTTTCCCCTATAATCGAAATTCCTACGGCAATCTTTTACATAGCATTTTCTATCATGTGCAGGACTATCAATTTCATCAGATAAAATTTTACCCATCCGTGATCCTGTACCTTTTGATTTATTTGGTTTGTATCCCTTTACTAATTTATTTATTTGTTTTCTTATTTTCAAATTTCTCACGTGATTCAAATCAATTTCATCATCATCTATGACGCTCGGTAAATTAATCAAAAAATTATTTCCTGCATTATTATCGTTTGCCACTATAATATTTTCATCACGTGAATTATCCAACGACGACGCTTTCATTTCATTATTACTTCTGGCAGCACGATTGAATTTTATAATAGAATTCTTCAAAACTTCAGTGCAACCTACTTGAACATTTTTGCGTTCGCCAACGATTTTAATTCCGTTCTCGTCTATCGCCAAATTTAATCTGCTAATCACATCATATCCTAATAAAATATCATATGCAAGAGATTTTAAAACAAACAAATTTGCTGTGATTAGAAATCCATCAATATTAAATTCATAAGTAAAGTATCCTTTAGGATAAATAACTACTTCATATATGCCTGACAAAGGGATATTATTTGAACATAATTTTGGCGATCCCATCTTAGTATAATATTCATAACTCATCAAACTTATATCACTTCCAGTATCAAAAAATACATGCGCCTTTTCCCCGTTAATATCAATATCTATCATGCAATTCGGCTTGGCGCTGTTTTTCCCTTTGATTACTGCGCAATTTACTTCCTTGTGATTGGATAATCTCGGGTTTTGGTTCCGATGATTTTGGCTGCAATTATTTATAAATTGTTGTTTTCTTAAATTATCATACTTTTGAGCTGGTAACCATGGTTTTGAATTATTATTTTCACGCATTTTCGACTTCCTATCTTCAAATTGGTGTGAATTTCTATCCATGGTTTTAACATTACGTCTTGCTGTTTCATAATCGTCTAATTTATTTACTAATACTTCAGCGTTTTTAATTTTTGGAAGATCATCGATGAAATGCTCTTTAATTTCCATAGGTAATCTGCACTTGATTTGATCTACTACTATTAGCTCTTTCAGGTCTTCAAAATTAGATACATCAAGACCGCCTATCCACTCTTCCAAATAATTTCTTAACTCAAATGCTAGATCGCGCCAAGTGTCTGAATATTCTTTCTTATGCGACATTAATTTTTGCCTAAACACTTCTGGCGTCATTTTGAATCTTTTAAGAAGCAGGTTTTTTACAAATTCGTAGTCGTTTGTTAATGTTTCTGGTTCTCTAGCTATAACATTAGCAATTTCTAACGGAATTAAACTTAATAAATGCATTACCCAATTTCCTTTTACTATATTCATCCTAGAAATTTGTCGCTCAAGCAAAGATAAATAGATAGTAATATCACCCTTCCCGTCAAAATGTGGCATTAATTTGAACAAATCTGGTTGCTTACCTGGACCAGTTACTGCCGAACCGTCACTTACACTCGTCATATTGCCTTGGAGCTCAATTTTTCTTAATTCGTATTCCATTTGTAATTTCTTTTACTCTAATCTTCTTTCTGCTTCTAGCCTTCTTTCTTCTTTTTCTGCTTCTAGCCTTCTTTCTTCTTTTCTGCTTCTAGCCTTCTTTCTTCCTTTTCTGCTTCTAGCTTTCTTTTTTCTGCTTCTAGCTTTCTTTTTTCTGCTTCTAGGTGTTTCATTTCTTCTCTCTCAGCAGCAATGACTTCAAGTCGAGCTTTAACAAATTTTTCTTCATAATCATTTGATTCAGTCACCAAATTTATCAAGTCAATAATTCTATAACTCTGAGGCGCAACTATACATAGGTCATCACACAATGTAAACAAATCTGCTTTTCTAGCTTTATTCAGGACAGACATGGTTCAATTTGTTAACACTTGAACAGAACAAAATATAACTGTCTCGTAGGCTTGATTACGGATCATCTCTAATCATTGTACATCAGACGAACAGTTCATTTTTTCGTATTATAAATTTCAGTTCAGGAAAATACTTTTTTTTTTTTAATTCAAGTACAAAATCGCTTCGTAATTCAAATTCAAATCTTCCAAATCATCCAAATTGTCAAAATAGTTCAAATCTCGGCCCGAGCCCCCAAAACTGTGGGTTTTAATGTGAGCACTGTATTGCTTAATTGCAACTAATGTTCTCCAAACTGAGAATAGGTATAAAAAGGTTTAATATATCAAAAAACATACAGCTTAACATTCAAAATAATATCGTAGAATTCGCAAAAGCTTCCCTGAGCTTTGCGTTAAAAAACATTAACCGGTTCCATTGCTGAATATCTGTCGAACAACAACATCTCGCTCTGCAATTTTGAGTTCACATTTACGAGTCTCGCTTGAGATATCACATTCATTTAACCATTGAGTTTTATTCCCATATATATATATATATATATATATATATATAATGTTTGTTACATAATTATATCAAGTTTCCTTATGCTAAATAATTGGTAAACTCCAAGCATGACATCTGTTAATATTTTTTATGCGAAATATAAGAAATTGAATATATCATTGAATCCAAAACAGACAAACCATGTAAACAAAATAACTATAGGCAACGCGAACGTGTTTGTAAATGAAAATCAAGAATAAATCTCTATAACAGCAATTACCTTTTTCCCGATTGCGCTACAGATATAGCGTTATATGCCTTTATTTCTCTACTAATTTTAGAATTTAATAGACAGACCAATACTTGTCACTCCAAAAATTTCGAATCTTTCAAAGAGAATTGTTTTTAAATTAAGCACATTCAAACAAAACAGATTTCCAAAGGAGTATATATATATAAAAAATAATAAATAAATAAATATATATATATATATATATTTCTCTTACGTGGCGCGAAAATTGAGCTGAATTTGTAGCTTGCCATTTGGCAACAACAGTAGTATCACAATTGATTTGCCTTATTACATTCACCAAGAGAGCTTTTTGACGCTATAAGGGGGGGGGGGGGGTTACGATTGGAGGGAGATCCGGATTTGTCGCCAAACGTCGTCAAGTTTGCAAGTTTGTCTCCAAGTTGGCGATATTTCCAGTATTTCGCCAAATTTCCATAAACTTCCACTGAAATCTCATAGGGTTTACTTGTTTGAAGGAAATCAACAAATTGAGATAATCCGATGCAACATTTAGGCCTCAACTAATAAATTCAAAATATCTTATCTTATTTGCATGCCAGTATAGAAAAAAGCTCTGTATTTGAAATTAAACGATTTGAAATACGTCGAATTTACCTAATGAAAACAGTTAAAAGAACAAGGGTTAAACGAACAATGTTATAAAAAATAAAAATAATAATAATTACAATTAATCTTATATTGGTGAGTCTAACTCTTAAAACAAATATTATTTTAAACTACAATTTACCTTCAGCATTTCAAATTATTGAAAAAATAAACTTTATTCCTATACGTAATTACAAGCATGCAAATAAGATAAGAAATTTTGAACTGATTAATTGAGGCTTTGATCTTCGGGATTACGAATTAAAAATCAACAAAAAATGCGCCACTAAGATGCAATTACCATACGTGTTTTCAACTAACTGTAAAAATAACGTCGTTTTCACCGTCGCAAAATTTACATGCATATTTTTACTATTCATATTCACTATTTAAAGATTTTTTTTTTTTTTTTCCCGGGAAATAGTTTATTAACAAGAAAACAGGAATTCTGCTTTTTCAGAATTTAGTGTAGTCCCCGATGAAAAAGAGAATATATATATATATTTATATATAAATAGTACAAAACATATTTCAATTTTATGATTTATAGTACACGCTTTTATTTTATGCAAAATGACGCCATTCGCATCCGCTTAAGATTTCCACATTTATGATCCACTCTTAAACATCTATAGTAAAGTAGGCATGGGACGTCACTATCGCAAAATAATACACAAAAAAAAGATGCCGTCATTCAAGAATTTCGACAAAAAAAGAAAAAACAAAAACAAAACAAAAAAAACGGCTGTCTAAGATTTATAGGCTTTCATTTATTTGTAACATTAATGTATATACTTAAAATTAAATATAGTTTATAAGGTTTGTTGGGGTAAGTGGAACCACGAGGCAACTGGGCCATATGCTATTTTATAAAAAACTGTTGGTGTTTTTTTTAAGTTTTAGCTTTTGTGAGCAATGCCTCTTTATCTCTACTTCCTAAAACAACGTGTATCAACTCAATCATAACTCTCACTTTGCTGTGATAGGTTGTCAAAAATTTACGTTTTTTTTTTTTCTTTAAACAACGTCAATATGGTTGAACTTCTTCGGATTTTTTTAAAATACTGTAAGTACTTTTATTAAACAATCTTTTTTTTTTTTTTTAAAAGATTAGACATATATATAACTACATTAATATTATTAGGTATCTATACTTATTTACTTCATGTTTTAAATGTAAGACCGGTGTCCCAGCTACCCCATAAATGTTTCAAGAATGGGGGAACTGGGACATGTATCCGGGGTAACTGGGCCATGCTGGATCCAGTTACCCCAATAGTTATAAATATTTTTTTTGTGTTTCTCTTACTACGGGAAGTAAATTTCTACATTGGTTTTTGATCACAATAAAGAAAATGATAGAATACCTTATTAAAATAACGTAATGAAATTAAAAAAAAGCATACTGAGTGGTATCAAACCAAATTTTTTTACCCCTTGAGAGGCGGTGATGCCGTTATGGTATCACTTAATTTTAATTCCTAATTGCCACATTGGCACCTGAATTTTATAATTAAAATTTAACCTTTATTAAGCATGCGAAAATATACTTTTACATGTTTTCAGATAGATTCTCTTGTAAATATTGGTGTCATTAAATTATTTCAACATTTTACAAATGCAAGTACCTTGCCCCTGAAAGCCAGATAGCCAGACCTTGAAATTGTACTTCACACAGGGGTCGCATTCATTAGGCATAGCTGGCAATTTTTACGCTTTCTTGCTATCACTAAAATATAATAGAGATTTTCGTTTTGTTTAATCATAAGATTTCGACTATTAAATAAGAAAACATTTACTATAATATTTTAGCGGTAAGAGGAAAGCGTAAAAGTTGTCAGCTATGCTATAGGGAATCTTTTGTCGTCCTTACCACTATTTTGAAAATAATATCTTCATCGCACCTTTCTTTAAGGAACAATAAAATTTTCCCTATATAATGCGACCCCTGGATAAAGTACTTAAGTACTTACGTAGCCTTTTGTTCAGAGATTTACCTTGTTATTTTTCCTTAAAATACCCATGTGACTTTTATACTTATTATCTATACTAAAGTACAAAAGTACTTATTTAAGTTTTATATTTTTGGTATAAATAAATCTAATATTTTCAATTTTAGTGCTTTTTTAGGCACACTGACAGCAAAGGTTTCCCTTAATACGCATTTTTTAAGTTGTATACACTTTTTCAAACAGGACCTGATATCCGATATGAAAAAATATAAACGCGTGTTGAACATAGACCCCCCTGGTCCAGTTACCCCATTTTGGGGGGCAACTGGACCCATGAGGAAAGAAAGATGAAATATGCATATTTTTTATATTTTTAAATATTAAAATGTAATTTTGAGATTTTCTGAGTGATAGAGGGAACCTAACTGAACACATTTACAGAAGTTCAGACTTTAATTGAAATGAACATTAGCTTTTTGAAGCTGAATAATCAGATGCTCCTGAGTCACATTGTAAAATCATGTCCAAGTTGCCCCAACTAACCTTAATAGCACGCATTTTAATTACATTTTCTTTCGGTTGTTATGAAAAAATGGCAAAATATATCTATATATAAATATATAATTAATATTTTAGAACTATTTTGCCTTTACTTTCTACAGAAGTGGAGTACTTTCGTTGCCAATATGAAGCAAATGGCTCCAAAAACTACAAATAATAATAATAATAATAAATCAAAAATAAATGGAGATGCAGTTTTCAAACAAATTGTATTTAAAAGTACTTTCTTTCCCCAATACGACGGTATAAAAATTGAAAATGTGCGATGCTTAGAAGTTTAAAAATTACTATAGAATATTTAATCGTACTGCTTTGTTTTACGGCTAGCTTCTGTAAGGTAACGTTGTTTTTTTGAACGACACAAAACGAGCTGGGAGAAAGAAATAGCATACCGTACCGTGGGCTAATATGTATATTCCAAATCTTGATTCCCATTTACAATTTTGCATGCAATCATTCGTTGTCTTGATTTGAGGTTTAAATCTGACCGCCTGCGAAATCGAAAATTTACTTTTAGACGCATTCGTAGTAAAATATGTAGTTTAAAAAAAAATACTCATTTCATTTTTACTATAACGTCATTTTCACTCTCTGAAGCCGTCTGAGAGCAGAGTCTCAATCTCAGAATCAGCGGAATAATAATAAAAATATATTGAAATGTAAGATTTTTATGTTTAAAAATGCGGTATTTTAAATCGTAACATCATTTTCCGTTCAAAAGTTTTGAAAAAGTTATTTTTGATTGTAATACGAAAATGGCATCCGTAATGATATGTCAATTTCCTATTGTTTCTCGTCTCTCGACAACAGCAGTAACCCGATTGACACCTATGCGAAGAAACTTCATAAAGGACATTTAAAATTAAAATTAAAACATAAAAATGGGATAATTTTTTTTTAAATAGCGAGTGCGGGCACATCTTCAAATAAAGTGCTTTCTTATAAAAATAATTATTAAAATCTGTTCAGTAGAAATATCAGCCGATATACTATAAAAAGAGTCTTGTATTTTAAATATAGAGTTATAATTAAATGGAAATGGCGTACTTTTCAGAAATATTTACATTTGTACATTCCCAGGATCTTTAAATATATAGAATAAGTTCTGTATAAATTAGATGCAGGAAGAAACGTCAATGAATATGATGTCATCACTGTCACGGTTATAACAACATATATTACTAGCCGCCCTTAGCGACCAGTTTGGTCTCCTTTAAATGTATGCTAAGCATTGTAACACGTTACTTTTATTCATAATTTAATTTACTTGATCAATCCTTCACCAAATTGGAAGATTCTGATGCAGAAATCATGAACTCGGTATTTTTATGTAAACCGAGTGCAGGTGATAAATCGCCAAACATTGTACCCCACGTATTTTTCTTATTTCATTAATTTTAAATTAAAATATAATACTTTCACTCCTTTTATTTAAAATACACAAGTTTAATTTAAAACTGAAATACTTAAAATTTATGACTCTCAATTTTCTCTTATTTCCTAAAAAAAATATAAATAAATAAATAAATAAATAAATAAAATAAATAAATAAATAAAAGAAAAAGAAAAGAATGAAAAGAAAAGAAAAAAAAGTAATAAATAATACTATACACTATGACATTTAATTTCAACATCAAAGCTTTGTTTTAATTTACCTCGCAAAAAATTGTTTATGACAGTCGCATGAGATGGACTATTATAATACTGATGATATGATGGCGATGGAGCAATATTTGGCGATTTCTCACCTGCGCCCGGCTAACATTAAATTACCAAATTGGCTGTTTGGCATATAAAAAGTGAAGCGGTCAGCCCGGAACTATTGATGACAGTCACATGACTTAGGCTATTATTATAGAGATATTCAAGGAGACGATTTATTTGTTTTCTGAATGAGGTCTTTTTCCTTATCGGAAACATTTCGCTTTAGATATATTACTTTTTATCCTAGATTATTTTCTGATATTTTATTAACACAGTTTACTTAACACTAGAATTACCAATCTGTGACCCAAGACGTGATTTTCGCCCGTATCATTGTTATTTTTAAAAATAAAACTTTGCAACTTTTTTGACTTTTCCTAAATACTTTACATGAATTTACCTTAACATGAATTTACTTGAGATCGAATGATATATATATGTTTTTATCTACAGGTCTGTATACCTACAACTACCGTGCTGGGTCATCTCTGACCTTAACAAAATAATGGCCTTTTCTTTTATATCAGCATGTCTTTTGACTCTATATTTTTCAATAGCAGAAAAAAATGTGAGATATACTTCACTTGAATTTTACCAAAAGGTACAAAATGGGGGGTGGGGTGATCACCTATCTGCAATGCACCTGCATTGCAAATGTGTGATCTTTTATCTAATTTAAAGCTAGTGTTGGGTAGTTATACAGGGCTTTTATATCTGTTATACCTTTGAAAATATGTAAAAAAGATTATTTTGCTTGTTGTAAACCGCGGTGGTAGAAAATATATACAATTTTGTTAGTGTCATTCTAGTTTCGTACACTTATATATATTGCATCGCGAAAGAGGTTTTTCCAATAAGGAAGTTTTAAAATCGCGAAGCGAACTTTCAGAAAATACGATTGTAGTGACGAAATTACATCTGCTTATGATGACAATTTAGACATAAATAACGGAAAAAAAATTGGTGAAAATACACATAAAATATCATCGTCCGAATCCAGTTCAAATGACAATAAACTGAATGAAAATAACCAAGTAAATGAGATGACGGAAGTCATGAAACACCAATAAATCGTCAGTGTTTTAAAGAAATTCCAAATAAAGGAGAAAATTTTTAATAAAGAAGATAAAAAGAAAGATAAAAATAGGAAAAAAAATATCCTTTAAATGTAATTTGAAAGAAGAGAAAGATTGAACTATACGGAAGATAAAACCACAGGGCTCAATATCTTTTAGTGGATAGCCTATTCAAAATCCAGCAGTTCGAGATCTGGCGGTCATGAATGCTTGGGTAATTTTTAAAGATCCAACAGGTTCTAATATATGTAGAAGAGTCTATATTTTAAACAGGAGCTCAGAGAAATATATAGCAAAAAATCCTAAAGTTATCTGTCCACGGATTTTCTCAGAAATTTGAAACAAATGAAAACTTTGTCAGATAAAGCAATGCTAACACAATAAAATTAGCACTGTTTGTGGAAACTGTTTATAATTCATATGTGATTATGCTCAAAAAAAAAAAAAAAAAGAAGAAGAAAAAAGAAAAGAAAAGAAAAATAAATAAAGACCATGGCATTTTGTGGGGATTTGATGGAAAATTGTACAATGGAAGGAGGAAAAATCACGGAGGTAAATTTATTGAAATATTTTGTGTTTTAATATCTTATTAATCTGTAAGAACATTATTAAGGAATTTAAACAAATAATTAATATATACTTGTTATTTGAAAGAACCGTCAAAATCTCAAAATATTTAAAGTGAAATTTGAAATTAAAATTTTCTTTGGTGGTGTCTATTCACAAAATTTCATATTATGTAATAGTTTAAAAGTTAAGTTATATTAATCATTATTTAAAATTTACTATATTAATCATCAAATCTTTTTGTGTATCTGCATCTTCCGTACAGAACAAGAATAACATTACTGAAGTCCATGGGTCAGCTGTGACCCACCCCGGTATTTCTAGGTATACAACAATCATGGTAAATCCAGTGTTAATATTATTTCTCAATAAATATTTTCTTCTTCCGTGATTAATACATTATTACACGCAATCATTTTATTACGGTTACATTTTATGAAAACCATCAGTTTCATTTAAATACGATTACACATTCACTGATAAGATCACGCTTCTGATTGGTACAATGCGATAAAACAAAATAAATTTATATTATAGAGAAAAAAGCTTTACCTGATTGCCAACATTTTTAATAAATATCATAAAAGGCTTTTAAAGTTAAAAATAAAATATAAAAATGGGAATAAATTAAAAAATAGCTAGTACGGGCACATCTGCAAATGAACAGCTCTCATTACAAAAAAAATATATATATATTTTCGAAATCGGTTCAGTATAAAACTTAGGGCTGATAACTAAACAAACAGCCTAGTCTTTTAAATATATGGATTACTTAGTACATAATACCATATCATTTTTTTAATTACATACATTATACGGCACAAAATAAAGCTGTTTTTCCACTATGAAAATTCTTTATTAAAAGAAAAAACGTTACATTTTTACTTTGATCGGTTCAAAAATAATAAATTATGCATAATATATCCGACAAACAACGCATTAAATATAAAAATATTTATTATACATATCTCTAGAAACTTATTCTCTAATTTTAGGGGTTTGAAGAATAGAAATCATTTTAAATAGAACGATTAACACAATTTTCTGCAAGGAAAAATTTCCATTGAGCTGGTTTAACTTCACTAAAATTTTATTCTTTAACAAGATTCCTGATAGAAATCTTAAATCTTCAGAACAACTTTATAAACATACATAAATAAAATAATTCTGGTTTCAATTGAAAAGTTACCTAGGCTATAACGAAAGCTTGATTATTAATAAATCTGATAAATTAATTGTACAATGGAAGCCGTATCTTTCCTTACGTTAGACTTAAAATATAAAACAAAAATAGCCGTATAATAATATTTACACGAGAAAATAACTTAATACATTTCCTCTTCTTGAATCATAAAATAAAAACGCTTTTTTTTTTAAATCATATAAAATATATAAAAAAAAACTAGAAAACAGAAATTCTGCATTTTCAGAATTTAGTGTCGCCCCCGATGAAAACATATATATGTACACATGAATAGTATAAAACGTATTTCAATTTTAAGACTTAAAGCACACACTTTTATTTTATGTAAAATGAAGTCATTCGCATCCGCTTAAGAATTCTACATTTACAATCCACACTTAAGCATCTACATTAAAACATACATTGGATGTCACTATCGCAAAATAATACACAAATGCAGCCAAAAGATGCCTTCATTAAAGAAACTTGACAAAAAACCGGCTATCTAATGATTCATAAGCTTCACTTGTTTGTAACATTAATACAGATACTTAAAATTAAATGTTTATAATAGCTCCCTGTTTTAACAGAAATTATTCGCTTATATTTTTTTTCAAAATAGCACATATTTTAATTGGATTTTCTTTGGGTTGTTAAGAGAAAATGGCAACGAAAAGATATAATTGCTATTTTTCAGCTATCTCCCCTTTACATTCTACAGAAATGGAGTACTTGAGTTGCAAAAATTAGTCAAGTGGTTCTAAAAACTACAAAAAATAGATAAATAAATAAATAAAAAATAAATGGAGATACGGTTTTCAAACAAACTGCATTTAAAAGTACTTTATTTTTCCCAATACGACGGTATAAAAATTGAAAATCTGCGATGCTTAGAAATGAAAAAAAATGCTATAGAGGATTTAATCGTACAATGATACATCTGCTTTGTTTATTGCTGGCTTCTGTAAGGTAACGTTATTTTTTCACGACGACATAAAATAAACTGGAAGAAAGAAATAGCATACCGTACCAGGAGCTAATAAAACAAAGAAGCTCTTACATTTTTTTCTTACTTCTTTTTCACTGGAAGATTTTATTGATTCTTTTGAACACTATTTAACAACCGGCAGTAAATTTCTTTCGTCATTATACTGTCATTGCCTGGTACAAAGTTCGAGTAACGTTCTTTGATATATTTTTATTGTGTTTAGTTCTATTAACCAATAAAATTGTTAATAAATTGAATTTCCAAATCGATTTTATTTCCCATCTAGCACATTTTAGTGAAGTTGTAGAATTATCTTTAACTTCGTAGTTGGAAACGTTATCCAGACATTAATCTTTCTAGAAGTCAGAAATTATGGAACGAGTTTTAAAAGTGAAATCTATTACCATCTGTTAATATGTTCACTTCTAGATATAATGTATGATTCATTTATTTTATGCCTTAATTAAAAAATGATGTAATTTGTTTTTAAATAAATTCTAATTGGTAATATTACTACAGCTCTTGACTAATAAAAGTATATCCTATTTAACACTCATAAAGAGCTTTCAACATGTAGAGTAAAAAGTACACAAAATTAGCAAAATGCAAAAGTTTGCGAAGATTAAAACTACTTACCTTAAAGTGTTTTGAATTTCGCTTTACAAATATTTGACTTTACTTCGTACTTCACTTTAAGAAAATACTTAAGCAAGAAACGAATAGTACTAATGATCTATTAAAGAAGTTAAATGAGTTTAAATTTTATAAATATTAAATATGGAAATATAACATATAACTAGGTAAACGGTCGTACAATAATTGTTCCAATGACTATACGCAGGGTGTAAGCCATATTTTTCAGAGCACGAGAAATTTTCTGTATTTAATTTTGGTGGATGAGAAAGTAGAAAATTCATCTGTCAAATAAAACCAAATTTTCACAGACTTTGTTTTCCAAATGCGTTTTTAATGATGTGACGCTGATACTTTTTATATCAATGAGACCTCGTATTCCGTTGAAATTACGTTGGTTGTTTTATTGTTCTCGCTCAGAACATTCAGTTACCATTCAGAATTGTAAAGCGTCTTCTCTTGAGCTGTTTAATACTTTTCAAAACTGGCTTTTAAATATTAAAGATACCCAAAATTATTCTTCAGTATTACGTCATGAATATGGATGCGGTTTTCTGTATTAAACATTTTGCCCGAGTAAATAAATTCCCTACATATATCATTCAATACATAACTGTCGTCACGATCGAAGATAGTTCTTGTTTGCATCAAAAACTGCGACAATTTTTCCTCTCAATTTTTGATTATTTTTGTCAATTTTTTCTGAACACGTGTGTCAAATTCACCAATTTTCTCTGAAGTTTAAATCACTTAAAACTTTTTGTAATTGGGCTTTATTGACCATCAAGAATCCGCCTAACGTTAGAGGCCCGTGCATTTAAAATAGAAATGTTCTTCATTGAGATAATGAAGTCATTTTTTCTTTAGTAAGGAACAAGAGAGACTTAGTTTTCCACATTAATGTGTAAAGGCAGATTTGGAAATATAGTATATATAGTTTAATTTTCTATATTTATATAGTTTATTAATTATTATTATTAGTTATTATTAGTTATTATTAGTTATTATTATTAGTTATTAGTTATTATTAGTTATTATTAGTTATTATTAGTTTATTAATATTTATTTAATTTTCTATATTTATATAGTTAAATTTATATAGTTTAATTTTCTGTTGGCATGATCCATCACTTAAAAAAAAAAAAGGACATTTTTATCATGTTTAACGACAGTTAAAAAAAATACTGCTGTCACAGTTTTGCCTTATCTTTTATTTAGTAATGATTGTATATTTAAGATAGATCATTGTCGTTGCATCTTTCAGTGCATATATCGTCGCCTCAGAGCAACAATATGACATCTAGTAATAATAGAAAATGATCTGTCTGACTTACTGTTATGAATAACTGTGTTTGCATCTAGTGGAACAAAATCTGAATCACAAAAAAAAAAAAAATATATATGACATTTTTATCATGTTTAACGGCAGTTAAAAAAAAATACTGCTGTCACAGTTTTGCCTTATCTTTTATTTAGTAATGATTGTAGCTTTAAGATAGATCATTGTCGTTGCATCTTTCAGTGCATATATCGTCGCCTCAGAGCAACAGTATGACATCTAGTAATAATAGAAAATGAGGTGTCTGACTTACTGTTATGAATAACTGTGTTTGCATCTAGTGTAACAAATCTGAAACACAAAATTATGTTTAATACTATATCAAGACTTGTTTTATAAAATTTCCCTATTGTTCCACTGGATAAAGACACAGTTTTTCACAGAAGTAAGTCCGATATCTCATTTTCGATTATTATTAAATGTCCTACTTATGCTCTGAGGCGACGACATCTGCACATTTTCCCCATGATATATTATTTGTTGATAAGTTTTTATCAATGACATTAAATATTTTATCCTCTAGCGTATTGGTTTGTAGCGATCTGCAAATAAGAAGATCCCCAACATATCTTTGTATGAAAAAGAAAGGGATAATTATAATTAAAAACAGCCAAATTAGTTATGTCTGTAGTTTCATCCATTTGTAGTATGAATTTATAACATGCGAGGTAAGCGACTGATGTTTATTTTACTTCATCACCATATCGCGGATTAATCGATCTATGGTGTTATTTGACAAATGAATAACAGAGGTTTAAGTAGAAGTGTTTATTTAAGAAAAACTCAGAATTTTTTAATTTTATTACGTTTAATAAGAGTTTTTGCATTGATATGAGCTTCTCACTATTTTCGCATTCATCAACTTGAGCTATTTGGCAACTTGTAAGGTATGGTTACATTAGCTTATTACATTTCGTTTATTACATTAGTTTATGCAAGTGTTGACATATATTACTTTGTAGTAACAATTTCCCTGCAAATCCTCTTAAAAAATCAGATATTGTTTTATTAATGTAGAGATGGATTCTTTCGAAATCTCGTCATAGTTTAGCACGAAAGATTAAGCTCTTTGTTAACTTTGAATCTCATATAACGCATACACATACCAATTCTAGTGGAGGCGCAAATCAAATTGGTAAAATTTCATTTCAATCTTCCGGTTTTCTATATTGAATCTACATAACGTTACCTACTTCTGTACAGAGTGTATCTGATAAAAATAGAGTGATAATATAAATAATTATTTTTACTAAAAATTTTTCAGAAAATAACGAGAAATGAAATGAGAGTGTTTAATTGGTTATAGATTTCTGTTTACAATGATTTTTGTAACAATGATTTGGGTACATAATTTTTCAAAAATCCATGTTTACAACATGTTGATTTACCGTAGATGTTATATAAAATTCTAACTGGCTGCGAAGACCCTAAAATTGCTCGTGGGGCCTTTGGAATCTGAGGAACCTCTACTTTTGAGGATTTTGCTGAAGTACCGGAAAATACTATCAAGGTGGAGGAAGTTTTAGTCGAGTACATAATATAGAGTACGATGCACAGTATCTAGAAAACAAAACACTGTACAAGGCAAGTATTTCCTACAAAATTTTCGAGACCATAAGATAGATTCTGTTTGTTATATTGTTTTTCTCGTAAATTTTAATTTTGACTTTTTCGTACAATACAGCTAAATCTTTTAAAGTCTTTTATAGAATAAAGTTCGCATTACACACCAAGTCACCGTAGAAATTGCTGCGAATTTAATGCTTAATTTTTTTTGCAATCTAGTTTCATGCAAAGAAATATAACTATTCAAGATATATTTTTTAAAAAAGCATTCATTATTGTTTAAGTTATGAAAAAACTATGAACTGAGATTTACACGAACTGAGTTTTAATTGATGAAGTTTATTGTAAGACCAGTATTATTCGATTAATCATTTGTGTAGTGTTCTCTCCTTAATTGTAGATGACTGTTCGAGACATCCTCTCCGAACATGATAGTTTGATAGTATGTCTCTATGTTTTAACCATTCGTAATAGTTGTGGATGCATTTTAATCATGAAATTTAAACTAAAGTGTGCACAAATAAAACTAATTTGAACATAAACCCTTTTTTTTTTTTTTTTTTTTTTTTTTTTCAAAATTCAAAATTTAAAGCTCATTTATTAAAGTATTGCATTTATTATTCTCTACTTCGATAACATGTGTTACAGCGCAAAATAAAGTATTGAACTTAACACTAGAACCACCATGAACTGTCATTTTGACGTCTACTATAGGAATATGTTTCGCTGTGAACCAGGAATTTGATTATGAAATAAGTTTAAAATATACAAAGAAGAAAAACGATAAATAATAAAGTTAAACTGTTTTAAATCAAAATTCTGGTGTGATATATTTTTATAAAATTTTACTCAAATTTCTGGTAGTTCTAGTGTTAACTAATCTTATCGTTTTACATAATTTACTTTAGAGAAGATTACTTTAAGAAATTTTGATAATATATATACATAAAATTTAAACTTAAGTCTAAACTTAAAATCTTCTGAAATTTAGCGTAGCTTCAAATATTTTTTTCTAACTCAATAAAAAAATACTTTTCTACGCAGTTCATTTAGTATATACTTTATGTACAGAATGTTCAAGATATTCAGTTTTCTCATAAACCGTTGCAAAATATATGTGCGGTTAAAAGCTTTCATCGACAACACGTATTAAAATTAATCATTATATACGTGCGTTGTTTATGTAAAAAATCATAGTTAAACTAGAATTACCTTTCTCATTTTCCTATCGCAGATAAGTTAATATATTATGCTTACAGGTTACTGTTTCACATTATCGTGTTTCAGAAGCTTCTAACCTAAGTGGATATTCACTAATATGTCATGTTTTTCTTTAAACTAATGCAGCTGTCAAATGAAACCACCAGAGAATTTATGAACCTTTATGTGATTAAGCACAGAGTAAATAATGGAATTCTAATTACTTGTTTTATGGTTTTTTCAAGGTAAATTGGTTGCTGTCATTTTATTTTTGTAGAACAACGGCCACATAATTTGCAATCAACGGAATCCATCTTGAATGCTTGTAGAGAATTATAGCTTATATTTACTTAACATAGTATGCTGTCAATAAAGAAATAAGTTACTTGAAACTTAGGAAAGAGTTATTATCAAATAATTAAAACTTTCGTGATTTTTGTTCTACTTTGTAAGGGTTAAACGTTAGAAAAAAATTAAGTAAATTCATTATGTTTGTATAATATTTCTTTTGTGCCGTTTAATGAACGCAAAAGTAAATTTTCGTCTGTCATAATTTCTGACAAAAAATATTGTAAATAAATATTTAGTTTGATTACAAAACCTTTTTTATGCAAGCATATAGACTAAAATGTATTTCATTTCATATCATAATTAAATAAATCAATATCTGATTGAAATGTAGAAAGAGAATAAAGTAATGTTTTTTGTTATTAAACTCAAGTAAATATTACAGTTTTTGTATGCTTTTTTCAACAAGTTGAACGAATTTGACAGACACATTTTTAACTCAAATATTTATTTTATGTGTTATTATTCCTTTCTCTTATAATGTTAGATGTTAATGCTAAATTCCGCATACTGATTTGATGTAAGGTTGTTATTTGTTAAAAGTTGTATTTTTTTCTTCTCTCAGTTAGTCGTTTGATTCATAATTTATACAAACAGATTTTATTTGTGTCGTCTTCTCGATAAACGGTTTTTTAAGCACATCATAGTAATCGTTCTAGAAATGGAATTATGTATTTTTTTTAAAGGATGCATTAATAAGGACACTAAGTTGTTTGTAAAAGTGGGATAAAAAACTGCAATATTGTTATTGACGTAAATAAGGGACATGTGTCCATTTGAATATTTGCAATATCTTGTAATTTTTAATGAAATAATTATACAAATAACTATAACATCAACAATTGTGCTATAAGATGAAAGTAGAAAAAAATAGGGTAAAACGATATATTCGGTTGGAGAAGAATATTTCATTTTTGAATAAATTTGAATAGCCGTTTAGCAGGTAATGGTTAAAACGCAAAGTTCTTTGAAACAATGTGTAACTTTCGTTAAGGTATCTCCCTCGATTTTTAGAACTTTCTAGGTGGCTAATTTTAATTTAAAGTAAGTTTATTTTACTTATTTTTATAATTTTTTTCCTGTTTTTGAATTTTTAAATCTGAGCACATTGCAAGTTACTGAATTTTGTTGAAATTAATGTCCTTGTATGATAATATTTTAAAAGTTTAAAGTACTAATTTTAAAGACCGCTATTTATTCTCCTGGGGTAAGACCTGGTAGACAATGTCGTTTAAAATGAATTGGTTGATTTATTGTATCTAGATATAAGTTGTTTTATTTATACCTGTAAATAAAATAATATAATATTTGAATCCGTCTTTAAAATTGTTTAAAATTACTTTCGCTTACTGAATTCAAATTTTACGTGTTTTTAAACGAATAAAACATTTTTAAATTTTATATTAACTTGCTGTTTAAAATTATCCATACCTGTTTCTTTACAAAAATTTAATATTAATGTGAAACATTAACATTTTTATAACGTAGCAAAAAAAAAAAAAAGAAAAAAATAATAATAATAATAACCACACTGTTTATCTATATGAAAAATCCATTCTGCCATACTAAAAGTGACTGAGTATTAAATAATAAAAAAGACTTTTTATGGTTATTTTAGTTCTCAAAGGTAAGTATGAAAATAGTAAAAAACTCAGTGTCTATTCTAGTTATTATATTTGATAATTTACAAGTTCGTACGTTTCAGGGTATTTTCCAGATGAAATATCAGTTGTTATTTTTTTGATAAATAAATCTAGGTTACATCCGTAAAATTTCGATTTATTTAAAACTATTTTTTATTTTTATAAAAAAAAAATATTGTTACTGAAGAATTTCTGGGTCTGATAATTCCCTGACACATACAAATTCTGATTTAGTGATGCAGTAACTGACTAGTCCCTAATAACTATGTTAATCATTCTTTTTCAAAAGCATATTAACACTAGAATTACCGTGGCAGGTCAACTGTGACCCAAGGCGTGATTTTTCGCTCGTATCAGTGTTGTTTTTCAAAATAAAATTTTGAAATTGTTTGACTTTTCCTAAATATTCACTATAATGCCTAAACATAAGTTTAAATGAAATCCAATGAATACCTTTTCTATCTGCAGGCCTGTACACCTAGAATTACCATGGCGAGTCATCCCTGATCCCAACAAGATAACAGCATTTTCTTTTATTTATCAGGGTTTTCAAGTTTAAATTTATCAGTAACAAAAGAAGGAAATCTATTTCACCTGCTATTTATGAATGGGTAAAGGGTGGTTGGGGGTGGTGTGTTCACACATCTGCCATATTCCTGCAAGACAGATGTGTGAGATTTTATGTAATTTCAAGCTATTGTGTCTATGTATTTGGAATGTTGTAGAATGTTCTTATCTCTATTATGAGTTAAAACTAAGTACAAATACTATTTTGCAGGTGTAAGCTAAAGGCGCAAAAAAAAAAAAAAGTCTGTAAGTGACATTTGAGTTTCGCACACGTAATGGATTCGCGCCGTAAAGGTCTTTCTAATGAGGAGATTATAAAATTGCTAAATGAACTATCTGAAAACGAGTCTTGCGACGAAACTGTGACTGATGATGATGAGAATTTTTATATAAATGATGAAACTAATGAAGGTGAAAATGCCAATAAAATCTCATCGTCTAAATCCAGTTCAAGTGACAGTGAGATAAATAAAAATATTTCAATTAAAGGCAGTGGGGGAAGTGGGGAAATGCCAATAATTCACAAAAGTGTTATGAAGGAAACACAAAATAATGGAAAGAACAAAGAAAAAGAAAATAAATACAGAAAATGAATTACCTCTTCAAAGCGATCTGGAGGAATCGAAAGATGGAAAATAGAGTCAAAATGTTCATATTCTTCTGGTCGAAGACCTATTCAAAATATTCTAAAAGAAAAGCCAGGACCTACACCTTACTTGAAAAGAAATGTTAGTAATAACAGTCCCATGACTTCCTGGAGACTTTTCATAGATGATAAAATTTTGAATATTATAAAGAAATACACAGAAGCAGACGCAAGATCAAAGCTAAATAACGAAAAATGGAGCATTTCTCTTGATGAACTTGATGCTTTTATTGCATTATTGTATGTTCGAGGAGCTTTAGCCGCAAAAAGGAATTTCCGTAATCAGTCTTTGGTGAAAGACCTGGGGTCACAATTTTTTCCCTTCAGCAATGAGAAGGAACAGATTTTTAGAAATCATGAGTTATATTCGTTTTGACGAAGATCTGAGAGACTGAAAGATGATAAATTGGCTCTTGTATCAGATGTATGGAATACATTTATCGAAAATTGTTTTATGTGTTACAAACCAAGAGAAAACATTACTGTGGATGAGCAGCTGTTTCCGTCAAAGACACGCTGTAGATTTTTACAGTACATGACGAACAAACCTGATAAATTTGGCATCAAATTTTGGCTGGCTGTAGATGTGAGCTCTAAATACATAATCAATGCTTTTCCATATTTAGGGAAAAATGATTCCAAATCAATTGACCTAAGTGTTGGTGAAAATGCAGCTCTTTGGTTAATGAAGCCTTATCTAAATACAGGACGAAATGTAACAAGTGATAGTTTTTTTTTTACATCTCTTAAACTTGTAGAAAGTTTAAAATAAAATGGTTTGAGCTATGTAAGAACAATTAATAAAGCAAAAAAAGAAGTTCCAAAATCTTTGAAGAAAACGAAAAAAGAATTATATACAGCAACTTTCGTGACACATAAAAATACAATCTTAGTTTCTTAACAATGTAAGAAAAACAAAAATGTACTTCTATTTAGCACATTGAATTCATCACTAGACGTTATTCAAAATGAGAAGAAAACTCCTGAAATAATACATTTCTACAATTCCACAAAGTTTGCAGTTGATGTTGTAGATAAAATGGCCAGGAAATATTCCGTGAAATCTGTATCAAAGCGTTGGCCAAAGCATGTTTTTCTTTCTTTTTTTTTCAATACATTAGACCTAGCTGTCATAAATGCATGGGTAGTTTTTAAAGAAACAACAGGTTGTAGTATGAGCAGAAGAGACTATATTCTAAAATTAGCAGAGGAGCTGAGAGAGAAATGTGTTGCGAAGGAACATGAATCTATCCGTCCACGAACCATCCCAGAGGTTTTAAACAAACGAAAACGTTGTCAGATAAAGTACTGAAAAGATATTAAGACTAATACTGTATGCGAAAGATATTTAAATATTGTGTTTGGATTATGCACTGCAAAAAGAGAAACGAAGACCATTGCATTTTGTGTGGATTGTTTCGATGGAAAATAGCGTAATTTAAGTAAAAAATCATGCAGCTATACATATTTCATTTTTATTGTGTATTATCAGCGTATTAATATGTAGAAACATTAATTGATATTTCTTACTTTTTATTTCATACAAACTTTAATAAATCTCAAATTATCTATTCCGAAATTAAAAGTTTAAATTTTTTAATTGTATCTATTCATTAAATTTCTTATTCTGTAGTACTTTAAATGCTGTATTAATTCTTAGTTGAAATAGTTTTATTAATCATCAGAACTTAATTTGTGTAGATAAAGCGCAGAATAAAACAAGAATAATGTAATTGAAATCCATGGGCCACGTATGACCCACTCCGGTAGTTCTAGGTATACAAGAAATACGGTAATTCTAGTGTTAAATCATTTTCCCTAAAGTAAATATAAGGGGTAGTCAAACATTCTCGAAATTTCGTTGTAACTTTTTAGCACTACAATATATTTACGCATTTACTTAATTGCCTTCAAAGTAGGTTCCATAAAGATGTACACATTTGCTCCACCACTTCTGGAATTACTGGAAACAATGATTAAATTCCTGTTTTTGTATCTTCCCGAGTTCAGCCGTCGCGTTGGTTTTGATGTCTTCTACGGTGTCAAAACTATTGCCTTTGAGCGCAATTTTGATCTTGAGGAAGTGATAGAACTTGCCATGCTTTGTGTATTCATTTCCCTTACCTTTGTAAGGCTTAAAATGACACTAAAGCAGATTTTCCTAATCTGCACATAAACTTGATGCTCATCTTTTCATTGAACTTCGACACCGTTCAAACGGATCACCACACACTCCTACATTTAGATACACTGTCGTCACACTGCCTGTTATGAATTACGGTAGTAAAAAATATAGCGCAGTAAACAAATTAATTAATTATGTTCTGGTATTACAGGGTTTTATAATTAATGCAGGCAGATGGTTGCAGCAATATTCCGTGAACTTTTTGACTGCCCGATGCACAAATTAACTAGAAGCTTCGTTTAATGAGCCATAGTAATTAAATTAAACTTTATATAAAAAATGTGATTATACATCTGAAACTGGGGACTTCTTTTTTTAAGATTTAAAGAAAATTTCATACATTATGTATTATAACATTCAAATAAATTTTTAGAAACAACTATGACTTATATTAAGGCATTTTATCGGATTTTATATACATTTACTACAAATACAATTCTCATATTATTGCTTTATCTTTTGTTTACTTTAGTTTTGTGCATCGATAATCGGTTTCTAATGCCTGGTCAATTATTTGAGCTCTCATTTTATATCATTTTTTACCACTTTGTTTCTATAGAAAATTAGTTACGTGCTGTCACGTTAGTCGATTGTGTTTTTTTTTATGACAATACGAATATGTATTTGGGAATTCAGAAAATCTTAAATAATTAAATATGTATCTTTTTAACACGCATTTTTCTCCAATATCATTTTTCAAATATTATTATTTCATGGAATTGCCAAATTTAAGAATTTTTGTTTTGTTGAATTTAGATACATTTACTAGGGGGCTCTGGCTCCTGCAAGCTACTCTCGCCAAACCGCCGTTCAGACAACGCAGAATCTAAAAACACTCAACTCTGATCGGTTTTTAAAATATTAGAGAATATTGAATTATACTGAAAAAAGCTGTGCAGATATCCCTGTAAATGGGTTTCCATTCAATTCCCTTTGATTTCAAAAATTTAAGGCCGAATCAGTTGCTGTTAAGACATCCAATGGCTGTTTTCGTATTTGATTAAAGAGGATCAGTTAAACATTTGAAAAGAAGCTAAAATAAAATAAATTTAGTGTAGAGAGTCTTTGTATCCCGGTATTTTAACACAAATTCTATAAAAATAGCCTAAGCCCATGTGACTGTCATCAACAGTTCTGAGCGGACCACTTCGCTTTTTACATTCCAGGTGCCATTTTGGGTCTTTAATGTTAGCTAGGTACAGGTGATAAGTCGCCAAATATTATTCTATCGCCATCATTTCATCTATATTATAATAGTCCAAGTCACGTAACTGCCATAAATAAATACGGTCTGATCAGATCGCTTTTCATATGAAAGCTTGGCCCTGCTATCATATAAGGCCCCGTATTGGCGCGATTTTTTTTCCGACGCTAATTTGGGGAAAAGATCAACAGCATGAACAACAACATCCGGCTTGCCATATCAAGCAAAATAACGACACTTTGGCGCCTGTTAAGTACTCGTTGCGTATATGACATTGTCGTCAGAGAAAATCGCGCCAATATGGGGCCGTATATAACATCTATGCCGAAAGTTTTCCATTTTGATTAAAAAATCATTTTTTTTTTTTTCGAATAAAACTACATAAAAGTTGACATGGAATTCTTGGTACTGTTACGCTAGCCGGGTGCAAATCTCGTCAATAGCTTTTTTTCAACTCGCCAGTTAGCATTTTTTTTTTCGAGTGGTAAATTAAAACATTGCTTTCAAGTTGAAAATAAATGTCATCGTTTGTTACATCATTTAATATTTGTCCAGATGCCATATACGCACCGGGTTTGTCGTGATTTTTTTGACGAAAATTTGGCGTAAACCTCGTCCTCGAATACCAGTTTCATATATATTTTTGGTACTACTTAGTTACCCCGTAGACCAAAAATCTATTACTAAACTATAAGATTAAATGCCAAAAATGGTTGATCGTACATGTCACATTCACTTGACTTGAAGCAAGTTACACGTGTTTACGTCATCAAGTGATTTTTATTTTGACGGTTTAATTGTATATTTATTAATGTTATACTATTTTATTTGTTCTTTCGATATAAAAAAAAAAAAATATGTCAATTTGAATAATTTGACGAGTGGTTTGGCGATTTATATAATTTGGCGTAATCGGCCGACGGAGTAACTAAGTTGTACCGTATTTTTTAATTATTTTCTATTATTTTTAAAAGAACATAACAAAAAAAAATTATGTATAGAACAAAACAATTTATATAATAAAATAAAAGTAAATAAACATTTATTATTAAATAAACAACAAAAGCCGGGTTACCATGTCAATCAAAATAATGCTATTTTGGCGCCAATTAGGTACCCCGGTACGTGTATGACATCTGTGCCTAATATATTTTTTTTTCTTTTCGTTAAGAAAGAAGTGAAAGCCACCAATTTTAAATGTTTCAGTTTTAAATGAAAGTTTTGTATTTTAAATAAAATGAACGAAAGAATTATATTTTAAATGAAATTAATAAAATACAAAAAAAAAAAAAAATGCGATGGGAAAAATGTTTGGCGGTTTATCACCTGCAACCGCTAACATAAAAAATACTGAGTTCTTGATTTCTTTATTAGAATCTTTCGATTTGGCGAAAGATTGTTCAAGTAAATTGAACTATGTATAAAAGTAACAGGATACATTTCTTAGCATACATTTAAGTGAGGCCAAACTGGTCGCCAAATTAGTTTCAAATAATAACTTTTTCTAAAGTAAGGCAAAAAAAAATATATATATATCTGTTATGATTAAAATTTGAGTTGCCAACATTAGAGAAAAGTATTTAAAATTAGAAAAAAAAAAATAATACCTCGAAAACTAAGTCGAATTTAAAAATTCTACTACCAGTTTTGAAATCTGTGGATTAGTCCGGATTTTTGGTGTTAATTTTATCGCAAAGTATATTCCATATTTTAGGAGATATCACCGTGAAACATAATCAGTTGTTTAATCAGTCCTTTCATAGAATCGTTTCATAAATCCGTTTCATTAGAATTTTATAAATATAGGGTAGATTTATTTTTATTTATTTATTTATTTACTTATTTTGTAATATGAACAATATCACATATACAAATTCATAGAAAAAATATGAACGCTAATAAAATTTTATTTTTATTTTTTATTTTTTTTTAATTATTATTATTAAATACAGATATTGAGTAACAGACAGGTACTGAAATCAAAATTGTGAATGTTTAAAATATATTATGTCGTTTAGAAACACCATATCATTTCTCAGTTTTATATTGTAAACATTACTAATATTTATTCTCGACAGCATTATACAAAGATAGAACAAAATCCCCAATTGAGATATTTCAATTGCAATATTGTCAAATAAATAAAAATAAGAACTAAATAAGCTTCTTTAACCGCTTTATAAGACATCTGTCAAAAGAAAAAAAAATGACGGATTTTTGATATTACAGGCAAAAAAAGTCAAAGAAACAATGACGAACATAACGGAAAATAAGAGTTAACATATTTTTTCTTTCAAAGAAAACCTACCATAGAAAAATAACCATATCAATATGTCTCATTTTAAAAGAAAAAATAGTAACGGATTACAGAAAAAAAATAAATAGATTTATTTTACTTCAGTAATTAGCTTTAACAGCCAAAGTTGAATCTCAGCGGATTTTCAACTTTACTATTTCATGTCAGTTGTTCTTTGATTGCCACATGGATAAGTAAAACATTCAAAATTAAAAGCTTACGTCTAGTAAGTATAAATTAAACATATTGTTACCTCTAAAACAGTTACTACGTATAAAAATAAAAATTGAATTTCACACGAAGTCACAATACATATATTTTTTAATATTTGGATTTGCACACGTTTCTCTTACACCATTTATTCCATCTTTATTATTGTGATGATAGTTTTATCAATGTACTAATATACTAATATTATCATACTAAATTTTATTATACTTAAAAAATCAGGATTCTAAAATTTAACATGTTCAATGCCGACATTTATTTTAATAAATTAGTTCAACATTTATTCTTATTATTTAACTTGAACCAAAACTAACTACATCTGCCATAGCGGAAAGTTGAATTTCTATAATTCAGTCTTGAAATATACATTGTTCAATAATATAGCTATCAAATTATAGAGTGGATTATAATTTATTTTAGATTAATAATAAATATTTAGCAATAGTTTACACCTTGATCATAAATAACGTAACATTCAAGTGACATTTTTCCGAACATACACATGTACTTTCTGATATATATCTTTGATCATTAACTATTTGACAAATAAATTACTAAAAATCGTAAAAATGTTAAAGTGTCTAGTAATGAAACGACCTTAATCCACTTTATATTATTTTTTACTTCATGATGTAACTGATAAGGGAATATTTCATAGTACGCGTATTTTTTGTGTAACAGCGTCAGCGGACATAAAATTAGCTAGATTTACAAAAATGCACTTTTAAAATCGTGTTAGCACAAACTTTGTTTTGTGTTATTTTTACCCAACTGAAAAGAAGGGTTATGTGTTTCACGCGTATCTGTGTATGTGGATTTCTTTATACCCTCGAAACATCCCAACGGCTGGATGGATTTTAATGAATGAGGTCTCTATCAATTCGTCATAACGGCCCGATAGTTACAGGCTAGGTTTTTTTTTATAAATTCAAAATGGCGGCCGTAAAATACAAAATGGCGGTAAGGACGAAAAAACATTTACGCACCCTATTGATTGGCATATCATTGGATAGGTCTTTCAAAATGAAAACGATGTTTCATTGACTATTTTACAGTCAGAAGCTCCATTAAAATATTATACAACCTAGAAGTTGTGTAGGTAGTATATCTAGCTTTACTGCAACTCTAACCATCATAGACATCTATAGACTTCATCAAAACAGTGTTTATAGACAGGAACTAACAATTAAACGCAACTTAAAAGTCATCAATAGAAGTAAATAAAAAAAATAGGTAAGTAATATAAACAAGTAATATAAAAAAAATATATATTTTTTAAGTTAATTCCTACTTAGGTCGATAAGGGAATTTTTTTTCTCCCGTTCTTCTTTACTTTTGAGTGACGCTTAAATTGCCTTGATCAAGATGAGGGTTCTCTCGGTCTTAAAATATCTTGATCAAGAAGAAGGCTCTCTCGATAATTGAAAATTAATTAATTTAATGTAATTAATGAATTAATATTTGAAAAAAAACTGGATTAACACCAAGGGTCAACCACTTTAAGTTTAAAAAAAATATTTGAGCTTGATTGCATGAATAATAAGTATTTTATTAACGATTAAAAATTTGAACAAGATATATATAGCGAGAGTGTTAGCTAATAGTAGGAATTGAAAAAAAATAGTTTAATATAGATGAGAAATAATTAATTAGTTCACAGTCGGGTTTTTTGATTTTTTAAATTTAATTGTTCATTTACATCTATTTCTTTGGGCTTCAGTTTTTTTTCACCCGGGCATTTCTCATGTATTTATTTACCTTTTCATAAAAGTTTCTCGCTACAATTAAAAAGATGAAACAGTTGCAAAGCGTTTCGTAGAAAT
Organism: Maratus speciosus; assembly: GCA_963932465.1. Classification (NCBI taxonomy): domain Eukaryota; kingdom Metazoa; phylum Arthropoda; class Arachnida; order Araneae; family Salticidae; genus Maratus; species Maratus speciosus. Next base: position 297,345,487 of record OZ010795.1, read on the forward strand.
TATATTATCTAGATAAAATTCTTGGCAGGAATTAGCTCGTATTAACTCAATGTAAAGGCAAAAAAGCTCTTACATAGTAACCGTCAACATAAAAGAGAGATCATTCAAGTCCACATGAAGGTCCAACGATGTTAAAACACATTACTGGAACACCTAGTTCATCTCGAGAGAGATTAACATAGCGCCGTGAGCAGACTATGTGTCGGGAGAGCCAGGCTGCTTGTTGGTAGTGGCATATTGGTAGAGCGGAAATACTATGTGATAATATCGGAGGACTCTGCAGTTATAAAGCTCATTTCTTGGTCTTACACATACAGTAGAAAACAATCCCCACCTGTATTCAGCTCCCCAGTAGTCGAGAAGTTATCATGAGGTATTAAATTAGGCAGTTTCTCTTTTTAGCCAGTGAAGAGTGGATGCTCTTTTGCCTTTACTCTAGGCTAAGTAGAATCGAATAAAGGCATCCAACTTTTGGACTTTTATGTCCCGCCAAGGTCTTAAGGAATGTAGAGTTCACCAGAGCTTGATAAAAGAACCAACAGCTACCTTAAACAATCAAGTTTAACCATTCATCAATTAAAGTGAATTCTTCAGGTTCACTTGATGACACTTCGGGTTCAACAGATTTCACTTGAGGAATTCTTAAGTGAAACTATAACTTTTATAGGTATATTTAACCAGCGTAGGTCAATATCTTTACGAAGTGAAAGAAATCTTAATGTAATGCTGAATATTTTATTCCTAAGGAAATTTAGAGTATTTCAATGTGTAGACAACACCAGCAGACATCCAGCAATAATGCACAAAGTTATTAAGAGTAGTAGCAAATAATTCAAACTTTTGTTTGGTAGATTATTAGGACTAGTTAAACTCTGAAATGGCCGCGGAAAGAGAATGTTCCTGAAATCATACTTCATTTGCTGATTGAATAATCAATCACATCTGGTTGAAACCGCAACGAAATCTTATTTTTATTTAACATTATACTTTTAATATTCGTGTTATTTTTTTTTTTTTTATAAGTTGCTAATTTCTCTCTATTGAAAGTAACATTACACATCAAGAATAGACCAAATTGTTACAGTACATTTCATTCGAGTGATTTGTAAAGAAAAAAATCTATGGTTTTTGAAAATGTTTTTAATGTTATGCGAAAAATCTTTGCTAATATTTAAAAAGCATTCGCAGTCATACTAACCTTTCGTTTTATTTCAGGAGTCAAAAATTATTTACTAACGTTTGATGGGCTGTAACATACATCACTCATATAATAATGCAAAAATAAAAGTAATTAAAATTGTAAGATAATAAAAGTTGTACACTCAATATTAGCTACAAAATTAATATGAAACATAATGATAAAATGTTTCTGAAGTTTATATTTCTAAAATGAAAAACCCGAGATTACTTTAAAAATATATATACATTTACTCATTGCAAACTCTTTTAATGTTTTAAAAGCTAAAAATATATAGTGAAAGTGCAGCTATTTTTGTATCGATTAGTATCAAATGTTATATACATATGTACCCTACTGTAACGCAGATAGGTTCATATGTAAAAATAACATTTGACTAGGTGAAATATATGATGTTTAGTATAGATTAAAATCATTTATGTGTGGAAAAATTTTGTCGCTCAATAAAAACATTCAATAAAATCATTCAAAGCTACATTGAATGTTTAAATTATTTTTTAATTGCATCTCAAAGTTTTATAAATATGAATTGAATGATTGATTGTATCAAGCAGCAAATAAATTTTAAATAGCCATAGACGGCCCTGTGGTTGCAAGTTCTGTAAGGCTTCTCTCATTAAATATTTTACCCTTGGAAATAAACTATTGTAGTAAGCTTGTCAAATTATCTTACGACTGTTATAAGGATTAGCAAAAAATATTTTTTGCGCAATGAATAGAATTAGCTACATATTGAGGCTGCTTGCTGCAATAGATTTGCCGATTAGAGTTTTTTACTTCCAAATAACAGAAAAACTTTTCGGATTTATTCTTAAATACAAATAGCTATTCTAAATATAAATAGTTTTTACCAAAAAATTTATCAAATCTGGGTTTTTTTCCATAATATAGTACGACGAACTTTTTTGTTTCTTTCAAGCAATTATTATACACTTATAAAAATACTTTTTAAATTTAGAAGGATTAAAAATATTTAATTTGATAAAATTTTAAATGCTTGGATCATTTTTAAGATTAAATAAAAATATTAACTTTGGTAAAACAAATGCCGTTATTAAATACTCATTTTCTCTCCTATATCCCTTTAGAACGTGACCTACACAACTGTGTAGGTGATCCTAAAGATGAAGAATAAAATATTTTCCTCTTTTTTGTGTGATTTAAAGTAGAGCCTATAACTATAGAATTACGTGGATCCTCCCGTGGCATAACCTGACACCGAGTATGTGTTTAAAATATTTTTTCAATCACATATTATATTTTCAATCACATAAAATATTTTTTCAATCACTATTAATTAGAGTAAACCACAAAGACCATTTTTTTCTATCAAAAAAATTCCGGTCTTAAGGGTTATGATGGTTAGTTTGAAATCTTTTAACATTTTTATGACCGATCTTTTGGAATAATTATGATATATTTCCTGTCTCTACACATAATAATTTCCTTTCGCCCTTGTTAGTGATAATTTAAAACATGTAACATAATGTATGTACGATAAAAACTAATATATATTAGCAGTTTTCTCAAACTTTCTGGGGAAACATGTTATGTGAATCCCTCAATGACTTCATCGATAGCAAATATTCCATAAAAGTACTTTTATTGCAGCTATATTTCACAATTTATTACGCTTGGAGCAGGATTTTTGCAAAATGTTCTCATGGGGAATCTTTATGCATTAAATATATAGAATAGAAATTGGCGTACATATAACATTTCCATTTAAATGCTATGGATATTTGAGTGGTATATTAGAAAGATCAGCATAAAAACTGAAAGAATGCTAAAAGTTTTAAACTATAACAAAGAAAAGTAGTATCAGATTAAGAATCTCACACTTTGCTACTGTCTGTATCAAATATACAGCCAATCTCCAATGTTACATTTTTAAACTTTTCATCATTTATATAAAATATTAATTTACATTTTTATTATTTTTTTTATGCTTTTTCAATGTTAGACTCTTTTCAACTTATCCACATTAGTATGAGATATTGTTAAAGTGCTAATGCAAAATAACCTTTTTAGCGTTTTTATGGATGTTTTTTCAAAACAAACCATTGGGCAAATTGGCGATTCTCAAACAGCTCATGTACAATTCGTAACGAAAATAATTGATTTTATAAAATTTCATTACCGAGATTAACTCGCTTTTACTTAGAAAAAAAATGAAGCAGAGACTTAATATGAAAATTAAGTGGTTTTAGTGCTAAATTAATAACACTAAAGGATTAACATTTGTAAAAAAAAAAAAAAAAAAAAAAAAAAAAATTGAAATATTAACATGAATGAGAAGGAAGAATGTTCTGGGACTGACACATGCGGTTGGTTCCCAAAGCGATATTTAAATATAATACGCCAAATATAAATAAAAATTATAAAATTATTATGCTTTTAAGTGAAATCTTCTTTGTTTTAATGAAATTGAGTTATTTTACTTAACATATGTTTGTCACATTTAGTTCGATTTCGTCACATTTATTGTAGTTAAAATCTAAATGAAATAAAGAAAGTTCCTAATTGTGACAATGTGTTTCGTACATGCCAGTTCTTATTATGTTTATGATTTAATTCTTGGCAATTTATTAAGTGCTTAACACTGCATTGTAATTAAATTATTGTACATTATTGTAAATTATTGTAATTATTGTACATTATTTAATATTTGTACTTTTAACACTTTTAAATTCAACAAATAAAAAACAAGAATTAAGAAATACAAGAATTCAAGAATTAACAGTACATAAAAAAAAAAATAAATAAAAATAAAAATATTGCAAAAATACTATTTACTACTGCATGCTCTACATAGCTACTTCATAAACTATTTTTTTTTTACACTTTGAATTTCTGAAATATTTTAATAGTTTCTTGAATTCATAATTTCGATAATGCATAGGCTGTCATAAACTTTTTTATTTAAAAAACATAATTTTATATGAGTAAAAAATAAAACTTTAAGGGATATTTCGTGGGATTATTTGGAATTTTTTTGAAACAGTAAATATGATGTAGGAAAATTAATATTAAGCCACCGCGCAGTTTTCTCAATTCTTATCTACCTATATCTATAAGGCCTTCAAAAGTAGAAGAAAAGAAAAAAAACATCAGAGCAGATTCAATCATTCTTAGTTGCTGGATTAATTAAAGAAAGTTATAGCCCTTACTCTTTCCCTATTACTTTGGTAGAAAAACGCGATGGAGGTAAATACATCTAGGTTACATGTAGACTATAGAAAACAAAATTCATTAAGGAAAATGATGCTGAACCATTACCACGTATTGACGGAATTTTAGATAAATTGAGTAGCGCTCAGTATTTTTCCAACTTGGCCTTAGCCTCTGGCTACTGGCATGTGCCCATACATCCAACAGACACTGATTAATTGGCTTTTGCTACCAATTCTGGACTTTTGGAGCGGAACGTTCTTCCATCCGGTGTCAAATTTGATTAACACCGAACACCTCCAATTTTCAATAGAACCATTAGAAGAAACCTTACTAAATATAAAATCGATTTTGTCTACTATTATTTTGATGACATAATTCTTTTCTCTTTAACTTTGGAAGAACATCTACAATATGTTACCAAAATGTTTGAATTATGCAGACTGAAAATATCAAAATTAAAGTATCTAAATGTAACCTTGTCCGAAATAAAATTAATTTCTTAGGTTATGAAATAACAAATGGTACCTTAACCCTGTTAATAATAATATAGAAGCTATCAAAAAATTAAGAACTCCAAACTTTCCTAGGATCCATTAATGTCTGTCATACATTTATAGATAAAAATGCAGAAATAAGACACACCCTCAGTAAATTACTTAACAAAAGTACCATATGGGAATTTATATTGTCAAAATTCCTTCCGTAAACTAAAAGATGCCTTAATTGTTAAACCTGTTTTGAAAATTTATGACCCTAAATTATCCCTCCATATGTTTTTTGATGCATCACAGGTGGCAGTAGGTGCAGTTCTTAAACAGCCAAATAGTAATCTTTTTTTACATTACTTTGTGTTTCCTGTACCCCAACGTATGAAAACATGCAGGATTTGGGGGAACACAATGGTAAATCTACCAGCCAAACGCTAAAATCGAGTTTTCCTCAGTTTTCAACAAGATATGACTTGACAGACCGATGGCGTTTTAAAACGCGAATCGAGTTTTAACTTATTCTGGAATTTCAGCCGTGAACTCGATGAGGTGATTGTCTGGGCTGCCGCCTCTCGTTCTATTAGGTAAATTATTCTGATTCTTGATCTCTTTAGGAATATTAAGTCAACAGTAGAATGAATCCTTTTATGGCTTTCTGATATTCTTCGTTTACCCGCTTTTGTTAAATATTATTTATGTTAAATCCATCCTGTGAATTATTTGAAAACATCCCTGCAATAATTTTATTAACTACATTGTTTGTTTATTGTTTATACCTTGTTTTATATTTTTATGGTTGCTCGGCAATAGAAAATATTTCCATAGAATAAACTGTAAAAACCGTTTGAAAGGTTTATCACATTTTATGTAGGAAAATTCTTTAATAGCAAAAATGAAAGGTTTTGTCTGAATAATTTGTATGTATGCTTATGTGCATTATTACTATATGTATTATTGATACAGATTTTTCATCCACATTTTTCGCAGTTTTTGTTATAAACAGCTATAAATAAATTTGAAATATCACCGAAAACTGCCGATAAATTGTAAATGAAATAATAAAACTTTCTACATATCACCATAAAATCAAAACGTTACAAAGGATGCGTTTAGAGCTGAAAAATCAATAGCTACTCATCACCCACTGCAAAAAAACGTGTCCGTAGGTGACAATAAGCTTTTTTTATTATTATTATGATAAACCAGTCAATGATCTGTCAATATTTCCTTTTCTTTCTTCATCTTGGAAATTACTTCTGTAATTCTTTTCACACTATTCTTCTCTCTTTTCATTTTTATGGTTTTTAAATATTTATTTATTTTGTTTCTCTTTATTATTATTTATTTATTTATTTATTTATTTATTTATCTTTTATCATTTATGTTTTTTTTTTTGTATTTCTTTATTTTATTTAAATTTTGTTTATTTCTTTTTCCATTTTCTTAATTTTTTTCTATCACTGTGGTAACGCTTTCCAATTTTGCATGTGCTCCTCTGTTATTGGTATTTATCTTACAGCTAGCGACACCTAACGCCCTATTTATCTCCTCTGTCCCCTTTCTGTTCATTTCTGTCCTTGTCTCCTTATGGACACGTGTTTACAGTGGCTGATGACGAGCTGTTATATTTCCCAGCTCGAAACGCGTCCTCTGTATTGTTATAATTTCATGGTGCTTTATACAAAATTTTATTATTTTAATAGATTTAAATATTGTAGCATATTTTTTTAAATAGAAAGTTTTTTTTATTGTGCAAAAGCATGATAATTATGATACTGTAGTACATCTGATTGTTTCATCAATTTATTGTTTTAACAGAGAAATTAGTGATAAATGAAAATTTATGAATACTGGCTGTTTTAACGCGGCTAAATAGTTACAAATACCGTATAGTCAAATGTTTTTTTTTTTTTTTTTTAAATTCAATTTCTAATTTTAAACGGAATATTTATTCTAATTACATACATAATAGATGCTAGCAGGAATGACCGAGCTAAGCTCGGTCAAAATTAGCTTTGTGTTTATCTCTATATATTATCCCCACGGAATCATTCTTGCTGTTTTAGTTGCAATTAGCTTGACTCTGAGACATGGTGACTCAAAATGACCCACTAATCGAATTTTTGGAACATGCGACCTAACACAATGCTCTTGTCGAGCGTGAAAACGATGGAATACAAATTTAGTGAAAATCGTTAGTCGTTTTCTAGATAAAATAATCTTGACCCACGTTGATTCAGACGTTCACGTTCGTGCCCGAAAATGATTAGATACAAAATTTAGTCAAAATTAATTCAGCCTTTCACTAGATATAATTGCTTGACCCTGACCCATTATGACCGAAAATGACCAACTAATCGAATTTTCTAGAACACGAGACCCATCCCAATAGTCTTTTCGTGCCCGAAAGCAGTAGGGTGCAAAATTTCCTCAAATTCGTTAGAGCAGTTATCTAGATAAACTTAGCTTGACCAACTGTGTCCCAAGTTTGACCCACTAATCAAATTTTCTCAAACATGTGATTTAGCCCAATGGTCTTCTCGTAATCCAAAACTGTAGAATATAGAGTTTAGTGAAAATCGTTAGAGCCGTTTTTTACATAAAATAGCTTGACCCACAGTGACCCAAAAATGGCCCACTAGTCAAATTTTCTCGAACACGTGACCCATCCCAATGGACTTTTCGTGCCCGAAAATCGTTAGATACAAAATTTAGTCAAAATCAATTGAGCCGTTCTTTAGATATAATTAGCTTGACCCTGACCCATTATAACCCAAAATGACCCACTAATCGAATTTCTCGAACATGAGACCCATCTCAATGGTCTTTTCGTGCCCGAAAACGGTAGGGTGCAAAATTTAATCAAAATCGTTAGAGCCGTTTTCAAGATAAAATTTACATACACACACACACAATTTTTGCCCGCATTATAGTATAAGATTTATACGCTTTTTTATTACCTATATTTTTCTAGTTTATATACATAGATATATGTATATTTAAACTTTGAACAGTTTTTCTTTTAAATCCCAAAATGATAAATCCTTTTGATGACCAGTTGATAAATATTTATATGAAAATATTTACAAATATGAAAATTATTTAGATTTTTTTTTTTTTTTTTTTTTTTTTTTTTTTTTTTACATTTTATTGTAATTTAAAATATACAGAATTTTGTTTCATTGGCACGAATATATTTTTTTTTTATTACTTTACAAGCCTTTTTTAAAGGTCGCTATTTTAAAATACATATATTAATATTTACTCAACTAGTGGGCTCTGCCCCCTAAGACCTACGCTCGCCAGCCCCCCTTCCGACTCCCCAGATTCTAAAAGTAGGATAATTTCATCGACTTTAAAAAACCGTGGCGATCTCCCTGTAAACGGGTTTTCATTCATATTCCTTTGATCGGAGATTTTTAAGGTGAACTCGGCGTTTCTTAAGGGATACAATGGTTTTTTTCGTCTTTGATTAAAAAAAAAAAAAAAAAAAAAAAAAAAAAAAAAAAAGCTAAAAATTAGAAAATAAGCTAATATAAAATGAATTAAGTAAACAGAGTCTTTGTCTCACGGTTTTTTAACAGCTCTATAAGAAAATTCTTTTAAGTAATGCATTTGAAATGTATCGTTTTATATCTGACGTAATTCTCACCAAAGTTTTCTTTCTCTTTTTAACCTAAACATGAAAATACTTTTGTTGTTAGAAAGGAAATATTATTTGCTCTGTCTTGGAATTAACGATAATAGTCGAAATAATTATCTCAGAAAATGAAATAAATGTCTAGCACAAATATACTTTTTTAATTTAAACCTTTTTTCCAACTGTGAATTATTTGGCCTTTTTAAATATGACTTAAATTTGCTACGTTTGTGACTTTTAATGCTTAATAATGAATTTATTAATTAAAATGTATTTTTCTCTTTTAAAATTCAAGTGTATCTATATTTTTTATGACGTAATTTGCAATATTTTCCTGATTTTTAACGAGCAATAACTTAATACTCATTTGAAAAAAAAATTCTGATTATAATAGGCACATGTAAATAATTTTTTTATTTGGAGCAAATATCATTCTTTGCACTTTTTAAAAAAATGGCAACAGTTTAAAAAATACCCTTTTCTAAAATATATAAAAAATATCTCTCGAAATGCTGCAAATTTGAATTTAAAATGGAGATAAATCCTCAAAAAATGAGTCAAAAAAATAAAAATAAATGCAGTCTGCAAACCGGGAACTTCTAAAGTTTTAAATGGTGAAAAAAATTTTTACATTCCTACGTATAGTTTTAGCTCAAATAATTTTTTATTGGAACTATTTTTACCAACTTTAACATTAAATATCTCTTTAAATAATTATTCGTTTAAAAAATTGTCTGCATCAGCGTATTTCTCAAATATTTCTCTATAAAAGCACCAATTTCAATATTTTTGTGTGATACCGTTTTCTTAATATTAACGAAGAAAGATCCCCGGTCACAAGAAATATAGATGCCGATCTAGGAGTGTACCTGGAAGATCTACGTAGATTTTTATTGGTCCATTTCCCAAACCATTACTTTTTTTTACATAGAAGGATAGGTTTTTTTTTTTTTTTTTTTTTTTTTTTTTTGCGATATACCTAAATGCTGGTTATAAAGTAATATAATGTGCAATATTTTAATCGATATTTTTTAGGATTTCTTTTACTTAAAGATCATTATTTATTTTTTTATGATATATGAAGCTTTTACAAAATTTTCTTTGTGAAATTTATATTAGGTCCGTAATGCATTATGGCATTATTCATAATATATATTTCTCTATTCCTTTTAAAGTTCTATACCAACAGTACCCGATGTTGAAATAAAAAAAAATGGATTACACTAATGTATCCCAAACCATCAATGCCAATTTTTATTTAATTTTCATGAATAAGGTATATTTTCGCTGTTTGAAGCACAATGACCGAAAAGTTTTATTTAATTTTTGGTTACCAATGAGGTAATTACGAATCCATAAGATAATATAATTTTATGTGCATTGTTTCATATATTTATTACTGTTATCTTTAGTAAGAAAACACATTCGTACTTATAAATTTTAAAAATACATATTTTAAACAAAATACACTTTTAAAATTTAATTAAATGTTTTTGAGATTTGTTTGTATTTATTATAAATATACTTTGTTTTCACATGTAAGTTTTTTTTTTTTTTATTATTTAAATCTAATTTTTTGTTTGTAATTTCCTTTATAGGGGACTAGTTTAGACTTTAATTATCTGATTAAATTTAACAAACAGTAAATATTTATGTTAAAATAATGAATAATAAGGTTTTTATCAACGAATATATAAAATGTATAGTCAACAGATTTCAGTGATTAACACTTTCGTTTGTTTTGGGTCTACCACCAATATAAAAAACATCGACTCAGATTTGTTAAGAAGCATACTTATTTTAACTATCTAGAAACGCATACATTATACAAACAGAAAGAAACTTGCAAGATATCGTTTTTACAAAAGGCTATTCAAAAAGCAACAAAAATCTAGTACATGATACATTTCCTTATGCATCGGAAATTCAATATTTTTCAGTATTTGAAAAAAAAAATGTACAAAAATGTTGATTATTTTAGGTTTTCAGTCTTTAACTAGTCAGTCTGTTTATCTCAAACAATACAAAGTGAAACTAAAAAAAAAAAATCATACAAAAGAAAGATTTTACAAAAAGATTTTTATGAAAAGAAAAAATATTTTCTTGTGAAACAACATCCGATTAGAATATTTCATGATCTTTTTATTTCGGTAAAGCCATTAAAAATGAAAGTTCCTTTACCTAAAAAAAATAGGTTTTTAAAAATTTGTTTTTTGTTCCGAAAACATTTTATACTAAACTTATTGTTTTTTTTCTGTTTTCTTTGGTAACATTTTCTTAATCATATTAAACGGAAATGATAGTTGTAAAAATTCGATCAGCCACTATTGAGGAATTAATGGAATACATAGCTTTATGAAGATGAAGCAGATATTATGATATCTCGATACTCTAATTTATGTAGTTCCTTTGTTTAAAAACATTATTTTACATTTCTTTTGTTTTATTTTGCTTTTAGTTTAAAAGAATTTAATCATGAACACATTTCAAGTTACTTAAACTTTTTATATTACTTATGTGTATTTAACAAGGGCTTATTTACCACAATGAATCCGTTTCTAGCTCTTAAAAAAAACATTTTTAAGGCCCATTTGCCTTCCACATTCTGTTGAGTTGAAAACTGATACCCTACAGGAGATGAAAAATGATATTTAAAATACTTGAAAAGCCCGTAAGCAGTGTTTGAAAAAAATGAATTATAACAATTATCGTGAAGAGAGGTTATGATTTTTATAACGCTACCAAATAGGTTAACATCTTTTCAGAAAATTTACAAATGGTAATGTAGATAATTAATATTTTGATTTGAAATATTAAATGAGACGTATAACGGAAATATTATCAGATTATTTCTTAATTAATGTTGTGAAAAAGAATATATTGTTCCTTTAAACAAGACAAAAAGACTAAACGTTTTAATTTCACATAAGGCTAATGTATCAATATGGTTTACCCCACTGATGGAGTAAATTCAGTTTATTTGACTTTGAATAAATAACTTGTTAATAAATATATGATGTACTAATTAAATAATTTATACATTTATAAATAAATATATTATGGTTCAAGGATAATTTCAAAACATGTTCGCAGAGTTACTTTAAATTTTATTGGAAATTACAGCTTTAAAAAGCAGCAAAAAGTTAGGGAAACGGTTACACCCTACATCTCACTATCAATATCATATGGAAATTGTGCAAAAGTTACAGGTTTAATATAGTTATAATTAAAAAATATTTTTTACAAAAAAAAACTATCTATATTATCAGTTTATTTACCTAAGACCTTCCACATATACAAAACTTGCTCCACTTACAGATGGGTTACAAAATAATACGAACACCCATGAAAAAAGTATGGTCCATTTCCATATTCTGGTTCTGGTCCATTCCAGAACCAGAACTCGCATGTTACTTTGCACTCAATTCTGCCACCTAGTGGTTATGAAATGTAAGGTATCAGTCGCTCAACATCAGTCATAGGTGTACCATTCGCTTACCATACTCTCTGGAAAACTCTGTAATGACTGACTTGTCAGAGTTCGAAAAAGGAATGATTGTCGGAATGCGATGCGCTGGTTGCTCCGTGACGGAAACAGCCAATTATTTGGTGCGTGCAAGGAATACTGCGTCAACCGTTATGACAGCGTACACGAAATACGCTAAAGTTGCGTCTGCAAAGTACAAAAGTGGACGGAAAAGAAAGCTTTCTGAGAGGGATAAAAGAGAGTTGACCCCCATAGCGGTCAGAAAGTGCAGACAATCTTTATCCCAGATAGCGTACTATATAAATAGTCATCTCCAGAATCCATTTCAGCAAGAACTGTCCAAAGCAAACTTCATGCATCGAACATTTATGGAAGAGTTGCAATTCGTACGCCATTGGTGTCATAGGTGTTCGTATTCTTTTGTCATTCATCTGTACATATTGACCGAGTGAAAAGGGAATTTCATTAGGTAATCTATACTAATAAAAGAACAAATCGCTCTGTGTGTCTGTTTGTCTATCTGCGGTAACTACTACACATAGAAGTCTGCAATTTTAGGTGTGATTAGTCGAAGACAGGTCCTGATACTCCTAATGCTCGGATTTTCAATTTTTTAAGGGCCGGGGCCACTGGGGCCCCTTTATGTTTTTATGCACTAAAGTGCTAATAACATGCCTCTTTTCTTTTCGATAGTCATCATTTTTGGTGTGAATTATTCATTCAGTTTCTACCCCATTTCTATATTTCAGTTTAGACCCTGGCACCCTTGGGGCCCAGCACAGGGCCCATTGAAATTTTAGTGCACTATATTGTTAATAAATTGCCTCCTTTTAATCCGATATTCATTGTTGGGTACCTTTTTCCATTTAGTTATTCTCCCGTTTCTACATTCGAGTTAAGACCCTGGGCCCGTTAAGTGTCCCGTTGTGCTCGGTCAAGGTTCCCTTGAACTTTTTGTGTGCCATGCATTTTTCACCCCCTAAATTTTTCACCTTCTCAGTACGTAATTTTAAAGTTTAGTCTTGGACTCATCTCCGTTGAGCAACATCCACATATTTTTATTGGGGCCCTAGGGCCCTTTTTTTAAACATTTCCCCAATTTTTTGCTCATTTCTTCTAAACTACATTATAATTATTAATCCATACCCTATGCCTAATTTTGACTAATCAAAGATCTAAAACGCTAAGTTCTAAAACGTTTTTACATGTTTTCAAATTAGGGCCTTGCTCTCAACTATTAGTTGGATCCTCTTGAGCCCCATATTATAGCTCCCTTAAAACTAGTCCATTTCACTAGATTTTTTTCTAATAACTTCTTAGGTTCTGCAGGAACTACATGAAAAAAAAAAAAAAAAAAAAAAAAGGACTTTAGCTGAGACAAATTCTGAATATTAGTCGCCTTCATGCCACACTTGGTCCAAAAATCTTCTTCAAAAATGATTCGAATCGCTTGCAATTTTCTTTAACCTTTCTCATTTTCACTTTTTTCTCATTTTTCTTCAATATTTAAGATAATATAATTCTATGGATTTAGTGAATTTTAAATACATTGAAGAATGATTAATACTTTCAAGGATTACACTCATATTTTAATTGAGGGGTTTTTTTATATAATGTTGAAAGAATCATATTTTGTTAGTATTTAAAACAAAATTCATTACAATTTTACCCTTTCGCAAGACGCTCGGAGGGTTAACATAGTTCTAGCGGTCTCTAATTATTTTAAAAACTACTAAAAAGTATCTTTATAAACCAACTACATGCCACTTAAGTCCTTCGCCCCTTGGAACCCCGAATATGTCTCATTGAAGTTTTAACTCAATAAATTGTTGATAAATTGCGTTCTTTTAATCCGATCTTCATTTTTGGGATCCTTTTTTCATTTTGTTAATCGCCCGTTTCTATATTCCAGTTAAGACTCTTTGACCGTTTCGGATACGGTAGGGCTCGGTCAAGGATCCCTTGAAATTTGTGTGCCATGCATTTTCGCCCCCTGATTTTTTCCACCTTCTTAGTACGTAATTTTAAAGTTGAGTCTTAGACTCATCTCCCTAGGCCAACACCAACCTATTTTTATTGAAGACCTACGGCCCTTTTTAAAGCATTTCCCCAGTTTTTTGTACATTTCTTTAAAATTATATTCTAATGAATAATTCATACACTATGATTTATTTTCACTAATCGAAATCTAAAACGCCAAGTATGAAATTGTTTTAACATGTTTTCATGTTTGGGCCTTGCTCTCAGCTATTAGTTGGCTTCTTTTGAGCCCCATATTATGGCTCTCTTAAAAATAATCCGATTCACTAGCATTATTTTTAAACAATTTCTTATGCTCTCCTGGTACTACATGAACGACGAAAAAAATTTCAGACTACCATTAATTTTGAATATTAATAGCCTTCTTAGGACCCTTGGTGCAGCATTTTTCAAAATGATCGGAATTGCTTGCAGTTTTCTTTAACATATTTCAAGCGTCCTCTGGTTACTTTAAAAACTACTAAAAAGTATATTTATAGCCAACTATATGCCATTTAAGTCCCAGTTATCTTGGGGCCCTGTACAGTAGGGTGGGTCGAAAAAAGCAATTTTTTTCAGATCAATTTCTAATAGCGCAGAAATGTTACGTTTTGCAATTAGAAGAATAACGCAAAAAATATTATGAAATCGGTTAATATCTTTAGGTCGCGCAATGCACTTGAAGTTTTGAAAATATGATGAAAAGTGACGATTTTTAAAATTAATGAGGAAAATTTAAAAGTATTCAGAGCTACTTCTAATAATGCATAAATGTCACCTTTTGGTATTAGAAGAATAACACAAAAATATTTAAAATCGGTTAATGTCTTTAGGTTGCGCACTGCACTTGGATTTTAGAAAAAATGACCAAAATTGACAATTTTTGAAATTACATGATGAAAATTTAAAAATATATGTTTAGATCAACTTCTAATAGTGCGTAGAAGTTACATTTTGTTATTAGAAGAATAACATAAAAACTATTTAAAAATCGATTAATATCTTTATGTGGCTTCACTGCACTTGAAATTTGGAAAACATTGTCAAGCATAGCACATTTCTGCAATACAGGAGCCGGGTTCAAAATATATTGGTCATATAACTACTACAGCTGGAACCGGTAGAAATAGCTTAGTTAGAAGTGTTGTTTTATATCTATCTGAAAAGAACATCTCCTTAGATGAAATTGCTGTAGTTAGATGTGACTGCACTTCTATCAATACGGGATAGAAAAAAGGACTACTCAAAATTTAGAAATACCGATAGGTAGGCCCTTTCATTTGCTTATTTGCATTTTGTTTTTAATTGAATTGCGTTTTAGGCATTTGTTTCCACATATTGCTGGAAAAAGCATTAGACCTGCATAATTTTCTGGCCCTATATGTACGCAGTTAATAAATTGCCGCAAACTGTTCTGTCTTTCGACTGTTTCTACAGATAACAGCTATTAACCGTATTTGTTTATGACCGTGATCATAATATGGTCAATAATATGTCATAATACCTTATCAATATGGTCAAATAACCGTTATTTACGAAAGAGGTCAAATGCTTAAACAGTTTGCTGCCGTTTTTTAAGGGTGCTCGTGTAACTGCACTTAACTATCTGCTCGTGTAACACTATTTGTTGCCAAATTTCAATTAATCAATTGCAATATCCCAACAATGACTGTTAATAAACCAAATGAGTTCAATTAAGATTTAAAAAACATATTTTTTTCAAATATTAAATGCTGAGCGACAGGCATCTGTCCTGGTAATCTTGTAATCCATAATCGAGGGCTGATTTCGCACTAAAGACCGTAAACAAAACTCTCAGATTGTATGTATCCATTGAAAACCCTATCGATGAATTGAAACAGTCAGTTTTATAAGCCATGTAGACATGTGCGTCGGTATTGCTTGACATTAAGAGGAATCATTCTATTATTATATGAGAAATGCATATGTTCAAGCCAATAACAATATCGCGTCAATTACCAAAAATAACTATAGGAGGTGATACACTCTGTTACTAAGCGTAACGTAGACTTTGCTCATCCTAAAACCTGTGGTTGTCAATGATCACAGATGAAAGAGAACAATAAGAGAATTTGGATTCAGAGGTATTTGGAAAACAATGCAATCTGTGACTGTCTGAGAGAATTTTTGAATCAATGAAAGACAAAATGCTCTCTGAGCTTGTTCGGTCCAATATGGGAGTTGAAGTAACGTTGCAAGTAGACCAGTCATTAAGTTATGAGTAATCATGGGTACTAAAATTGAACTTGGTGTCACAAAAACTCACACAGTTCTCGCTCTTTTGGTCCGCATACTTTTCTAGGTCTGAATATGTATATATATATATATATATATTTTCATTGTGTAATTTTAAAATTGTCAATTTTGGTCATATTTTCATAAATACAATTGCAATGCGCTGCCTAAAAATATTAACCGATATTAGATAACTTTTTGTGTTATTATTCTAGCATTAAAAGGTGACATTTACGCTCTGCTAGAAGTATTTCTAAATATTATTTAATTTCCAACATTAATTTCAAAAAAAGTCACTTTTCATCATATTTTCAAAAATTCAAGTGCAATGCGCGACCTAAAGATATTAACCGATTTCAAAAATATTTTTTACTTTATTCTACGTTATCTTATTATGGTTATTCTTACGTTGTTCTATAATTACAAAAGGCAACATTTCTGCTGTATTAGAAATTGATCTGAAAAATTTCGCTTTTTTCGACCCATTCTACTGTACAGGTACCCTTTGAAGTTTTTGCACTATAAATTGTTAATAAATTGTCCCTCTTAATCCGATGCTAATTTTTTGAACCTTTTTTTCTATTTAGTTATTCTTTATTTTCTATATTCCAGTTAAAATCCTGGAGGACTTTAGGGTTCCATAGAGCTCGATCCGGGGACCCTTGAATTTTTGTGTGCATGCATTTTTCACCAAATAATTTTCTCGCATTCTCAATGCAAAATTTATAATTGATTCTTGTACTCTTCTCCGCGGACCAATACACTCTGATTTTTAATGGACCCAAGGGTTCTGTTTTAAACATTTTCCCTCATTTTTTGCGCATTTCTTTATAATTATATTCTAATGATTAATTCATACCCTATTCTTAATTTGGACTAATTGAAGATTTAAAGTGCTAAGAATTTAAACTTTTAACAAGTTTTCATTTTAGGAGTCTGTTCTTTACTATCAGTTGGACCTCTTTGTGCTCTTTGCTATAGGTCTCTTAAAAACGGTCCGATTCACTAGCTTTTTTTAAACAAATTCTTAAGTCCTCTTGCTACTACATGAATGACAAAAAAATTTATCAGAATTCAGCTACCAACAAATTTTAATATTAAGCTCCTTCTTGGGGCCTTTGATGCAGCTTCTTAGAAACTACCGGATTCTATTATAATTTTCCTTAACATAGTTTCAGCGTCCTCAAGCTACTTTAAAATTGCTAAAAAAAATTCTTATACCAAACTACATTCCAGTTAAGACCCTGGCTCCCAGGTCCCGGTCTTTCTTTATTCCTCAACTACTACTTTTTTCGAACATTACTCACCTTTTTCGGCATCAACTACATTACTCACTACATCCGTAAATTAAAAATCGCGGTACTTTAAAGGTAACTTTAGACTAAGGGATTTATCCGTTTATTAAATATCGTGCTAATGTTAAAAGTAAGTCGTAAAATTTACTAGGGGAGGGGCCATCTTCCACGTCTCGGGGACGCATTTCTTCCTCGAATTCTAAGGGCTCAATTTCAACGGGATTTGGTTCAATCAACTTAGATTACAATTCAGCGATTTTCTGTATTATGAAACTTTTGCTAGACATCAGTTACCAACATATTTTAACATTAATGATGCATTCTTTTTTGGATTCTTTGGGCTTGATTACTACGGGTCTTGGCTCACTCAACTTTGTTTTCGATTGTCTCCGGCACGGGCGGAGCACTTTCGGTACATGTTTTCATTAGGTAGCGGGGACCCAGGTTAAAGTATGATGTGTTCGGATGTTATAGTTGTGAGGTTACAGTTCGGAGGTTACAGTTGTGTTCGGAAAGAAATTTGTTGGGAACACTAGACGCTGCGGAAGGCCATGGCGACTTCCGAAATCACGTTCATTTAAAAGAATTTCAAAAGATATAAAATCATACAACTTCTGTTTTGTTTAAGGTTATTGTTTACGGACCCCGATCACTCGTACTTAATAAAGTATTGTGAAATGATGTCATCTTCTAAAATTATATGTATAAAACAGGCAATTTTTTTGTGTGTATCGCTAAAAGTTTTGCACAGATTTTTTTTCACATAGAAAATAGCAGAGTATTTGATACTCATTCTGTAGTCATCGATTCTGTACCTATGTTATTGGAACGAATATATTGTCTGATTGACATTTACACTTTGTTAAACTAAGTAAGAATGGACACATTGTGCTTTCAGTAATTCCGCTTGTATAAATTTGTTCTAGTTTCAGATTGTAAAATAACATAGCTTATTGAAACATGTTAGAAAATCCTATACATTCGTATACTCGTATTTAAAAAATATACAAAAAATCTTCTTAAAGCGTTAAATATAACTTTTTCTGTAAAATAAAAAGCTGTTATAAAAATAAATTAAGAATTACAAGAGTGAGTATGTCTGAAACAAGCAGATTTATATACGAAATTACATATAAAAGCAGCAATATCAGGTTGTACGCATTCCTAGGAATTTCAGATCGATACTTCGAAATCCATGCACTTTTATCATGGTTGATGTCAACGTTTTCTTCAGAAATTTAGACATGTTTCATAGACAAATTTACGTCACATCTCCATTTGAAGTATTTCTTTGACACACAAAAAAGAAAAAAGAAAAAAATTACCATTTAAGATAAAAATTTTAAAAGAAAAAATACTTTGACAATTTTTCTGAAGCGATTTTAAAATTTTATAAGAGTAAAATTAAATTTGTGGCACAGGGATGATTTACCTATATTTAGAGCCATGTATAATACGATTATCTACTGATTATAAATACAATTTATCTCGGACTTTTTTTATTAATATTGCGCATATTACACAATTGAATCATTTCAGCTGAAGTGTGCAACATATTATGGAATTTGCAATTCGGAAAATTAATATCAGCTTATATTCTTTTGTAAGCTGTTTTTTGTAAAATATGCGCTGCTAAATGCTGCTAAATAAAAGGTTTTCGTTATCGTATATGTTCTCGAATTTTGTGGTTGGCGTAAATATCATGTTGACGTTATTTGACAAAAGATTACATTGTGTTCCTGTATTAGAAAAATCCCAGATTTTGCTTCTCCGATTCCTGCATAATTGTTTGTTCACAGAAATAGAAAGAAAAAAAATTGAGAATACTAAAATACCCATTTTAATTTAACGTAAAGGCCACATTGAAGTTTTAATGTCATATGTTTAAGTTTTATATAACAAAAAAAATATTATTAAAAAGCAAAGAATATTTCTATTTATTACGAATTGAAGTATTTCATACTCAAAAATTTCTAAAATGAAACGAAAATGACTTTTTTTCGAAGTCTTCCAAAAATTAATTTGTCTCAAATGATTTCCCTTTTTGTTTTATATCTGTATGCATTAATTCAATACACGTAGTTATAAAAAATATGATTAGATTTTTATATTTTTAATTCAGTATATAATATATCACTCAAAAAATAAATTTCATATCGCACGGTGTAATAATGGAAATAATAGTTTGTTTCTGAGTAAAATGTAAAAAGTAATTTTAATTTGAAATTCTACAAAATACAAAAAGTCTGAAAATAGACTCTTTAAAAATATTTTAGTATATTTTTGTTTTTATAAAGATATTAACAGCAGAAATAATAAATGGAATTTAATATAGAAAAAAAAACATTGATCACTAAAAACATATTGATAATAATGATTATAATAATAGAGCATATAAAAAGAAAAAAAATAGAATCACTTACATAAGACACATTATCTCGCAATTCGAACACTTAAGAAAACGTAATTATGTTATAAAAATCTATTTCCAACAATTTTATACAATCGCTTAAATCGAGCATCATAGTCAGCCAGTCGTAAAAAATAGATTTAAAAGCTTCTTTCAAAAACGTGGAAAATAGCACCATTTCCAGACGTTTCCCATATGAGTTTCTTCTTCTGGTCGTTTAAGAAATCGAATTTTCTCCAGTGGAAAACCTTTTACCAAGTAAAGATTAAACAATTCTGTCAGTTGGCCATCTGGTGATTATAACTTAACTTCAAAGAACTTTTCTTCTGTATAGCATAAATTTTATGACATAAATGATGAAGCATAAAATCAGTGTTGCCAGCTTGGGGACTTTTTTAATTAAGATTATTTGACTGTCACCAAGTTTTTAACATTATATAATTCGCCTTATTTGTAGGAATTTTTAATCTATTTTTAAATAGGCCGAATAATAATTATGTTTAAAAAAGCGGTGACAATCAACAATCTGGGGACAAAAAAGTCTCCAATCCGTCAACACTGCATAATATGTAGAAACATGATATACGAAGAACACGAAATATGAATTACGCATTCTTCTTAGATAGATATATTTACGTACAGAGTGTCAAGCGAATAAGACCCTGATTTTAAAATTAAATATCTCAAAAACAAAGATCAATAGAATTATGCGGTAAACGATTTCTTTATTAGCTAAGCTGTAAAAATGTTATACAGATGTTTCAAAATTTAGTTGCAAAAACAGATAACAGATGGCGCTGTAATCACAATGCCTATAAATTGTGCTACGATGTCCAGAGCCCTCGTGTCTAATTCCCAGATGGCTCCCTATGGAAGAATGAAAATGGGGGAAGTCCACTTTTTGCGATTTCCGTTGGTGTGTTGAGCAGAAGTGGAGGCATCTGGTCACAGAATTATTCCATCAACTTTAATTTTAGAGAATTTCAATTAATAGAATTTCCAAAAAAAAATTAGAAATCATTATATGAGAAACGTAAAAAATACAACGTTATAAGCACCAAAAACTTTTAAATTTTAAGCATACCGATTTTGGTAGCCTATAGCATACCTTCCTCATTGCTAAGGATGGCGGAAATTTGCTCACATATATAGGAGAGATGGGGATTCAAATTAAATGTTTATTGACGAATAGGAAAACAGAGGATTGCAAGTAACAGCCATTAGGAAAATAGATGGGAAATGGAACCGAAGAAGTGAGGGGAAAAAAGAAAAAAATTAAGAGACAGAAGTTTTTATGTAATATTTCGAACAATCTGATAATTGGGGAATAGTGAATTCACAATTAACAATATTTTTAAAATTTTTATAAGTATGAAATGTTTCAAAGAACTTAAGTTCGTGTATAGAAGTAGGTTTAGAGATTATTTTAACCGAATTGAAGTCAAAGTATGATTCATCTCCCAGCAATGTTTTGCAATAGAGGATTTATTGATTTCTTGTTTTTTAATATATTGTTGATGTTCTTTGATACGAAATTTTAAGCAGCGTTTGATTTGTCCAATATAGGAAAGTCCACACTGGCAATTAATATGGTAGATACCCCATGAATTGGATAATTCAATAGGATCTTTGAGTTTGGAGAGGGTGAGTTTATTGGAAGGGGCAAAAAATATTTTGAAGTCATGTTGCCTGAGAATTTTAGCAATGGGTAAGCTTGATCTAGGAAAGAAGGGTAACACATTGCTAATATTGGAAAGAGTAGAAGACTGAGGAGAGTTTGATGAACGAGGATGCTGTAGTTTAAATAAAGCAGTATCAATTATAGAAGAGCTGTAACCTCTGCCAATCGCAATGGCTTTAATGTATTGAATTTCACTATTAAATGACTGAGAATCAGAGGAAACATGTATGGCAAGATTTATAAAGGTATAAAAGGAGGCCATTTTTTGGCTTGGGGGATGATAAAAACGAGGATGGGGTGGCAAACGAACAGCGAAGATTTTGCGATAGACGGATGTAGAGAAACCGATTACAGTGCGAGTGACAAGGCTATCCAAAAATGGGAGAGAACTATTATTTTCAGTTTCATAAGTTAATTGAATATTGCTATCAATAGAGTTCATAACGTTAAGAATATTATCAATATTGTGAAGAGAGGTGTCAATTAAGGTAAATGTGTCATCAACATAGCGAATCCAGAAAGGAAATGATAATTTATTGAAAAAATATCATTCAAAATAATGCATATAGATGTCTGCGAGGATGGGTGACAGGGGGGAGTCCATGGCTAAACCATCAGATTGTTTGTAAAAAAGTCCTTGGAATGAAAATGTAGTTTGATATAGACATATGCGAGTAAGGGATATAAGTTCTTGTATTTCAAAATATGAATAATGAAATTCACGAAGTCTCTGTTGAAGATAAGAGAAGGCACCACTTATCGGGACATTCGTTAAAATTGATTTGACGTCAAAGGAGACCATAGTAAATTTACTCGGGGATAAATTCTGAATCATTTTAGCAAAGGTGATGGAATACATTACAGTGTATACATTTTCGGACAGGAGAGGAGAAAATATAGTTGTTAGATATTTCGCTAGGCGGTAAGAGGCCGTGCCAATGTTTGAAACTATGGGACGAAAGGGTATATTGGGTTTATGAACTTTCGGAAGAGCATAAAATTTTGCGCAGTTAGTGACTGAAGGGGAAATATATGTATGTATAGACTTAGGTAGAAGAGGACAAGACTTAACAA
This sequence comes from Maratus speciosus, assembly GCA_963932465.1. NCBI lineage: Eukaryota > Metazoa > Arthropoda > Arachnida > Araneae > Salticidae > Maratus > Maratus speciosus. The sequence continues at coordinate 297,368,209 of OZ010795.1, forward strand.
TTTATTTAATTTGTGATAATTCTTTTTCGGAAGGGTCCCGAGATAGATGTTCATATGTACCGTTTTTAATAAGATTTTCCACACCGTCAATATATTGCTTTTTATCAAGGATGACAATCTGGCCACCCTTATCAGCTTTCGTGATTACAATATTGTCATTTGATTTAAGATCTTACAAGGCAGTTTTTTCAAGCGAGGTGATATTAGATTTACTATTGGATTAAAATTCACGTTGGCCATAATGAGATGTCATAAATTTTCTTTTTGTATTTCAGTTAGACGACTATTTTTTAATGTTTTTTCAACCGGAGCAATTAGTTCAGAGAAAGAAGGTTTTTTAGAAATTGCAAAATTAGAATTAAGCTTAAGAACTGAATATTGTGTTTCCGAAATATCTGTAGTAGAAAGGTTGATGACAGCATTTATATTACAGATTTAAATGTAGATGAAATTGGCAGCTAATCTTTCTAATTTCAAGTCCATAGATATAAATTCATGACATCTTGCTGAAAATCTTTCTAGCAAACCTCAATGCTAAATTTACCCGCCTGCTTGATTCATCAGTTTCCTTACCACCCACTGATATTCCTATTGTCAATCAGAATGCTGTAATCAACCTTTCTAGTACAAATATTCCGGAAAACCAATATTCAGTTATTAAGCCTAATTCTAATTTTGCAATTTCTAAAAAAAGCTTCTTTCCCTTAGCTAATTGCTCCGGTTTAAAAAGCATTCTAAAATAGTCGTCTAACGGAAATACAAAAATAAAATGCACGACATCTCATTATGGCCAATAATAATTTTAATTCCCGTACTAAATCTAATTTCAACTCACTTGAAAAAAGTGCCTTGAAAGATCTTAAATCAAATGACAATATTGTAATCACGAAAGCTGATAAGGGTGGTCAGATTGTCATCCTTGATAAAAAGCAATGTATTGACTGAGTGAAAAATCTTATTAAAAACGGTCCACATGAACTTCTATCTCGGGACCCTTCCGAAAAAGAATTATCACAAATTAAAAAAAATTGTTAAGTCTTGTCCTCGTCTACCTAAGTCTATAAATACTTATATTTCCCCTTCAGTCGCTAACTGTGCAAGATTTTATGCTCTTTCAAAAGTTCGTAAACCCAATATACCCTTTCGTTCCATAGTTTCAAATATTGGCACGGCCTCTTACCGCCTAGCGAAATATCTAATAACTATATTTTCTCCTCTCCTATCCGAAAATATATACTCTGTAAAGAATTCAATCACCTTTGAGAAAATGATTCAGAATTTATCCCCGACTAAATTTACTATGGTCTCCTTTGACGTCAAATCAATTTTCACGAATGGCCCGATAAGTGGTGCCCTCTCTTGTCTTGAACAGAGACTTCGTGAATTTCATTATTCATATTTTGAAATCCAAGAACTTATATCCCTTACTCGCATATGTTTATATCAAACTACATTTCCATTTTTACAAACAATCTGATGGTTTAGCCATGGGCTCCCCTCTGTCATCCATCCTCGCAGACGTCTATATGCATTATTTTGAATGCTCCCTTTTCAATAAATTATCTTTCTCTTTCTGGATTCGCTATGTTGATGACATATTCACCTTAATTAACACCTCTCTTCACAATATTGATAATATTCTTAATATTATGAACTCTATTGATAGCAATATTCAATTCACTTATGAAACTGAAAATAATAGTTCTCTCCCATTTTTGATACCCTTGTCACTCGCACAGTAATCGGTTTCACTACATCCGTCTATCGCAAAAGCTTTGCTGTTTCTTTGATACCCAAAGCTCGTTCTTGTCATCCCCCCAAGAAAAAATGGCCGCCTTGTATACCTTTATAAATCGTGCCATACATGTTTGCTCTGATTCTCAGTCATTTATTAGTGAAATTCAATACATTAAAGCCATTGCGATTGACAGAGGTTACAACCCTTCTATAATTGATACTGCTCCATTTAAACTTCAGCATCCTCGTTCCTCAAACTCTTCTCAGTCTTCTACTCTTTCCAATATTAACATTGTGTTACCCTTCTTCCCTAGATCAAGCTTCTCCATTGCTAAAATTCTTAGACAATATCACTTCAAAATAGGTTTTGCCCCTACCAATAAACTCACCCTATACAAACTCAAAAATCCTATTGAATTATCCAATTCATGGGGTATCTACCATATTAATTGCCAGTGTGACCTTTCCTATATTGGACAAACCAAACGCTGCTTAAAATTTCGTATCAAACAACACCAACAATATATTAAAAAACAAGAAATCAATAAATTCTCTATTGCAATTTTCATTGCTGGGAGATGAATCATACTTTTGACTTCAATTCGGTTAAAATAATCTCTGAACCTACTTCTATACACGAACTTAACTTCCTTGAAGTATTTCATATTTATAAAAAAATTTAAAATATTGTTAATTGTGAATTCACTATTCCCCCATTATCAGATTGTTGGAAAAATTACATAAAAACTTCTGTCTCTTAATATTTTCTTTTTTCCCCCCCACTGCTTCGGTTCAATTTCCCATCTATATTCCTATTGGCTGTTACCTGCAATCCTCTGTTTTCCTATTGGTCAATAAACATTTAACTTAAATCCCCATCTCTCCTATATATGTGTGTAAATTTCCGCCATCCTCAGCACTGAGGAAGGTATGCTATATGCTACCGAAACCGGTACGCTTAAAATTTTAAAGTTTTTGGGGCTTTTAACGTTGTATTTTTTACGCTTCTATTATATTGCACCAAGCTCCTTCTTTATAATCATTATTTTAGAATTTATTAAAATATTTTATTAAATTTAATTTTTAATGCCATATAATTATTTAAATCAAAATGCATACATTTAGAAAAATGATTTTGTACTTTTTATTTATTTTTTTTATATTTTTAAATCACGGCATAATATTTCGGTATTATTGTTTATACCTGGCTCCTTATAAATAAAAAAAGGATTTTGCTCTTTCATTTATATTTTTAAATTACGGCATAATATTTTTGTTTTAGATGAACACATATTCTTTTCTTTGTAAAAAAAGTTTTAGGGGTAGAAATTATGCATTAAATTATTTCAATTTCAAAAGGAATTGATGATAAGTCACACATCAAGGTCGAAGCAAATGTATTTTGGATGCTCCACCCCTTTCCAGATTTCGGAATCTATCGCTAGAAGCTGCACCATACTTCTGTGGTGAATGATAAAAAAATGAAAATCAGTTTTAAAAATTAAAATGATTTTTTTAAACGTAATTAAGATTTTTAAAATAGAAACATTGTATTTTTTCATTCAAACTATTTTCAACAATTAAAAAAAAATGATTTCTGAATCATTATTATAAATGTTCATTGATTTAAAAAAAATAGTTTTCTTTTAACTTAATTAAATTTTAAAACTAGAAACTTTGGATTTTTTTATTCAAACTTTTTTTCACAATTTAAATAAATATTAAAAAGTAAAGATTTTCAATTTTTTTTCAAATCCTCCTCTGCTTGGATTCGATTCTACGATCTACCAATTAGGAAGAGAAAATACATACCACAGAGGTACTGTTATCCTGACCGAAATAGCTTATAACAAAACTTTAAACAAATCTCCATTCTGTCAACCCATGGCTCCGCTTCTGCCCATCACCCAAATGAAATATTTTAATAAGGTCTTATATAATGATTTCTAAACTTTTTATTGAAGATTCTATTAATTGAAATTCTCTAAAATTAAAGCTTATGCAATAATTCTGTGGCCAGCTGTCTCCCCTTCTGCACATCACCCCAATGAAAAAGTGAATGTTCCAATTTTTTGTTCTTCCATAGGGAACCATCTAGGATTGAGACGCTAGTGCTCTTGATTTCGAAGTACGATTTACAGGCATTGTGATTACAGCGCCATGTGTTAACGATTTTTGTAACTAAATTGTTAACTTCTGTATAACATTTTTACAGATTAACTAATAAACAAACCGTTTACAGCATAATTCAATTTACCTTTGTTTTTGAGATATTTAATTTTGAAATCAGGGTCTTATTCGCTGTACACCCTGTACGTAAATATATCTATCTAAGAAGAATGCGTCATTCATATTTCATGATAATTCTACTTCTATCATATGATTGTAGGATATTTCTCTGGCAGTTAACAAAACAGTAAATTGTCAAGTAACTTCTATTACTATTGGTGTAAATATCCTTAATAACTACGGAAGAATTTGACAAATACGAGACAGCAACAACAAAAAATAAAGGATTGCTGAAGATTGGGATATGCATAGAAAAATACTTTGCTGAAGTCTGTGAGGTTACTAAGAATTTTCTAGGAAACTCTGATGCATAGAATATTTTATGTAACTCAAAAAAAAAAGGAACAGATTCACGTTTACACTGTAAAAAGTAATAATAATAATAAATAAATAAATAAATAAATATATATGTATATATATACGTTACATTATTAGATCTAATTGCGTGATTTCCTTATCTTATACTAAATTACTACTTTATATTCACTAAATCCTTCTCCTTAAATAATCTCCATCGTTAACTCTGTTAAATTTCCTATAATTTAATGTCTCACTTGTCTAAATTGCTTAAATATTATGCTTTTAGTATTCTTAAATTGAATGGTCCATTTCCGCCCTTTTTTCTTTCTGGAATATTCTTTTAGCTTCCATTTTTACTTTCCCGCGCATTTCTGAGTTTATCCTTTTCCACTTCAAATTCATCCGCTTGCTCTGTCCGCACTTTTTTCATGACGTGATATTCTTAATTATTCATTGGTTGAGAGGACGATCTACGTCATATTTGTATTGTTACACTTGAGGAACAAAAAGTCGATACTCGCTGTGTTTCAACTGAATGTCAATACTCTTTCCAAAAGTTGAAAGATGCACTAATAGCAAAATCCATCTCAAAAATTTATTACCCTAAATTACCACTCCATATGTTTGTTGATGTCTCACATGTAGCGGTAGGTGCCGTACTTAAACAACCGAATGATAATGGATTTTTACATCCAATTGCTTATTACTCCAGAGGATTGAGAAGCTATGAACGAAACTAATTTATAACGTAGGTTCTTGCAAGGGCCCCGCAAGAATTGAAATTGTATTTTGATTAAACTGGTTTAAGTGAGATAAATAAGTTGTTTCAATTTAAGATTTCTAAATAATGTTGAATCTAAAACTTAACTTTACTTAATTTATTACTTGTAATTAAAAACTTAATCGTACTTACTATAAAAATTTAATAAAAACCTAATTGATATTCTTTCAAATGATTTAAATATTACTCTTAAAATAAAAGGATGATCTTAGCGATTGCAATTTATCAGCTTTTACAAAAAAAAAAAAAAAAAAAAAAAAAAAAGTTTCATATTTTAATTTTCATGTCCACAGGTGTGAAGTTTATTGCGAAACAGCTTACTTTTTTGAATTGCAAGACTTAATGATTTTTTTTTCTTACCACGAAAGTCAAATTTCATTTTATAGTGACATATTTAATTTTTTTTTAATTTATTATTTGAGGTAAAGGTAATTTACAGATGCGCATTGAGAAACACATTATAACTTCCCTTTCCATAGTTTTTTATTTATTTATGATTTCTTTTTTATTTCTTTATCTGTGTGTACATGTAATTCCTATGAGACAGATAAACATGAATTAAATTTAACGACTCGCATACGAATGATTGATGGTACGAGATATTTATAGACATGAATTTATTATGTGATACAGGATTAACATTATATTATTATTATTATTTATAAAGAGAAGAAAATACTAGAATTAAGAATGTTATTGAATTATTTATATAGAGATTAAAATAAATTTGATGATAACTAAACTAAAAATAAAGATATAAGTTACTGAAAACAGTGAGGATGATTTAACCTTTGAGAGGACCTATGAAAACATTATGAGTGAGATATTATGAAATGACCTATGAGGTCAATGCACCTCATAATTCTTCATTTCTGGTCACAAATCATTACTTTTTCTCGAAAACTTATCTAAGATTAAAAATAAAACGAGGAATAAAATTACGTAAGATTTAACAGTTGTTTTGATTGATACTGTTATTATACTGAGAAAATAGAGATCTGTAATAATGAAAAGACCATGGCATAAACTATCAAAGTGTCAGTGTACAGTTGTACAAACTATCATTGTACAGTTGTATATTTTATTTACATTATGGTTGACAAAAATTTTATTGACTATTGTTTATTAATTTATTTTATATATTATTATTATACAAGGTTATCCTTAGATTATTTATTTATTTATTATTGTTATTAGTATTATTACTGCAACATAGTCTATGATATAAGATTTAAGAAACCATAAAAACTCTCATGAAATCTACAAATCCGTATTCCAGTACGGAATAAAAATCACTAGAGTACATATAATTTAGTGAAGATACTGAATAAATGTGGTATGGTTTTGAAAATTGTGTCACTGTTGCTAACTAATGAACTGATATTAATATTACCTTATTAATTCACAGAAAGAAAAACTTATGTTAAATTTTGAAAAATAACCAAATATTATTATGATTATTTTTATTATTGGATATGTACTTATAACAGCAGTTTCCACTAAGACGCGTTTTTTTATTATTATTATAATTTTTGTTTTCCTTTCAAAATGAAATTAAAGCTTTGAACAACGCGATTTGGTGACCAAGTGGCGGTATAATTTTAAAGATGATTGTAGAACAAAGAAACACAAATTGTAAAACAAGTATCTGTTTTCTCTCAATGAATTCGTAGATCATCGGGACCTAATAGTTCATTCATTTTTTTGAGGGGAGGGATTTTGTTACATTATTAGATCTAATTTCGCGATTTCCTTATCTTATTCTAAATTACTACTTTATATTCACTAAATCCTTATCCTTAAATAATCCCTATCGTTAACTCTGTTAAATTCCCTTTAGTTTAATGTCTCACTTGTCTAAATTGCTAAAATATTACGCTTTTAGTATTATTAAATTAAATGTTCCATTTCCGCGGTTTTTTTTCTTTCTAGAATATTCTTTTAGCTTCCATTTTTACTTTCCCGCGCATTTCTGAGGTTATCCTTTTTTTCCTTCAAATTCATCCGCTTGCTCTGTCCGCACTTTTTTCATGACGTGATATTCTTAATTATTCATTGGTTGAGAGCGCGATATACGTCATATTTGTATTCTTACACTTGAGGAACAAAAAAACGATACTCGCTGTGTTTTAGCAGAATTTGTCGTATTTCTACTTTGATAACTTCCCCTGGTCGCCGTCTGATATTTTCCATCATCTATAATTTGCTTACCCATAATTAAATACAACGAAGCGATGGCTTGATTAAAATGAATTGGCGGAAACAGCACCGCCGAAAGCTCTTTCAATAAAATCCTGAGTTAAATTATGCATTGTCTCAATTATTCCGGAGAAACCTACACTGGATAAATGTGTTACTTGGCCTACCACTCGATGACTGCAACTACTTTCCAATATCCATGTTGATTTACTATGAAACATTCTCTTCGTTAAAATTCAAAATTCGTTATATTTGTCGATGAGAATACAACTCTACCTGTGTTTCTATTATTTTCAACATTGCACTACTGGTAATATAACAACCAGTTATTTCGTTTGCTAATAAAACCTTGCAATGTTAGAATAATCTAACATTTATATATGATGTTAATCAAAATTTTTAGGAAACGGATATGTCTCGAACATTTTATGTAACTGCAACAAAAAAATCAAGTTATTATACCCGGTTACCGATAAAAGTTTATTAATCATACAGATTTCCATAGCTTTACAAAAAATATTTTTGTAGATTTTCATCTTTTATCTTTACAGTTTACAGATCAAAGGTTAGTAAGCTTTCAGTTTAGTTACAGATGTCTGCAGCTTTTACAAAAACTGGTTTTATGGATTTACATGTTTTTTTTTTCTTTTAAAGCGTAGCTGTGGTTCTATCAGATACGCATGTACGTTATAGCCACATGGTATTGATAGGTATGGAAATTTAATCTACCAAATGCATGTTATAAATAAAACTTCTACATATGTAATTATTATGTGGAATTTTTTACAACATAAAAAAGTCAAAATAATATTAAAAAAAGAATTTGAAACACTTCACTTCTTGAAAAAATTAGTATGCATACAAACGAAAAGCCCTAAATACATTACATTCAATGTTTAAATCAGCAGCTCTTTGCTAAAATCCCAGTGTTCTTACATAAAATAAACATAAGAATTAAATCATTCTTACTTCTTCACGCTTTTTTTCTAAGACATAAACATAAAAACATGACTAATTTTCTTTTGAGATTTACGCAAAATAGAACACTTTTGGCATTTATCCAGTTGACAAATCCTCAAACGCTTTATTTCTATAAGACTAAGTATAAGCCAACATAACATATTTGTCTTTGTCAAGAATTATTAGAAATCGTTAAAAGTACCAGCGAAGCATGAAATGATAAAGCAAGCAGCCATGTAAATATTCATGAATATTTTTTTTCAAATTTCTTTAGGGAACTTCGAAATAAAATGTTACATTACATTTATATTAATTTAGACGTATATTACAAAAGCAAATGAAAACTATTGATTATTCATAAATTACAGTGAAAAAAATAGATATATTTTACAGGTTGTGCTAGTAGTCAAATTTAATGGTACATGAATAGTAATGGAATTTAAAACATTTGTGTGATACTTTTCTAGTTCTGTATCTTGTGATAGATATTTTGTTATTATATATATACATGTTTTAGAAAGAGTATTTGAAAATGAGCCAACATCAATTAGATTATGAAAAGTGGAACTAAATGTTATCACATAAAAGTAAGTATTTAGAAACTTTTATCTTTGTAAAACTTTCTTGTTTTTAAAATTTTACCCGAAGCAGAAATAGTGAAAATGTACAGCGTGATATATATATATATATATATAGATATATAGATATAGATAGATAGATAGATAGATAGATAGATATTTAAATTTCATTTTAAAATATTCAAACACTTTTATGATCGCTTTTGTAAATATATTTTTGGTAGTTTGTTTTTTTAACAAAATCTGCTTATTAAATTTTAAAAATTCTAGATGCTTCACAAATATCAAAATTTCGAATTCCAAGTAACCTTAGCTTGAATAAGTATCCATTACATGTGACAGTCTTTATGACAACTGTATATTCTATTTTCATAAATGTTTTGAGATATTATTAAAATAGAATGTATATTATAAATAATTTACATAAATATTTTGTACAATATATGTATACATTCAGCTAAAGTAAAAAAAATCCTTTTAAAATTTCATGCACCGTCTTCTTTGTACTTTTTTGGTGAGCACATTTACATTCAGAGGAATTCTAAATTTTGCGTCTAGTGACTTTATATCATGTTTCATTGTATTAACCCGTTAATAGTCGCGCGTTGTTCTTTTCCCCGCCCATAATTCGTTATCTTCCTGTAACTTCCCGTTAAAGTTACGATAGCCAAATTCCGTGTAGCTGACCTTGAGTGTTCACACTCTTGTGTAGTAAAATTGCAAGTCATTCCTGCTATTTATTAGCATTTTATCGCATTCTTAAGTTTCAATAGGTCTAAATGACCGCGATGCGACCACTTGCGTTAGTTGAATTTCTCCCCCTCGTGTTCATCCTTTCCCATTTCCGCGAAATCTGTGGGGGAAGTTTCTTCGATGTACGGACTCTCTGCCTGCTGTTATTTCGTCTTTCTTTCTTTCTGCTATTTTACCCGTTCATAGAGTACTTTTTTTTACTATTAGAATGTGACTTAAAATTGTTTTATTGTATTAGTTGTGAAGTCAGTTCGAAAAAAAAACTGATGGATGGTCACTTAGATTTTTTTTTTCTTTGTCAAACATTGCGGGAATAAATTCTCAAATTGATAACCGTTTAAATATAAAAAAAAGGGAAATTCATCATCATTATTTGAAAGAAGTTGCTTTCCGTTTATTACCGGAACATATAAATGAAAGAAGACAGACAATAACACTGCCAAACCATTAAAAAAAAAAGAGACGAGAATTTTGTGGGAATCAATAAAAAAATTGCCGTATCTCCAAAATCTGAAAAGTATCGTTTTTGTACAATAAAACAAATTCGAAAGATAAAACAATTTTCTCTGAAATATAGTATGTATATCTGCGAAGAACGTACATATAATTTATTTGTGCAATAAGAATAATAATGAGAATTTTATAATGTAGGTTAGAAATTACACAAATAAAAATCTCTTAGGATAATTCAGTGAATATTTATACTATGATTTTAAAAAATATTTTAAGTATTTTTCTAAAATTTATCTATTTTTAAATTTTCATACTGTAAGTAAAAACACATTTTTTTTTTTTTTTAACAATGCCGCAGAAAATGTTTTTTTATTATTATTATTGAAATACAATAGAGGCTTGGGGGCGGTATCTAACAAATTTAAATTTGTTGTCCTTCATCAATTGTTCAAACTATTTTTCAGAATAATGTTTTCCAGAATACGAGAATGATTTCATTTAAATAAAATTATTGCTGCATATTTATAATTTCGGAGAAAATTTTCTTATTGTTTTTATTATTTTAATGAATGTTATTATGAAACAATAAATTATAACATTAATACTTTATTATGACATGTACAATTGTATATTTAATTTAATTAAATAGTTGCTGTAAAATACATCCCTATTAAGATGAACCTTTCAGGGATTTTATTAATTAAAATAATTTATCCATCTTAGGATTTAAATCTACAATTGCAAATGTATTTAAATTAAACATATAATTTCAATAACTTATTATTTACTTTATATAAGCGAAGTTCGTATCCAGAGTTTTTATTCAAGGGCGCTGCTCCCACCCTGAAAAAAGTAGAAAAAATATAAATCGTGCATTTTCATTTGAAAAATGGATTTAATCATAAAATCTCGAGAGCCCCCCCCCCCCCCCACAACTCCTCTCTCCTTCATACACACACAGACACCCCACAAAATAAATAAATATAACGTATTTACAACATTTACATTTATAATTTCAAAATTAAGTATTTTTTACCTTTTTCTTTATTATATATATATATATATATATATAATAAAGAAAAAGGTAAAAAAAGGTATATATATATATAGGTATAAGGTATAGGAAAAAGGTATATATATATATATATATATATATATATATATATATATATATATATATATATATATATATATAATATGCTGGTGAATTAGTGGTATTGTATTTGATTTTCTGTTGCATGTCATAGGTTCCATTTTTATTTTGAGTTTAACTGTTCAATTTAATGTCAGTGTAATATATTGATGCTAAATTTATAAATTTTATTTTATTAAATGGATATAGAGTGTTAGAGTATCATAAAAATCTACCTGACTCTAATTCTGTCCTTCCAAAAAAAAAAAAAAAACCCTATCACGAATTTAGATTTATATTCGTAAATGTTTTCCTACTAATTATTGATTCATAGTAACATCAGAAATTCAATCAAATCATTAACTATTTACTTTTAAGTATTTATGCAAATCGAAGAAAGAGTTATTAAAAACATTTATCTAGATGCCAACTGAATATATACTTAAGCGAAATAAATAATTTGCTGTAAAAGTTGTAAAATGAATAACTGCTGTAATCTTTTAAAGTTCACTCAATATTTTCACCCTACGTTATCCGTTTTCGATCATCTGATAACACCGACAATTTTCCCCTTTGTTTTCGGCCTGCTGGTAACGGCGGCAAATGGACCAAACGCGACTATTAACGTTCTAAAAAATTTCGCGACTACTCTCGGGTTAAATTATATAAAATATTCATCAGCACAAAAAATCTCATGTTTTATTAATTATGCTTTGGTTATGATTCTTATATTATTTGATAAATTTCGTTGGAACTTAATTAGACTGGTTGCCGAAAATATGGAAAGTTTTTGAAAATAAATACGCTGATGATGTTTAATGTCTTTTCAATAACTTCCAAATCCACAACATTTAGTTTTTATCCAACCTTGTTTTGGCATTTGCGCTTTTCAATAACGTCCAAGATTGGTTGATTATTATCACAGATATTCATCACTATTACAAAATTTAAAGTTTTCGGTATCTTCACGACATATTTGAAATCTATCCGTTCTGAATCCGCTGGCCAATATGTTTGGTACATTGCTCAGTTTCTGCAATTTATGCTTCATTGTGAATCCATGTAATGAAATCTCTGTAATTTGTTTTCATTCCATCATTATATAAAAAAAGTCTATTATAACCAAAAATAAATATTAACAACCAATAGCAATACATCAATAGAGTGAACTTTGTTCTTCGCTTTACTACATTTCGCATATCATGTTAAAAAACACTACATTTAGATAAACGTTTTAATTATTTTTTTCCAGAAAATTTCAGACCATTTAAATAATGTAACTGAGAAATCACATTTAGATACCAACAATCGTAAGTTTTTTTTTTTTTTTTTTTTTTTTTTTTTTTTTTTTTTAATGTATAATTGCAAGGAGTGTAAACGTGTTGTCTAAACATCGATTTAGCATTAGTTTACATTTGAAAAAATTGAAAAAATTAATAACTAATGCATAAAAGTTTCTTAAATATGCTTCTAACTTTAAAAAATAACACATAAAATAAACAGTATATCCCTTTGAAATACGAACACTAAACAAAAAACATACCCAATAGTTAACCTGCCATCTCTCTTTTTTTTATCCAAGGAATTAGCGGAAAGGCAATCAGTATTTTTTATGATATATATTTGTTTACAATGTACTTTACTGCTAATTTCTCACTTTAAATTGTTTCAAAATTTATTGTTAAATTGCGCTTTTTCAACTTTGTGAACATCATTTCAAGAAAAGGACTTTAATTAATATGGCATATTTTATGTTTTACTTTGCCAATTGATTCCTTTCCACACGTGAAAAAATATAGAAATTTAGAATTATTGTGTATTTTTTAGAAATTTAATACTGATCATTGATTAATTAAGGATCAATAAAATGAAAGTTAATATTCGCTTTCAAATGTTACAATATCTGAATTTTTTTTTGTTTTGTTTTTTTAGATAAATATGTTTTATACATTTTCCTCTAAATTTACTCATATTATTTTAACTAAACTGTTCAAGACAATTAAAGGATATTGTGAGTCATATAAAATAACAATATGGGCGATTTTCTTTTCAGAGAAATAATGAAGAGAGACAGAAATGCAAATATTTCTCATTTTCAAACTTTATAATAGACAAATTTTGAGTTTGATGTCAAAAACGATGCTTTAGCGGCAGCAAATAAATTTGGCCTTGAACTTACTGAAAGAAAAAGTGGAAAACAATGATCGACATTCAAAAAGTGTTTTGTTTCGATGAGTGCGATGTCTCAACGAAATCATTTAATGGAATCGGAAGTTTGGAGAATTGATAGAGGGGGACCAAATCCAAGTCGAAATAGAAGAAGCCACTGGAGTTCCACAAGTGCGTTTTCCAGGGTTTAGAACAGTTTTATGGATATTGTAAATGCAGGCCGTAGACCAGGTGAATATAGACCTGGGGAAGATCTTACTATTTCACTTCCATGATAAATACGAGTATAATTAAACTCCTTAGAATACAAAAGTAAATGTTTGAAAATCGTTTTTATAGAATAAATTCTGGCAAGAATTCCTTTAAAAAATAAAGCACGCTTAAAAATGCTTCTAGTGAAATGATTTATAAACACAAAAAATGTAAGGAGTTAGTTCAAAGAAATATGCTTTTGGTAATACATTTTGACAATGGAGAACTATCCTTTGTAAAAATACCAGCATATCTATAAAAAGACATTATACATGAATGTCAGTCTCTGATAAGAATTTTGAATGGTATAAAAGAATAAGAAAAAAGAATAAGAAGTAATAAGAAGTAGATAATAGGAAATAATAAGAAATAAAAACAATAAGAAAAAACAATGAGAAATACTGAAAAGTTTCAAAATATTTTTCAGTAATACAACATTTCAATACCAAATCAGATAAATGAAATTACGTAAAATAATTTCATGTTGATTAAAAATAAATATTGTTTCGCGCAATGAGGCATACTTTGTTATGTGGTGCACAACAAATTTGAAGATTACGATGATAAAAGCGGTATGTGACAAAGTGAAAAGAAAAAGACTTAATAAAATGATTAAAGATAATGTATGGCCATTAAATATTTTATTATTATTATTTTTGTATTTGCACGACAATAGAAATTATTTCAGACTTTTAACCATTAATATTCTCGTTCTACCTGGAGAAAAATAATATTTATTTTAAAAAATGTACAAATTTTAAAATTCTTTATAAAGTATTTAAAAAGTCCTTTTTTCTAATAGATCTGTTATTTCTCCTGTATTACTAAATAAAGTTTTGTCTCTGTGTATACTTTTCGACAATGGGTAAAACAATTTATGATACGCAGAGGTATGAAAAATTACATAATAATAAAGGAAGACAGTTAGAAATGCAACCAAGACTCAGAATGATCTATAATTAGCCACATGTTAAATAAAATATTTCTTTAAACACTAATGAAACAGCTCCCATATTCCCACTGTCAGTTCTGGACATGTCCGGTTAAACTTAAGTTTATCTACTGATAGATGAGATAAAAGTTCCTTTTCTTTCTGCGTTTAGAAATCGCAATCTTCAGGTCCCCAATGGTGTTACGAATAACAATAAACAGAAAAAGAAAAGAAAAAGAAAGAAAAACAGAAGAAAAAAAAAACAAAAACAAAAGAAAAGAAAGCGGAAACAAAAGAAAACAAAATAACAGAAAAGGGAAAGAACAGAAAATTTGTGACTATGTGTTTTTTTTTTTTTTTTTTTTTTTTTTTTTTTTTTACTTATTGTAATTCAAATACGGTACATACAACTAAATCAACCTTTTAAGTAAGTTCTTCCAAAACATTTTCCGTTGAATTTGTTTATCATTTGATATACTTTACATCAATGCATATTTTTTTAAGACAATTTTAATATATTGTAATTTACTTGTAATATATTCTTTTATTATAAGCTATAATTCGAAAATAAGAATTTCCTTCGTCATACACGAATTAATAATAACTAACTGGTTTTGCCCACTAGCGGGTGCCTAATTATATATATATATATATATATATATATATAAATCCGACAGAATCTCAAATCAAACGAATCTCTTGATCGTGTCCAAGATGTCTAAGGCAGCGTATACAGATCATGCTACGTACGCACCGCTTTATTTGCAGTGCACCTTGTTTGCTCAAAACAAACTTTTAGCTCGTGCCACCGCTTCCGATGGCACCGCAGAGCAGGAGTGTGCGCAAGCGCCAAAAGTCTTTCTAAATGAAACTGATATAAGTGATTATTAATATATAATTTTTATATTCTATAAATTTAAATTTGTAACATTATAAGCAAGCTCTAGTTATATAAGTAATCGAAATAAAATCGAACACGCATAAATACTAATTGATTTATTTATTTTTTCTACATGGAAGGTAAATCATTCTAGAAAAATATTTAATTGCTAAACCTACGCACATAATAATTTTTTTCAGTTCAAAATTTTATGTAATGAAATTCAGCAGCGAGCTTTTAAACTTATATCTTGATATCGACGTGAATTTTCTTATAGATAAAACATGAAAAAATAATGATGATCGCTAGATAGATTTACGTTATAAATTGCCTTTGAAGAGTTTTTTTTTTTTTTTTTTTTTTTTTTTTAATAAAACTATTAGCTCAAAGATTCTATAACAATTTAACATTTTTCTTATTAAGGGGGTCCAGGACACATTTTAAAATAATTTTTATTTATTGATTTAAAATTTTGATTTTTTTTTGCGATAGTTAACCATATCATTTTTAAACAAGATCACATGATAAAATTTCTCATTTTTTTTTTTTTTTTTTTTTTTTTTTTTTATAAAAAAAAATATATATATATTAAATAAGTGAGGTAATTTAAAATTTTTATAACTCAAAAAATTATTTGTAAAATTTCATTTTTTTTTCATTTAAATAATCAGAAATATATACATTTTAATTTTAATTCAACATTATAAAAAATATTAATTTAAAATAATATTTAAAATATTAAAAATAAAAATTAGAAAATAAAATTATGTAACTTTTTAAATAAAATCATATTTTCAAAAGTATTTTTTTTTTATTATTTGCTGAATCTAAATAAAAGTAAAACTATTGAAGAACAATATATAAAACTATTCCACGACAGCCATAGCTTGAAAGTTAGATTTTTTAGGCAAACCAGAACGAAAAAAAAATATTTTGTGTCTCATACCCCTTTAAAAAAACTTATAGTACATTTTATGAAGCATTCAGAAATAGAAAACACTTTTCAAGTTTTAACGATATTACTTATTAATTATATTAATCATACAATTATATTGTATGATATTCATTCATAACTTTTTTTAACAAAAAGCATTAACTTATAAATGTTCTCTGTAATTTCATCAACTTGCCTTTCAAAATTAAATAAATGCTATATTTCCTTCAAACACCTAGTATATATTTTTATATACTTATTTAAAAATTTTTGAAAATAACATTATTTTATTATTTTATTAACTTTATAATATTAACCTTACTTTTTCCTTAAATATCATCATTTTTTTAATGTTAAAGATTAATTATTGTGTTTTCTTTTTACGTTTAAAATTCTATTACTTAAAATAAAATTCGATAAAAATCGCATTTAATTATTATGTTTATTTTCTTATAATCATATATGTATGTTTTTATAATTTTTTTGTGCGAAAACTGTGATTAACAACTCTAATTCTCACTACAAGAAATTGCTATGAAAAAAAATATATATATCTGTGTTATTTATGTTATTGTCGGTCAAAAAAAGTAAAAATATGAAAATATGAGATTTTTATTGTACTTTATATTATTTTTGCATGGTAGCATATATGCTATCATGGACAGATTAGAATGAAATACGAAGAATTTTACCATTTTTCAAAGTATTTTGCGAAAATAATTACATTTTTACATGTTGTATGATCTAATACAATTTATTTCTTCAATAAAACACCCACACACACTACAATGATAAAACACATATATAATAAAACACACATAAATAACGCCTGCATTCAAGGATTAACAGTATACATAAATGTTAAACAGACATACTTACAATAAATACAATAATCCCAATTGGAGTGAAAAATTATCCAGAACCAGGAATCGAACACGGGACCACAGCATTCCAGGATGTCACTCTAACCATTGAGCTACTCCCTCCGATACTTGGGTCTTCAATTTTTCACTAACAAACCAAGTTGGGTAAGTCACCAGCCATCTATACGCCAGCCTTGGATGACCAGACAAGGATGAATTGACTATTACTATTACGTGGATCTACGATATATAATAAAACACACACACACACACTTTTTCTTTCTTTGTATCTCTCTCTCTCTGTCTCTCTCTATATATATATATCAACTATATGACTAAAGGTGACCGGTCACTTGCAATTTTAGACGTTTTTTCAAATGTCTAGAAAAATACATGAGGAATTATCCTGAAACTGCAGGTGTGTAAACATAATAAGTCATATATTTCAGCGAAGCTTTTTTCCATAACGGACCGTCAACATATTGAAGAAGAACGAATATCTTTTTTATAACCCTGTAAAAACTAACGTAGCAAAACCGTTCAAACTCGAGATTATTAATAATTGTCTTATTGTAATATACTGTGTTCATTTTTATAAGGATACTATGTATACTCGTAGAGAAATTAAGGTTTTTATAAAAACTGTCTCAAATTTCGCCAGGTTTTTGGATTATAATTTGTAGAGTTCTTAATATACGAAAAGGTTTTTTCAGAAAATATGACAAACATCATTGTACACAATACCCTGCAATCAGAATGAAAAAATGATAAAAATTGTATGAAAAATGAGCATGTTTAATAAATAATGATTCACTGCGCATGCTTGAATGGAATCAAATTATAATTGGCATAATGTGTTAGCTACATGTATAGAGCAACTTTTGTAAAAGTCTGAAAAACATAGTTTGAAAAGTCTGATAATAATCGTTTATAGAATAAACTCATAATCCGTTGTTCTCAAAATGAAGCAAAAAGATGAGGGACTGTATCCAAATACAGTAGTAGTACGTACAATATTGTGTATGCTAAATTGGCACTAATCAACGGATTCTCGATTTATCAAATTCATTCCCTTTAGGTTTCACTAATTCAAAATATTTTCAAGAATTTTGTCATTCGTTATTTCATCAGAACCAATATTATTCTTGTCACAATTAAGCAAGTCTGTCATTTAATTCGCAGATATTTTTTGTTGTTAGTTTCTGATTAAAGAGAAGAAAAAGAAAGAAAAAGAAAAAAGAAAAAAAAAGAAAAAAGAAAAAAAAAGAAAAACAAGAAAATAAGTGTGGCAGTTGATAGAGTGGCAGAATACAGTATATCCATTTTTTTTCACATAATTTTAAATTTTCCACCATTTATTCAAATTTTCACTATACTACTAATAAAAAAACACACACCTCATTTTACTTTTTGACTCTGTGCATAATTTTATGTATAGAACACTAATGTAGCATGTAGCACCAAAAAGAAGAAAAAACTGTTATTTTTTTGCTGATGGCAACCAGTGGTTTGTTTATCTAACACATATAAAAATGAAATTTGTTACTCATTTACAGTTATATTTTCTAAAAAGATACACAATTAAGAAGTTAGAATCATGAAATTTTCCATACAGGCGTCTTAAAATATTGCGGAGACAAATAAAATACAATCCGGATTCTAAATAAATTATATTATTTAATTTTTAATTAATAAAAAAAATATATAACAGACATTTCCTATAAGATTTACTATTTATTGTTGTCAAAAATTGAAAAAGCACAATAAACATACCAATTGTTAAAAATCCAGTAAATTACAGCGTAGTTGACCTGCGCGGAATCAAGTAATGCAATATATACCACGTTGTACATAAAATATAAATATTATATACTACTTGAGTTATACGGCTCAATAAAAAACATTTTATACTTAGATTTTTTTTTAATTTAGAATTTATGCTTATATCTGTACTCAAAAATATAAGGTTGAAAATATTAATTCTGAATTTGCTTCAAAATTTTCTCTATTTTTATATTTAAAAAAAATTTCAATATTTTGTTCAAAAACGTAAAGAAAAAAAAATAATAATAATAATAATAATAATAATAATAATAATTTCATATTATTGTATATGGAAACTATAAATTTCCATTTATTTCCGATTTAGTTACATGAGCTTGTGAAAGCTAACACTAAGAAGAACAAATTTCCTTTCAATACAAGTTACTCTTTTTATACACATATATCATATGGATTTGTTTTTATTTCAGTAAAATAGTTGAAAAATTGAGAAAAAACTTATCACTGTAATCCTTTTTCTTAGACATGTTGTTTCAAACATTTTTTTTTTTCTTATTTAGTGCGCCATCTGAATTCAAAATCCATAACTAATATTACATAAAATTCCAATTATTGTTGTAATGAATAAAATATACATTGCCTATGAAATTTCGTGCTAAAAATTAAAGCTGAATATATGGTAGCAAATATGCTACCATGATCATTAGAGTGTTAATGTTCCAAAGTTTTGAATCCTAAATTTAGAAGTAACACATGTATAATATAAATATTTATCAAATGTTTTTCAAATAGAAAAAAATAGCTGGGCTACAACAGCAAAGTTATAAAATAGGAATATTTGAAAAAAAAATTCTTGTGTGATTGACCTATTATTTTTTTAATTCCCCAAAGATTTCACAAATAGGACTTATTTTATTTGAGCAATCATCAATTCGAATAATAAATATTGCAATCTCTAAAAGGTTAATATAACTAACGAAGACAAATCTCCAAATTCTTAAGCATTTTGTTAGTATTTGTATGTATTGATATATCATATGTTCTATAAAGAATATATCTGCATAGAAAGTATTAAGTGTAATATGTGTAAAAGTATGTAAAAAATGTATACACAGTTCTGTTCAATGGGTGATTATGTTTGTTTTTTTTCTTCAGGGTGTAATTAATTGGATTAATGAGAATCCAACATTACATTTTGAAAAAAGCAAATTTAATTTTATGCGATATTGGAAGTAGGAAAATGTAGAATAAGTACAAATTTAATTTAGAATGGATTTTCAGGCATATCCACCTATTCGACGTAAAAAATTATTCGGATAAAACCTGAAGCCAAAGAACAACAACGATTTTCACTAGCCACGCAATAGTACTGGGAAGCTATCACGAAAAAAATTGTAAGACAAAAATGTCTTGAGATTGGAATCTGTAAATCAAACGTCCATCAAATTTTAAGACGTTGTAAATGGAAATACATTTTACGGAGATTCTTTTAAAAAATAATTATTAATTATATGTGAATAAATAAATTAAATAAATTATAATAAATTAATTAAACTTATTATAAATTATAATAAATTCGTCAAAGTTATAATCATTCAAACTGTGTATACATTTTTGTGTCATCCTGTCAAATAGCAGATGTATTAAATTTGAGTTCGTCGATGTGAAGGTTTGCGGTCAAAAATATATTTACATTACCATTAAAACATTAATTAAAATAAGATTGAAATATAGCTAATTTTGGAATTTTGCATACCAACAAAGTATTAAATAAGAAAAAAAATAAAAAGATCATTATACGTTTGAAAAATGTAATCAGATTTTTACGATGAAGCAATTTCTGTTGAAAAAGCAAACGTTGATTTTACTCTGAAAAATATTTATTTCATTTATTTCAATTAAAACATTCCCTATGGATGCAGCAGTGTATTAAAAGTAAAATCTAGAATAAAAAATAAAACATCGTGTTAAAGCGCAATACGTAATTCATTGACTTAAAGAATAATAAGCTGTATCTGTGTAACAAAGCTAAACAAGAATGTAAAACGGAATAACTAAAACAATAAAAAAATGAAATGTGGAACTTTAAAAAGAGAACCTTTTCTCTGGAGATATCGCGTTCTTTCTTCCTTTTTTTTTTTTTTTTTTAAGTTTAATTAAAGTGCAATGATGTAGGATCGTTCCAATGCATCCTTACAAATTTCAATTAATAAGGATGAATTCTTACACCTAAGACTTGGTTAAATGTGATCAGGTGCGAAAATACTTTTATCTTCCAATCCCGTTTCCCAAATTCCCTTTATACTATGAAATGTACTATCGGGTATAACATACAAGCATTTTTAAATAGTATTAAAATAATTTATCATTATAAATTCATATTAAATATTTTCAGGTTAATGTTTCTTTTTAATATTTAGTTGGAGTTTTGCTTCTCAATTATTGTTTTCAATTTCACATTTAAGAAAGGGATCTTTTGTAGAATTTTTGAAAACTAGAGTTATCAAAATGCAGGAAGTATTTCATTTTCTCTATTAAGTGTAAATTATGATTATGTTTTCTTTATGAATTAATCAAGAAACGCATTTGTTTTTATTTTTGAAAGTACACGTGCATCCTTTGAATAAGTAAGAAATGAAGACTTCCCACCACCAAAAATTAAAGTTTCATTGAAAATTTCTTTTCTTTTTTTTTTTTTTTTTACATAAAAAATTGCGGATTCATCGTTGTACATTTTCTAATTAAATAAGTCGAAAAATTATTCGTCCTTTCATTTAAAAAGTGGTTTTATTTTAGATTATTTGATTATTTGAAAACTTGTGTTCAACTGTTTTTTAAAAGGGAATAAAGACACACAATTAAGTTTTATGGACTCTAATTTAACGCATTGAATTTGTTTCATAACAAAGAATTGAATATTATATATATATATATGAGTTATAATAAAGTTTTCAAATTGCACAATTTCATTTTAACACTATTCGAGAACTACTCCTTTTCTTAACAAAGAATTCAAGGTTATCAATTCTTACGTAATTGCAAAAGCAATGGAACAACAATAAAAAAAAATAGCACAATTATTTAATAAATACTCGAAAACAAATTTTTTTTTTACAAACAATTCAACACTGATTACGTAACTGAGTACTTAATATAATACGTACTGAGTATGCAAATTCATTAGTGAAGGTTATGGAATTTGCGAACAAATATTTTTCCTCACGTTCGAATGCTTATTCTATTAAGACAGCAGTGATGGAACAGTGGCGCAGCAGATGAGCGTTGGTCACCACTAAATTTTAATAGTACTAGGGGGCTCTACCCCCTAGGAGCTACGCTCGTCAACCCCCGTTCAGACACCGCAGACTCTAACAGCACGCTAATTTGATCGCCTTTAAAAAGATTTCGGAAGATTGAATTATAATTTGAATCTGACAATTATAATCTGACGTAATTTTCACCAAACTTTTCTTTCTCTTTTTAATATTCACGTCAAAATACTTTTATTAGAAATGAAATATTATGATCATCTTAAAACGTCAAGTAAATGTCTCGCGCAATTTTAAATTAAAATTGTTTTGCAATATTATTTTTTGTTCATTTTACGTAATAAGTGTAATATGACGTAAATTCTCCTATTTTGGACTTCTAACGCATGTTACTGAATTTATTATTTTACAATATTCTTTCTCATTTAAAATTCACGTGTAACTATAGTTTTTATGACGTAATTTTCAATGAGTTCCTGCTTTTTATATTTTTTGTTTATAATAGTCACGTGTAAAATAAATTTTTAATTTGAAGCAAACATTACTGTTTGCGCTGTTTATACTGTTGGCAACAGTTTAAATTAATACAATTTTCTAAAATTTGTAAAAAATATCTTTCGAAATTCTGAAAATTTGAATTTAAAATAGAAATAAAACCACGAAAAATTATTCAAATTAAAAAACTAACTGCAATCTGCACACCGGGAAATTCCGACGCATAAAATGATCTAAAAATGATTAAATTCCTATGTACAGTTTTTGCTCCTATAAAACTTTTTTAATGGAACGATTTTGTCCAACTTTGTCATTAAATATCTCTTAAAATAATTCTTCGATTTGAAAACTGTCTGCATCAGCGTGTTTATCAAACATTTTTCTATAATGCTACCGATTTTCATATTTTTGTATGCAACAGTTTTTTTTAATATTAACGAAGAAAGACCTCCGGCCACAAAAAATTCAAAACCGACGGCGGCGGTGACAGCGGTAGTTACTTTTTAGGTAGCTTTCTTTACAAAAAGCTACCTATTGCAGCCGTTCGGAGGAAAGCGATTTCAAAAAATTTTGGTGTATTTTCATCGATCATGACCCCCAGACCCCGAAACCACCCTCTGTTCAAAATTGATATATATCTGACCTATGTCACACTGTAACTCTCGTATTTATGAATCGATTGGGATGTAATTCGGTGTGTACATAGTACATACCAATGTCTCGACCGAGTTCGTTGGCCAGATTCATCCGCCATTTTGTTTCAAAATGGCGGCCATTTAAAAAAATTTAAAAAATTTAAAATTTGAAATGTGGTACCAAAAAATTGAAAATGGAAAAATATTTTTTTCTTATAAATTTGACCTTTATACAAAGACTCCGTAGCAGTTTTTGTTTCGTCTATATCTTAAAAAATGGCTGAGTTATAGCATTTTGAATTTCTAGCGAAGCTGACACTTTGAAACGTCCTGAATTTTGTCACGCGATAAAAGGCGTATTTATGAACCGATATGGATGTAACTTCGTTTATACATAGTACAGACCAATGTCTCGAACTAGTTCGTTGGCCAGCTTCATCCGCCATCTTGTTTAAATTGGCGGCCATTTAAAATTTTAAGAAAAATTTAAATTTGAAATGTGGTAACAAAAAATTGAAAATTGAAAAAAATATTTTTTTCTTATGTGTTTGACCTTGATAAAAAGATTCGGGAGCAGTTTTTGTTTCGTCTATATCTTAAAAAATGGCTGAGTTATAGCATTTTGAATTTCTAGCGTGGCTGACATTTTGAAACGTCCTGATATTTGCCACGTGATAACAGACGTATTTATGAACCGATTTGGATGTACCTTGGTGTGTACATAGTACATACAAATAACTCAACCGAGCTCGTTGACCAGCTTCATTCGCCATCTTGTTTCAAAATGTTGGCCATTTAAAAAAAATTAAAAAAAAAATTAAAAATGAGATACCAAAAAATTGGAAAATGAAAAAGATTTCTTTTGTATGTGTTTGACCTTAATACAAAGATTCCGGAACAGGTTTTGTTTCGTCTACATCTAAAAAAAATGGCTGAGTTATAACATTTTGAATTTCTATTGTGGCTGACATTTTAAAACGACCTGATTTTTGTCACGCGATAACAGGCGTATTTATGAACCGATTTAAATGTAACTTGGTCTGTACATAGTACATACCATTGTCTCGACCGAGTTCGTTGGCCAGCTTCATTCGCCATCTTGTTTCAAAAGGGTTGCCATTTTTTTTAAATGTAATTTAAAATTTAAAATGACGTATTAAAAAATTGGAAAATGAAAAAGATTTTTTTTGTGTGTTTGGCCTTGATACAAAGATTCTGGAGCAGTTTTTGTTTCTGAAAATTTGTTCTTTTGTTTATATCTTAAAAAGTGGTTGAATTATAGCACTTTGAATTTCCATCATGGCTAACACTTTGAAACGATCTTGTATTTGTCACGCGATACCACACTTATTCGCCTATTTCGATGGAAGAAGGCATGTGGATAGTATACATCAATATCTTGACCAAGTTCGCTGGCCAGCTTCATCAGCCATCTTGTTTCAAAATGGCGGCCATTAAATTAAAAAAATATATATATTTAAAGTGAGGTGCAAAAAATTAGAAATTGAAAAAGGTTTCTTTCTTAAGTATTTGACCTTGATATAAGGATTCAGGAGCATTTTTTGTTTGTCTTTATCTTAAAAAATGGCTCAGATATAGCAGTTTCAATTTCTAAAGTGGGTGACATTTTGAAAAATCTGATTTTTTGCCTGCGACAGCACTCGTATATATCTACCGATTCCGACATGAGTGAGCATGTGCACAGCAATTACTAAGGTCTCGACCAAGTTCACTGGTTAGCTCATCTACCATGTTGTCTTAAATGGCAGGCACTTTAAGAAATCGCCGAATTTGGCAGCCAAATATAAGTGACTTTAAATAAAAGCAGCTTGGATAAAGGTGACTAATTTCGCGAAATTCTCATTCATAATGATTTAGTATTGCAAAAAATTAATATTGAATCTCCTACATTGGGTTTCCACTTAATTGAGCTTCGTGTGTTTGAATAATATAAGTTGGCTTTTTAAAAATAAGGAATATGAAAGCTACCACTTCCTCCCGGCACTGGCCGGAAGGACTTTTTTTAGAATAGAGAGATACTTCGCCTTGAAAAACATCAGAATTTTTATTCCTATAAAATACGACGAATACAAATAAAATTTATTTGTGTCACTTGATTCTGTGGTCTACAGTGTTCCATCACTGAAACAGTTCTAAAATTTTTAACTAAGAATGACATTTCAAAGCAAAATACAGTAATGGTCTTCTCTAATACTGGTGCACATTATACATAAAACGAATATTCATTTTCAGACATTTAAGATAAATATAAATATTGAGATAATATATGATAAACTATATCTAAAATGCGATAAACATTTACATTGTAAAATTCATCCACAAAAGGTAAAGCTTCTACACTTAAGTCAGTCTTTTTGTAAATATCATCTTTGTATTTTACTAGCTACTTAAATAATATTATACGCTAACGATATTATATTCTAACGGTAGTATACTCTACGGTGTAGTTTGACGATTATTTATATCAATTATATTCAAACGAAATAAAACAGATGACATTTTTGAATTCGTGCAAGGTGCCACTTTCAATATACAGAATACTCAGAACATTACTACCACTATATCTCCCAATACCATTTACGAGGTAGATTCAAGATCTAAGGCCTCCGATTTTTTGCTAACTAACTACTCACCCAAAAACTATGAAACTGGTGTTATTTGTAGACGTAATTTCCCTGCAGACGTACAAATTTTCACAACATCGACGACATGATTTCATGGCCGCGGCGAAGGCTTCTTTAGGAGTCTGTTTTGACCACTGGAAAATCATGAAGCATTATCAGCATGGCTGGTGAATATGCGACCACAGAGAGTATCTTTCATTGTTGGAAACAGACAAAAGTCACTAGGAGACATGTCAGGTGAGTATGGAGCATGATAACGCACTTCAAAGTTGTTTTCCCGAAGAAACTGTTGAGTAACGTTAGCCCGATTTGCGGCTAAGTTGTCTTTGTGAAACAGCACGATTTCTTCAGCGATTTTCCAGTGGTCAACACAGACTCCTAAAGAAGCCTTCGCTATGGCCATGGAATCATGGCCGACGTTGTGAATCGACGTTGTGAAAAATGTGTACGTCTGCAGCGAGATAACGTCGAGAAGTAACACCAGTTTCATAGTTTTCGGGTGAGTAGTTAGAAAAAAAAACGGAGGCCTTATAACTTGAATGCACCTCGTAGAATACTGAATACCATTTAGTTTGTGTTGAAGCATGTTCAAATATTCAGTAGTTGAGATCTATTCAGTATTAATTTTCCACAACAATTGTGTGTAGTTTTAAACGACAACATTGTTAAGCCTGTTCATATTAGTAACGAAAACACATGGCCAGTCATTTCTACGGAACATTCTCCTACTAAACAAACTACAAGGATAAGAGCTGGTATATCATTTTAGACCTTGTAAAAAGGAACTAAGATTTAGAATTATTCAAGATAGGCTCGGTTTATGAGATAAGATTCAAAAAACTTCATAACTCAACATATAATTTCCTACAGATATTTTAAAATAATGTTTAAAAGACTTAATTCCAGCTTTCTTTAGACCTATAAAATTAAGTACTATAGGAGGATTAAAATTCGATTTTCTACCTTCTTTTAAAATATATTCTTCAAGTTTAATCTTGTTAATAATTTTAAATTAATCTTTAACAATTTTTTGCCATTCAATATTTTTTAGTTAAAAATTTCAGATTTGTCACTAAATATTTCTAATAGCAGTAAAGCATTTTAGATCACCCGAAAGCACTTAGGCTCCCAAAAATACTTCGTAAACCATTTCGAAATAAAAAAACGTTTACCACTACTCATATAATTATACTTGCGTAACATCTATTTATTTCCTTTTGCTCTACCTTCTGAAGTTTGAACATTGTGAAATCAAAACCTACTTTAGATAATACGGCAACAGGAATATAAAAAACCGACTTAGCGACAAATAGGCAGTCGCTAAGTCGGCTACTAGTTGTTGAGATGACAGTGAACTTACATTATTGTACTCACTTACCTTTTGTCAGAATAGATGTAGATGGGTACACTTATATGACTGAAACAGAAAAGATATCAAATTATAGTCGACAAAGAGGAAAAATGCTCTCAAATCATGATAAAAAAAAAAGCTGAAAGTTCTCTAAGTGATTTATAATTGATAAATATTTTGAGCATAACGGCAAATTAGGATAAGGAAAATGTAGAAAAATTTTTAAGATTAACTTCAGATAATATCAGGAACATATTTTTATCGCCAATTATCAAATATGAAGAAACATCTGTTTAGACACTGTAATGTTAATAAATAGAAATGGATAGAGAAAAAGCCATCAGATACATATAACAACCCGCTGCATATTTCTTGTCAAAAACGTAAAAAGGAAATGCATACCAAAGACTTACCTTTTTCTGTTACCTCTGCTAAAAAGTGCATTATTTTAAAGATGACGCGTAACACTTCATGGATATAGGAAAGCTTTAAAGGGAATATTAACAAAACACCTCTTGAAATAGCACAAAGCATTACTATCATGGAAATTTTGGTTGTTAAAAAAGTTAGTAAAGAGAAATAATTAACAAGCGGAACATAAAAATATGTAAATCGTCCTATAAACACTATCACAATCGTCTTAAACAAGTAAACAGCTTCTGTAAGCATAGTAATAAAGCGATGTTTTACCATTCTTTATGCCTTAAAGTATAAATAATAGATAGATGATAATAGAAAAAAAACGTTTAAAAAAAAAAAAAAAAGAAAAAAAAGAAAAAACTTCAACAAGTGCAACAGACAAAATTTTACATGCAGCAATAAATATCTACTTTTCATAATATTGACTAAACCAGCCATTAATTACTTTCATACAAAATATTTTCATTAATATAACAAGAACCAAAATTAAAAAAATCATATTTAGTAAATTCTCAATGTTTCTGTCAACATTGACTAAACATCCCTCTATAAAATTTAAAAAATTTATGCTTCACAGATATAAATTCGGATTTTTGTCAATATTTGCAAAATTTGCAAATCTTTATTATTTCTTTTCATTTAACAGCTATTCAATATGCCATTGTTCCAAAATTCATATTTATCTTTTCTGGAGAGTACCTTAAATTAAAAACTTTCACTAAGCAAATTTGATTCATAAGCGCCTGATCGAAATATCCCGTTATCTTTTATTATTTTTCGTAGCTTATGTAAGAACTGCTTTATTCTTACTAACTGTAACGAACAAGGGATTTTAATGAAAGTTATTAATTCCACTGAAATTACTCAAACGAATATAAAATAAATATTTATTGTGAAAATAAAAGTATTTTGCTTGTATTAAATAGTTAAAAAAATTTATTTGATACAAAAATATGCTATAATACTTATAAATATTCATTTTGTTTCTAATATTTATTTAATAGAATACATTAGTTTATAAATTTATTCATATATAGGAATTGATTTTTTACACATAATGTGTCCGTAAATGTATGTGCGCAGGTGTTAAGATACACTAGTACAATATACGGCTGAAAACAAAATCTAGAAACACACTATAAAAGTTGCAAAATAGAATAATTTAATCATGCTCTTTAAAATTTTTACCTCATACATTTATAAAAAGTTAATTAGATAGTAAATTCATATTTCATTAATATTTTTTTCATTAATATTCCTATACCAAAAATAGCAAGTAATTATAGCAGAATTTCAGATACATGTTCCTATAAAACAAAATTTAAAATATTTATTTTAAACAACTTTCAATAACATTTCGGTTTTAAAAAATTTAAAGCAATTATATAGTTAATGAAAAGTCCTTTTTGTGTCAACATTTTCATATTTAATATTTTTTGATTTTGAAATCAATTACAAACACTTTTGTTACGAAATGTGTCGTCATTTAGAAAGAGAATTTTAAATAAAAAAAAATAGAATAAATAAAATTCATTATTTATTCTAATTTTGTTCGATGAAATAGCTCAAGCAATAGATCAATGCTAATTTTGTAACACCCTAAGTTTGATTACACATGTTTCGATCAAACTATGATCAGAATTTGCACTGAGAATGGTATAGAATTTGCCAATTACTCTAAAAAAAAAAAAAAAAAAAAAAAAAAAAAAAAACAGCCTTTGTACCGACCATAAAAATACACTTATTCCATCCCAATTATTTTCTAAATATTTTTCTGAAACCAAATATTTCTTAAAGTCATAAAATTATTCAGTGATTACAAAATACGTTCAAAACCAGTAAAATTTTCGAATCCGTAGCGACAACGGTATATTAAAAAAAAAAAAAAAAAAATACATACGTTCGGAGATATGTTTCTTTCATGAGTTAAGTTTAGCAGGTTTGATTTTCTAAAGAAACCACTATTTTTCATCGATAAGAAATAAATAACCGCTTTTTCGACTTCAGGTAACTTAGCATTATACACTCTCAACATTGTCCAATGGCTAATTCCTAAACGTTAGTAAAACACATATAGTTCCAATTACAAAAATAATTTATATGGGATAAAGAAATATTTTGCAAGCGATTTCGGTCAATAAAAACATTTCTTAAAAAAAATTACGAAATTTCAATTTTTATACAGCCCCCCGGTAATATAAGTTATATTTAGTAAAATTTTCCTATTACACTGACAAGTAAGACAAAAAAAGTCCCGTTCATATAACATTAAAATTGGCCGAGTTATGAAAATTTAAAAATGCATGACTTATACCAATTTCTGCATTTGAACAGAAATGAATTCGGCCATGCTTTGAGGGGTCATATACCAAGTGCTTAAAGTATTCGAAGAACTTATTTCATGCTTATCTGCACTTTGAAAAAAAAACCGCATATGCATTACGATTGAGAATGCGTTTATTAAGTTTCAAATTGTATAAAATAATTGTACATTAACATATATTTTATTTTGTAAGGATTTGAGACTGTTTCTTTTCATGATTTCTTGAACAAAAATTATGTTATTTTTATAAGTTTTTATTAACTTCAGCGACCGCATGTACGTTTTTCCAGTTCAAAATTTGTACTTGAACTTTAACTCATTTTCAAATATCTGATCGAGATTAAATTTTACATACTGACGTAAATCCGATTACAGTCTAATATTATTATGATTTTTGGTGGTTACCATTTATACCGGCAAGAAGTTTACCAAAAGTTTTAGATTAGGTAGCACAAGACTGTGATGTTTTATTTTTAAACTTTTATGTATTTTTCAGCACTGAATAAGAAAATTAGCTTAATTTTTAACCACCATGTCATGAATTTTCGAAAATCATAAATTGTCAAAATTAAAAAATAACAAAAATCGGATACAGTAAAATAGAGAAGGTGGCTGCGTTTTTTAACTTATGATCATTGATTTTTATGTATTTTTAGCACTGAATCTGAAAATGACCTTCATTTTTTAACCATCAAGTTAGAATTTTTTTGCAAATCGTAAATGTCAAAGTTAAAATATAGGGAACATCGAATACTACAAAACAGATTTAAAACTTTTTAGGGTTTTGTTCATCTGACGAAATCATATTCATCTCATTCCTCTGTCTGACTGTCACAGAACCCGTTCTGAAAAACTATATATGTTGGAGACTTCAAATTTTGGATACTTATAGCTGAACACATCACATCAAGCAACAAATCATAAAAGTTTGAAAAAACGTCTTATATTTAACCGTATGGGCCCTAAATTGTGTATTTTAAGCTTTCCCTAAGTCCCTAATTATGTTGAAGATTTGGAATTTACAATACTCATAGCTGGATGCTTGAGATCACAAGACAAATCATAATAATTTCAAAAAGTTTTATATTTATCCCTCCAGTCTCTAAAATGTGTATTTTAAGCAATTTTTCTAACACTTTTCACCCGGGGAGGCACTTTTCTAACTTTTGCCGACACCCCTTTGACCAATATTTCATATCCATCTCACCATAGCCTTACATATTTTAGTTCATCTTTTTTCCCGCCATGGACGCCTAACTATCTCGGGTGCTATGGGCCAGATCCCCTCTCCTAATAAGGTATGTGCAGGTAATATGGCCACCTTAAGGATAGAATTTTTTTACCGATAGTAGTAACTGATTTTTAAAAAAAATAAAAATTCTCTAAAAGAGGAGACTATTTTTAGTACTGGAAAAAAAATAAAATTTAAATTAATCGAGATTTAAACCTACAGGAATTTTTCTAAAAAAAGACTAGTTGATGAAGGTAATATGCCCATATGCAGGTAATATTCCCATAGGAGAAATATAATGAAAAGATTTATATTTAACTCATTAGAAACATCAATTTTTAGAAAAAACGAATTTAATTTTTGAAACTTTACAAAAAACAATTAAAAATAAGCAAAAAGAAATTTTATGGAACAATTTTAAGCAAAATTATAAGCATTTTAGAGTAATTTTTTTAATACTTTCTTTTTAACTTTACGTGTATGGCAAATAAAAATTTCCATATCTATCTTGGTAAGTCCGATTAATTCCTCGTTCACATAACTACGACGCACAACACTTAATCTTAGAGAATCCTTTTCCTTTATTCATCGTAGACTGGTGTTTTTATTTGTTTAATGACTGTTGTGATGTTTGAGTGTCTTCAATATTATTTTGAGCAGTTTTGATAAAGAGGTCTTTTTTCAAAATTAAAGCACGATACTTCATTGCAAGTTTTATGACATGAGTAGTTTTTCGCTTTTTCTGTGGTGATGGTAGTAATTCTTGAAATTATGAGTCATGAACAGAGGCACCATTTCTGCCATTATCTTCAGAAAATGAAGAATCACAGCTAGAATCTGAAGAAGAACCAGAATACTTGACGTAGGAGGCGTATGACGGCCGTCTTTATCAGAAGATGTTCCTGGGATCTTTTCTTCTTTCGACATTATTCTTTGTTGGAGGTGTGTTTTCAGGAACAGAACATGTAGCAAAAGCTTCCTCGTGGGTTGCATTTGGATTCAAAGGAATTTTGAAAAATTTTGAAGAAATAAATTTTTAAATTTTGAAAAATGACTGATCCATTCAACAAATGTCTGTGCTCTCATGCTTCCTTTTGGTGTCATTTTTCATGGAGAATCTACAGGCAAATTATCTACCCTAAATGGTTTTATTATTTTACCTTTACTCAAAATTATACAGCATAAACAGTTAAATCATTATGGAAACAAAAACGACACCCTTTTTCGTCCATATAAAATATTCGTTCATCATGATACTATTGTCAATTAGAACTTTTCGTAATTTACTAAAAAATTATCAATAATAAATTTATTGAGCTTTGCTGCTCTGGAAGGATTCATTGGTTTACTTTTCCCCCTGGAAAAAGTCGGATTTCTTGCTAAAAATGCTTTCAACCAGTAGCGGCCAGCCATGCCTTTTCTAAATGAATAATTGTGGGTTATTTCATTTTCACTACAACATTTAAAAACGCAGAGATTAATGATTTTTGACGTAAGAGGGTAACCGACATCAGAATGCCTAAAAATTCTTGTGCGGAGATATTTTCCTTAGTGTGGTGTGAGAACTGGTTTTCTACCCATTGGTGATTTATAAGTCATATTATTAACAATATAACGATGAACAGTTCGTCTAGAAATTTTATAACTTTTTAAAGCAGCATTTTGCAATAATTTACACTCTTTTATTGCTCTCAAATACCCATTTAAGCTTTCCTGGCTCCAAAAGCTTCTTTTCTGTTCGGGATTCATAGCCTAAAACATAAACGAAAGATAATTTTTGAGAACGAAGTTTAGCTAAACTATATACAATTTTACAAAACCTAATTTATTTTTAAAAAAATATATTTGTTTTCTATTGTGTTTACTTTGTATATAATATATATTTCGAAGTTTACAGATTTTTTATTTAATGCCAGTTAAAATTATTTATATATTAAATAAATTTATTTATATGAATGTAATATTGCCATACATGTAAGTAATATGGCCATACGTGCAGGTAATATGCCCAATGGGCATATTTCCAACAATGATGAGTTAAAAAAAAAATTTCGTAATTCTGCCTGAACACTCAAATATTGAAAAGCAATAACACAGTTAAAAAGACCATTAAACCAGCTAAAATATTATGTGTAACAGTAAATACAAATACTTTGTTCAAATAAGAAAAATAACAAACTTAACAGAAAAAAAAAATTATAATATGAAAACTCAACTTTCAACAAATTAAAAATGTCTGCCCCCCGTGTACGTAATCAAGGATTTCGGGCAACAAGGTACTAAACTATGTTCTTCGGACATCCAGCGACTATATTAAAGAGCCAGCTTTTGAGTTTCACTGAAATTATTGACATTTTTGCAGGTTGGCCATATTACCTGCATTCGCCATATTTTCATTTCTCACCTTATATCTACGGATAGGTTATAAAACGGAGTTTCGTTTGGATAGAGGTTTGTTTAGAATAGAGTGCATTTCCTAGTTGCGAAATGTGGATCTAACAGAATTTGCAAAAGGATAATTTTTTTTTTAATGAATATTAAACGAAACCCTCAATGCTATCGTAGATCACACTTACCCACTTGTTTTATATAATTTAATTTTATTTAATTCAATAATTTATTCAATTTTATGTCTTATACTGGAATTTTTATAGCTAAACATCTGCGAAATCCGATGAGGTGGGGGAGGATGTTCAGTTTTAACTTTGATATTTACAATTTGCGAAAAATTGTGACGTGATGGATAAAATGAAGGTCATTTTCGCATTCAGCATAAGAGTATATAAAAATCAATTATCAAATGTTAAATACACAACAATCACATATATTTTATAGTACCAAATGTTCGCTATTTTTTCTTTTTTAAATTTAAAATTTACGTTTTGCAAAAACTCTTTATGTGGCAGTAAAAAATGAAGGTCCATTTCGGATTCAGCGGTGCAGAATACATAAGAATCAATCATCAAAAGCTAAAAAACATGACATAAGTCAACATTTGCAGGGTAGTGTAATCTACCGTATATACCCGTGTTCACGCCGACCTCTAAATTCGAGAAAAAAATATGTTGCATACCATTATTTTCGTGCAGCTATATTCGCCTTATTTAATATAAGCAAATTCTGCATTTAGATAATACGAAGATAAATTTTAAAATATTGGTATGTAGTCTGTTATTCCTCTCGAATTTGGGGTCGGCTTATACACGAGTATATATGGTAATAACATTTTAAAATATGTATCATATTGTAAATAATCCAGGCTGTTTATTTTCATCACTTTATTTAACAAAAATTCTGATTTTTTTCTTTTTTTATGTTTATTACGCATTGTATATTTTTCAGTAATGTGTCAGAATGATTAAATATTTCAACTTTATATTGCAATGTTAATGTTACTCTCAACCATTTTTTTATTCAGTCGGACGAAATTATAATTCTACTGAATTTGTGAATGCCCCCTTATTTGCAGCAAAAATATATGCTCCAACTTTATACAGCTATTACTCGGTCAATTTTAATCGTAGAATAACGGAACTTGTTTTTGTCTTACTGGTCAGTGTGACAGAAAAAATTTACTAAATATAACATATAGTACCGGGGGACCGTATAAAAATTTCAATTTTGTAATTTTTAAAGAAATGTTTTGATTGACCCAAATTGTTTTTACTATACTGCTTTACCTTTATTTATTTTTTTTATTTTTTTATTTTTTTTATTTTTTTTTTTTTTTTTTTTCAATTTGGACTATGTGTCTATATCTAACGATTTACTAATTAGTCATTGGACACCGTTGAGGACACATATACCAGATTTGGAATCAGCGGAAAAAACTGGTTTAGAAACATATTTGTGTTCTCGTCTGGAAGGATGAAAAATATGTAAATTAGGCACAATATTTCACGGTCAGATGTCAGTATAACTTCAGAAACGAAGTTTTTGTGAAGTAAATTGAACAGCAATCATATCATAAAACAAAAAAGCCAGACTGATATTGCCTTATTCCTGTAAATTTGCATATAAACGTATAAAATTTACTAAATTAGCATAACTCGCAACATGCTAATAACTCCAAAACAAAACTGCTGAAGTAAACATAAACTAGTTTCGAAATCAGCGCAAAACATAACATAAAAAATAATTTATGTTTTGCGAAAGAGCGAAAGTTCAATTTTGTTGGCCGGTGTTATCGATGCATTAAATTCAACCTAATGTGGTACAAAGCGGTTCTTTATTTATTTTTTTTTCAAATGATCTTACAAATCCACATTTAAGCAACAATAAAATACATTTCTGTTCTAAAATATAAAGACAAGTTTTCTCAATCAAAACTAATAATATCTGTATCCAATAGATTTATGATATGAAAATTCCCTATTTGCTTAGGACAGTTAAACTGAATGCTTTGCTTTTTCTGCCTACCAGCACATTCCCTTCTTCATGCGGGCGCACTTGCAGACAAAGCAGCGGAAATGTTGCTAAAAAACGCCAGCACTCCCTTTATGGGAACATAAAAAAATATTCCTCATATTGTTTTAAATGGATCCATTTGGTATCTTATAATGAGGTGGTGACTGCTCATCATATTCTATCACGTTAGAAATATAATCTTCCTTTGTAGACATTGAAAGTGCTATTGCGAATTAAATCTTGTGTATTTTTAGATAGGTACCCGACAAACTCAAAACGAGCGGGACACTGATTGCTTCATTAGCCTTGACTCAAAGTGTTCGATAGGGACACGCTATCTTTGTTCTTACCGGAAGAGTTTATAAAGTGTCACGTCTGCCACAATGAAGCCGAAATACAATTGAGCGTAAATACTTGAAAATACCACCATAATGCCACTAATCTTTTACCAACAATGCTAGATAGCCTCAAACTGGCCACATTTATTCTTTTAGTGGCCATTAAAGTAAAAACTAACCAGAAGCTAGCCGTAGCATTTCCATTTGTAGTTGTTAACAATTAAATTTACCCCAAAGCTGCCTGTAAAAAAAAAAAAAAAAAAAAAAAAAAAAAGATTTCTTTTAAACGTAAACCAGCCAAAAGTCTACCACTGTCATGACATAAAGATTATTTAGGTACAAATTCAAAATTTGTTCTATTAAAAATAATTATTGAAAGATTAATGAAATCATAAAGTATTTTCGCATGCAAAACAAATATATTTACAATAATTTCAGTAAACTTTTAAAAAAGTATTATAAACTAGCAGAACTACCCGTGTCAATTATAAGAGACCTTCCATGTAAAATAATAAATTAAAATGAACTACTATAGTAATCACAATAACTGAGATTTGTGCATTCCCGTCCACAAATCATTAAAATGACAATTAGAAAACATACATTATTGTCGCGCCACCATAATAAAATGTCTGTCCTTTAATATCACAATGCCCGTTTTCTTCGGCTGGTGTAACAGAAAAAATTGTAATTTTCTGACAATCCGAAATGCAAATCCACCAAATGGCATATCATATAGTGAAATTCTCGTTTGTATGGCGTAAAGCTACATTATAATGTAAAAATATGTCAGTGAGTAACGTTGACATCATACCGTTGACGGCAACGACCTAACAGACAAATTATTCCTTTACAGAAATTTTTCTTAACTTCTAAAATGCACACATTTTAATTTTTTAAACTGTCGAATAGAACAAAAATTCCTTTTAAATGAAATTTATTTGAAGATTGTACCTCATTTTTTTTTAATGGGTTTGAAAGTAATTTTCAAACATGGATACTTTTAAATGTGCGTGCAGCGTGACGAAACCATTACGAAAGATGAACCCCTTTGCTCTTAATTCAATATTACGAAGAAAAGGCATGTCTGTGCATGTGCATGCCTGTGTGCATGTATGTGCAACTTTGTCATCATATTATTAGTGACAACAACCTAATCTATCCACAAATTTCGATTTTACTTCAATTTAACTTCTAAACATCGCACATTCGATTGTTCCAACGTCTAATAGAAAAAAAAACTTTCAATAATATTCTTTTGAAAAGTTTATGTCGATTTATAGATTTTCTATAGATAGTAAAGTAATGCTCAAGCATGACTATTTTTTAAATGTGCTTGCAATTACAAAAGTTATACTCAATTTCTCAAAAGAGCAGCAAATAATTCAGGACATGTTTGTTTTCGTGTAATATTTAATAACTAAATTGATAAACGAAATTAAAAGGCCAAAATAAAATAAAATAAAATAAAACACAAATTTAACAGATATCAAATCGAACTGCGAAAAATAATCTATTATGTATAGAAAATGCAAATGGGAATTTCGTTCCGGCTTCTTATAACTCGAGTTCATCTGAATGGATTTCAATGCGATTATCAGTTTCTCAGGAAAGGTTTTAGTGTATAACATATTGTTGCACTCCTGAGATGAAAGATCACCATACCTGTGTTGTGAGCCTGAGTTTTTAAGAGCTCGCACAATCTCTCCCATACATTAAACCACAATATTTCCATATAAAGTTCGTAGCAACACATTTCCATTGCTGTTTTTAGAAAGAGAAACCTTATATCAGTTGGGAAGGATTTGTTCATCAGTGTGTAACCTTATACTCTTTAACATTCTGAGCACACGCTAATTTCGCATAATTACTATTCTGATAAGTCAAACCTTTAATAATAACTTTTCAGTGATGTTTTAAATGATCGATATTAAAATGGAAAAACAAGCACTTTTCTTTTATGCTTTTTTTTTTTATGAAACTCATATTTTATTTTTATTAATATAAATGTTTTCAGTGCTCGCACCGTTCCCTAAAATTTTCGCAATTTTCTACCAGTATTTTAATTAAAAATTCTTCGTGGTAGATTCCTTTAACATATTAATAGAATTTATACAACAAAAATTATCGTTTTAATTTAGTGGTAGAAAAGTGCAAAAATATTAGGAACGATGCGAGCCCTGTGTTTTGACATACGACATTTCAAGTAATGAATCATGTTTGCAATGTAATTTTAAATGTATTCTGAATAAAAATCTACATTATTATCGGTTTAATTTGTTAAAGAAGATGCTTTTAAAGATTGGATGTAAATGTTTGCAACAAATTGTGGAGCTGTTGGAATATACATTTTGCAGAAATAGCAAAATTAAGCCATTTGGGTGAAAATTTTGAAAAGTACTATAGATTTAAGAACTAAAATAGAATTTATGCGTAAAATTATTTTTTTTTAGTAAATAATAGAAATAATCCACTCGTTAAATAAGAATGAGCTGGAATTTTCTTTCTTTCTTTTTTTTTTCTTTGCTTCTTTGTATGGATTAAAATGTATGATTGCGATGTAATGTGATTTTTTCGGCAGACGATATTTTGATTTGTAAAATAAGCAAATTCACGAAACTTGAGGTTGTGAGAATAATATTTTATTTCTTAAATTTTTCTTGAAATTTAATATATATGCAGGGTACCCACTAAAGTGCGTACCCACACACTTACCTGCCGAACAGCTGCAGAACTATAATCATAAAAGTGGTATTTAGGTATAATATAGTTGCTCTGCAATTCCAGATGAAACTGCTCACAGCGGTACCTGGTGCAAAGCGGAGGAGTCAGCGTTCCTATCACGAAAACGGAACGATATATGGGAAAAAATGAATTACAAAAGTTCTAGAACATCATCGATTTAGTACGAAAGATACCTTTAGAATAGGAATGCTAAAAACAGAACAGATTAAAACGGTCATTTGTTTAAAAGTGATTTCCTAAACTCTGACGACACGAAAATTGAACCAAATGAGAAAAGATTATCTTTCGGGCGAAAAACGAGCCCGCTTTACGGCACAGTGGTATCGCTTATAATTCGCAATCTTGAGTAATGTGTTTCTAACCCATCGGTATGCATTCTTGTACAAATTGTTGTTACAAATAGTAGAGAAGGATCTTCCAAAATTGTATCGCAAAGCTTATCAATTCAAAGCATCTTGAGCTTGGTGTGAGGAAATTGTGCGTTATTAAAAAACGTATGAAACGTCACATCCGTTCACCAGAGACAGCTATAAACCAGTTTTATTCTCTGTGTTATATATTGAAGATTATTGGAGTGATTTTCCAAAAATGAATATTGTGGCATCGTTTTACTGTACAGTGAATGTGAGCGCAAGGCACGATTGGCAGCGCGCTTGTAGAGGTCCAGGCAATATTCTTCGCAGATAAAGTGAGGACGGAACACAAATGTTTTTGCGAAATGAAATGTAGAATTGGCAGATCACCCAATTCTGGGTGCTGGAAAATCGTACATGATCTGTCGACGTTCTACATCAAATGTGTTTTTCGATTAATGTTTGGTTTTTAATTTGCAATAACAGGCTGATCGCTGATTGACCGAATATTTTACCAACGCACGTTAATGGCCGCACAAAATTTAAAAGTTCTGCTTGACGTAATAACCGATTTTGATGAAAACATATCGTTGTTTGAACTACGGGATGTACGGTTCTAACATGACGGCGTTCCTGCGCACAAAATATTACCGGTGAAGCAGTACACGGTGTTGGAATCCGGTGACAAATTATTGGGTATTGTGGCTTCGTAGGGTAACCTCGACTTTATCTGACCTGACTGTAATGGATTTTTTACTGTAGGGATGCCTGAAAGGGCAGGTGTATGGGAACCTATCGCCGATATTGAAGGACATCCAACAACGCACAACGGATGATTGCGCCAACGTGTAAACCACTATGATATAACGTGTTCAACGTGAAGTTCATACACGGGTTCAGATGCGCCCTGCAGCTCAGGGTTAGAAGTTTGAAAATCGAAAGTAAAGGTAATTTGTGTTTATATTCTTTATAAGATCGTTTCTCCAAGTCACAGTGTAGGAAATCGCTAACACACAAATTGACGTTTTATGTCTTCTGATTCTAGCATTCATGTTCACCAGAGGTCATTTAATACTAAATCGATGATGCTATACAACTTTTAATTCACTTTTTTCCCATGTCTTATATCGTTTTCCAGATAGGAACGTTAACTTCGCCGGTTTACACCAGGAGGCGCTGTAAGCGTTCTCATATAGTCGCTCTGAGCCACTTTACAATAACTAGACACCACCTCTATGGTTATAGCTGTAGCTGTTCGGCAGTTAAGAGGGTGAAAATGAATTTAGTGGGCATCCTGTATATATATATATATATATATATGAGCGTATATGTTTGTTTGCAAGTATGTATTACATATGTATAACGGTATGTGTTTTTTGATACAGCATGATATAACACAAACCTAAAATACCGCATACTCGTGCAGCATCATAATACATAACGTCTGGAAGGTTTGATTAAAAAAAATGGTAATTCTATAATATATGCGAGTGAAACTTTTGATTTATTAATAAATGTCAAAATTTCTTTGAGTAATTGGCAAATATAGAGAGGAACTATCCAGGAGTTTGCTATTAGAAAAAGTACTTACCTTTATTTAAAACATTTAGTAAAAAAAATATATAGATTTATTTGACAAATATATATATATATATATATATATATATATATATATATATATATATATTTATTTAAAAAAAATTTCTGCACTTACTTCATATAAAAAACAGCTTCAATATGATGTTTTTTTCAACCCTAAAATCAATAGTTTTTTCTCAATGTGTACCTATGGAACCGTAATAATCGGGAAATTGCCATTTCTTTTTTTTTTTCTTTTTTCTTTTTTTTTTTTTTTTTTTTTTTTGTATGAGTACAAATGATACAATGAACGGGTCTTTTTTGTATCCACTAGTTAAGTACAAAATTTAAAAGCAAAAAAAAGTGTAATTCATGATAAACTAATATAACTCTTACTTAAAACTTAACTATACCCTTTTTTGTTTCAGTTTGGCTTTTTCTATAATAATTAAGCATGATTTTTTAAAAATTATATCTAAAGAAGAAATGTTATTTTGTGTGCTTACTTGCTATAATCTGAAAATTTTCTGAACCGATTTAAAAATAATACATTTTATGCAAATATTAGATATGCTTAATTTCTTTTTCAACACCACTTTAGGCTTTTATTTGTGTTACATGGAATCGCTGTATTTAAAAATTATGAAAATTTAGCGTTTTTTAAATTGATTTAAAAATATGTACTGTGTCATTTCTCGGAATTTATTTGTGTTTGTTTAAAACCACAGTTCAACGTAAAAATAAAATTCATTCATATTTGTTTCAAATTTTGTTTATTTTCTTTCTGTCTAGAAGATTGCAAACGTGTTTGAAAAAGAAAGAAATAGCCAAGCCTTTTTCTGTTATAAAAGACTGGATTTGTTTTCATAGTAACACTGTACAAACTACGAGTAAAATAAAAGTATTAGACGTTATTTCTATGCAACGAAATCCAAACATATTTCAGTATTTCAAAAAAGCAGGTATAAAATACAGACTATTTCTGATACTATGTCCTTAAACCAGTTAGCTAAAATAATACAATGCCAAAAGTGAAAGGAAAATCTACCATAGTAAATATTTCAGAAAAGGATTTTTTTAAAGGGAAGCTACTATTCGAGAAAAACATGTTCCGTTAAAAATAAAATTGAATATTCCAGTCTTCCAGTAAATGCATTTAAAAACAGAATTCTTTCTGATTTTGTAAAGAAGTCTTATATATTCTGCAAGTAGCTTTTATTTTTAAACTAATTTATATACTCCTTATACTAGGTATTTACTTAAATATGTTCAACTAAATTTTAATTTTTTTTTTATAAAACATAAATATGCATCATATACACATTTTTAATAGATTAAATAAAACAAAGAACGATTTTATTTGTTAAATAAATTACTTTGACACAATATTTTTTTATCTCTACCTTTTTAAAGACAAATAATGCAATGTTTGATATTTACTAAATACAACTTCACGGCAAAATCATAATTACTATTTTTCTCAATTTGTGTTCAGTATGAGTTACAAAGACATCAATGAAGAAGAATCGTATTAAAGAAATAAATTCTAGAGAAATACTTATTCAAAGTCTCCATTGAGGTGTTTTTCGAATAATTTCTGTTATAATAATGAATTTCGTTGAGGTATAATCAGTTTTTGTTGTTGTTGTTTGTTCGTTCAAATTTAAAAATCAACGAATGAATTAAACTCATTCGCAAAATGTTTAAAGTAATTATTTTCCCTCTAGTTGTGACTTAAAGTAATTATTTCCCTCTATAATTGAGTGCATTAAATTTTTAAATAATTGAATTAGACGTTTAAAATAGAATATTGAGTGGAACAAATCTGAGCATTTTTATCACTATTTGCATTTTGCAATCTCTATACTCTTCAGACTGGGCGCTTTCAAATAGATGTCCATCTGTTTTGTTCATCTTTTAACGCTTTGCACTGTGTATCATTCAACAATGAAGTAGAGTTGAAGGCTTAGTTGTACGAACATTTCGAATCAAAACCGGGAGATTTATATCAATGAAGCATAAATATGTATATATATATATAGATAGATAGATAGATATATTAGGGTGGTCCTTAAAAAATTAAATTTAAAATTTTCTATGGGACACTCTCCTATTTTGTTCTATGTATAAAATAAAGACCTCCACAAAAATTTCAAAATTTTAAAACATTTTTTAAGGGTCGCTACCAAGGTTTGAATTTTTTTTTAATTAAAATTTGACATTTTTTGTAATCTAATAATATATTATTAATACAAATCCATAGTCATTGCCAAATGGAATCATGGTATGATATTAGGCTGAAAAGACTGTCTTTTGTTTCAAGTTTTAATATATTTACACAACCTATTGTCCGAACACAGTCAGGAGTATTTTATGTCTACACTCTATTTCACCTGAACTTGGCCCCATTGTGAAAGGTAGAGAATCTAACATTCAGCCTTCAAAAATAGTTCTCCGTTATTTTTTAATCTTAAATATAAAAAATGCGTAGGAATTTATAAGATAATGTTTATAAATTATAGATTTTGATTTTTTCATATTCGTAAAATATCATACTAAATGGCCGTATTTGTATCAAAAAGTATCGTATCGAAGAGTATCCTATCATTCGTATCAGAGCACCAAAACTTAAAAAAAAAAGTTTTCGGAAAGCTTTCCTTTGACTGTTCACTGGGATTGCAAAATTTTAGAAGCCATTTCAGGATCTGAAACTGTAGACAGATTAAACATTATTGTTTCACGTAAAGGTACTGACCATTTAAATAGCTGTTCCACAATTTCAGTCAGGAACAAGTGAAGCAATAGCTCCTGCCCTTAACGAAACATTGGAGTTGTGGAGATTATAAGCAAGTAAAATGTATGACTTTTGATATAACCTTTGTTGATACCTGTTTATCAAGAGCAGCTTGAGCTGTTCTGGATTAGAATATGAACAAAGAAATGGTTTGACTTGCAATCATCACATCATTTAAATTATGCTTGCGGAAGATGTTATTAAGTCTCTCGGAGTTTCAAGCGGACCGGGCATACAATTATTCCAACGATTTAAAATTTCGTGGATGTCTATCGATTATGGCATATTTCGGACTCTCATAACTGACAATTTAATCAATGAAAAAAATAAGACATAATGCGTCCGAAATCACAGAATTTGCTCAAAATCACTTTAAAGATTTTCAACCAATGGACTATTAGATCTTGCCATCATTTTCTTAGGAGCAGTACCCGAAAGAGTTGTTTATATTAGAGATTCAGGTGGGGATTGCTTTGGGCTCCATGAATGGTGAAGGTGATGTACTTGCTCAAGATTTATTTATTTAGAGATCAGTTTAAACTTTCTAAGTACAAAAATCTGGAGTTCGACAAGTTTTCTGGTTTATTGTGAATATCTACATTCACACTGGTATCAGGCCCAATGGTTTATTGCCCCCGAAAAACTTGAAAAGAGACGAAAATATAAATGAAATAATTTCTTTGTGTGCTTTGAAGAAATTCCTTGGACATTTCTGTACTTCACAGAACTAGTTGTTTTGCATTTTTCGATGATAATGTCTTTTTTGAAAATAAAAGAAAAATGGTACATGCTTTGAAAAATGAAGAAAATTATAAACCTTTGAAACGTACACGGGATGATCCTGATGTCATTCTCCAAAATAGCTTGCAAGATTTTCTAACAAACAGTACTCTGTTTTTTTTTAAAGTATGGATTTACCTTTAGACATTTTTGAAACAGATGCAGCTAATAGGAATAAAAATAAATCCTACAAGACATGTAAGGCACTAGCGACTTCAGTCAAACTTGTTAATAATGTAGCCGAAAGTTATATAGCACTCATGGAGGAATGCAATAAACTTCATTCAAAAGATAAAGGACAAAAACAGTATTT
This sequence comes from Maratus speciosus, assembly GCA_963932465.1. Taxonomy (NCBI): domain Eukaryota; kingdom Metazoa; phylum Arthropoda; class Arachnida; order Araneae; family Salticidae; genus Maratus; species Maratus speciosus. The sequence goes on from OZ010795.1 coordinate 297,412,879, forward strand.
CAAGGATATGATGAAGGCAGTCCAAATCATTTCTTTGTTCATATTTTGCTCCAGAAGAACACAAGTTTTTCTTGATAATCCGGTATTATCAAAGGCTATATCCAAAATCATGCATTTTACTTGCTCGGTACTCCCCACGACTCCAATACTCTTGAACTATCCTGATTGAAGTTTTGGAACAACAAGTAACAGGTCAATACCTTTACCTGAAACAATAATGAGTAATCTGTCTACAGTTTCAGATATTGAAATGTCTTCTAAAATTTTGAAATCCCAGTGCACAGTCAAAAGAACGCTTACCGAAAACACTTTTTTAAAGTTTTGGCCTCTGCTTGCTCGTCTTCAGAAACGAATATATCCATTAAGTACGACATTTTACGAATATCAAAAGTCAAATTCTATAATTTATAAACATTATCTTATAAATTTTTATGCATTTTAGCTATTTAAGATTAAACAAAAACGGAGAACTATTTTTCAAGGCGAAATATTAGATTCTCTACCTTTCACAATGGGGCCAAGTTCAAGTGAAATAGAGTGTAGACATGAAATAATCCTGACTGTGTTCTGACAATAGGTTGTGTAAATATATTGAAACTTGAAACAAAAGACAGTCTTTACAGCCTAATATCATACCACGATTCCGTTTGGCAATAACTATAGATTTGTTAATAATATATTATTAGATTACAAAATATGTCAATTTTTAATTTTTTTTTAAAAATTCAAACCTTGGTAGCGACCCCTAAAAAAATGTTTTAAAATTTTGAAATTTTTGTGAAGGTCTTTATTTTATACATAGAACAAAATAGGAGGGTGCCCCATAGAAATTTTAACAGTTAATTTTTTAAGGACCACCCTAATATATATATATATATATATATATATATATATGACAACTGGAGGGAAGCAATAAACAACGACGCGACGGTGAGTGTATTGTTCAATTACTTGTTATAATGATTTGTTTAAGGGGGTCTGGGGCCATTTTAAAATAATTTTCATTTATTGAGTTAAAATTTTGAAATTTTTTGTGATGGTTAACATTGTCCTTTGCAAACAAAATCACATGGTAAAACTTCTCATAATTTTGTCTAAAAATATTTAAATATATTAAGGAAGTGGAGTAATTTAAAACCCTTATAACTCGAGATATTATCTGTAGAATTTATTTATTTTTTCATTTAAATAAACATAAATATATAAGTTTTAATTTTGATTCAGCTTATTTGAAAATATTAATTTAAGTAAAAATTATAAATATTTAAATAAAAAAAAAGATGTAAGTGTTAAAACAAAAGGATATTTTCAAAAGTAAATGTTTTTTTTTCTTTCTTTCTTTCATATTTGCTGAATCGAAATTAAAGTAAAACAATTGAAAAAGACATGTTCCATGTTTGAACCAATTATCTTTAACGGTTCTTGACATTAAATACCGATAATTTAAATACGAGAAATCGTGAAAAAATCCATCATGAAGAAAAACGCATTTTCATAAGAAATCGTTTCCCTGACAACCGTTGCTTGAAAGTTACATTTTGAAAACAAACCAAAACGAAAAAAAAAAAATAATATTTCATGCTCCAATTAAGATAGAAACATTATTTAAACGTTATTTTAAGCAGAAAAACAAATAAATTTTTGATGCAATAAAAGTTTTTTTAGAAAATTTGAGAATTTTTGTGTCCTGGACAACCTCAAATTAGATTAAAGGGAAAAAAATATATAGATATATATTTTTTTTTCTGGACAGAATATAAACATACCTGAAGAGTTTAAGTATAGTCTGATATATTTAAAATCATAATACATTAAGATACTACTATCACATATGTAAATGTAATCCGTCTTTTTTTTTTTTAATATAAACATAATTTTTGAAGATGGGAGGTTTTCCGTTGATCATATCAAACATTTCTCGTTAAAGAAAATTACCTTTCCTCTGATTTAAAAGTTTTACTTCTGCAAAAAGTCTAGGAATTTGCAACCCAAGGTCTTAAAATTATCCATATGTTTATGATAAAAGTTTCTTAATCTGAAAATTAGAAAATCCTTTCTTTCTCACAGTTACTTTAAATACTTATATTTGGTAATACACAGTACACATTTCTAGTAACCGAAATACACGCTTCCAGTTAAAGGAAAGTGTAAAAAAAAGTTTTAACTACACTTTCATTCATCGTATGAGGCAGTGGCGTGGCGTCCGGTCATCGCTGGATGCGGCGATGACCAAGCAATATTTTAAAACTCTTAATAAGCTTTTAAAACTCTACGATCCAGTTTTAGCAGAACATTTGGAGTTTATGTATAAGTGAAGATAAGATTTAAAGTTTCTTTTTTGAACATTGAACCATTGAATTTTAGAGTTAATATTTTTTCACCACTAACTTAAATAATTGCGATGACCACCGAAAATTTTCACGCCACGCCACTGGTATGAGGATAACAAAAACATAACAAAATATTTTGTATAGCTAACTCCACAAATCCATGAAAAGTAGCTGGTAAAAAAAGCAATGATAATTGCCGACATTTGGCTATTTAAACTTTGTATAATACATTAATCGTAACGGACATACAGCTCATATTCAAAATATTAGAATAATTACTTTTTTTACAAATTGAAAATATAATTTGGTAATTTAATGTCAAATATGCGAACGATATTTTTATTAAGAACTTATTACTGATTAAACTTATTTATTGTCTTATAATTAATATAATTTTTGAAAAGATTAATTGAAAAAAAAATATTATGAAAACTCAAAATATTAGAACATTTTTTTTTTCAAGTGGTTCAAAATATTAGTATATTTCACATTAATTCTCCTTTAATTATCACCAATAAGTAGTGAAATCATTCATTAAAGTCAAACGATGTTAAAAATCTGTATTCTTTTTGCAACTTGTTTGCTTTTTCGTCTTAAAATGGGTCGTGTGAGTGATATTCCTGAATCTATTAAACTTCGTACGGTTGATTTGTATCGGCAGAGTAAAAATCAATGTTATATAACGAATTATTTACATTTTTCGGAATCAAGCGTTAGTAACACAATATTCAATATATGGAAAATTTCAAAATAATCGTTGAAATGGCGGCCGAAAGCCAAAAACTATGTGCTAGAAATGACAGGAAACTGAAGTGTATAGTTAACAAAAACCGTTTTAAAAGTGTGCAATTCATGCACAGAAAATGGAAAGAAGAAGGATTTGAAGTTTCTAAATCGAGAATATTAAGACTTCTCCATAAATTTAATTCTTAATCTCGTGTATCGAAAACAAAACCTCTCATGACTGCAAAATAAAATCGTATAAGATTGAATTGGTGTAAATCAAGACGTTTATGAAGCAAAGAAGATTAGAAAAATATATTATTTAGTGATAAAAGAAAGTTTTGTGTTTCATATGGTAATCAATGTATTCGAGTTTGCAGAATGAAGCAAGAAGCATTAAGAATGCCTTAAACGTTCCGTAAAATTTGCTGCTAGTGTCATGGTTTTGGCTTGCATGAGCGCAGAAGGACCTAAAAAGTTAAGCATCATCTACGAAAAGATTAACCCTCAGATATATGACGGAATTTTGGAATATTACATGATTCCATTATCAGAAGATTTATTTGAAGACGATTTCATCTTTTAACAAGATTTAGCGTCACCACATACCTCGGTGTCAACTAAGAAATTGTTTCGCCAAAGCAACATTAAAGTACTTCCTTGGCCACCAAACTCACGAGACCTTAATCCCATCGAAAACTTATGGTGCATAATGAAGAAAAAATTCCAAGAAAAGCCTCCTTCAAATGGTCCGTATAAAGTCTATTTGGGCTAATATCATAGAAATGTTTGTTAACATCTTGCATATAGTATGCAACTTCGATTGCTAAAAGGGATGCTACAAAATATTAGTTACCACTAACTTCATATTCATAAGGTAATATTGTTGCGTAAAATAAAATATTCTAATATTTAGAAGCAATCTAAATTTTATTCTGATATTTTGTGTGAGTTTCCGAAAGCTGTATACCTGATTTATTGTACTGTATTTTATATTTTGTAAATGTTAATATCTTATCTATACATTCCAGATTTAATTTATAAGAAATTTAATTGCATTTACTTAGAATCAAAAATAAATAAACGAAAAAAATCTTATTACTTTTTCTCCGTTAATTTGAATATGTGCTGTAGTTGATGAACATAGTATGTAACAAAATATAATCTGGTTAAAGTAGAATAATTTTATGATTGAAATTTTATTTAGACTAAACCAATTATCCAATCACAAATTCATTTGGCACTGAGCTTTCACGTTTACCAAATTTTATTCGGTTGCATCCCGATTAGGGATAAGAGACATTTTCCATAGGTGATATTGGAATCATTTTTGAAAAAGATATGTTTGTGGTATAAAAATAAAGAAAATAAATGAATTGGTATGTATGAATGAAATTCAGCTCTAAATGAATTTTTAAGAGGATACTTAACACTTTAGTGCGCAGCTTTGCATATATGCAAAGAACTGTGTTTTGAATTTAATATTTTTTTATTCGTATATACCTTATTCACACCAGAAAATTAAAATAACAATATCTGCTTTAATTAATAAAAGACATTCCGTATTTAAATAAAGCGAAATTAACCATTGAAAATTTTTGGTGTAAAGTCAGATTCTCCGAACCTTTTAATTTCTAGAACGTATTCTATCATGGGAGTTGAAGAGTTAAATGTTAAATTTAATAAAATAAATAATTCTATAAAATAAGGTATTTGGAGACATACTTATTAAAATATTTACTAATGTGCAATATTTTTGCATAAAACAGCCGCACGGCAGTAGTTTTTACTTGTATTGCAGATGTGCAACAGAACAAAAGATTGACGTACTATATGTATCACTGATTTTTGTCATTATTTTACCTGCGTAATAAATCTTTCAGAGAATCATATATTATGTTTTCGACACAAAATAAAAAATTGCGCATTTAAGGTTCAATAATTTATTAGTGTTCTGTAGCAACCTGAACAAAATTTCTATTATTATATTAAATATTTTGTAAAAACATATTATTGAATTACATGATTCTGAATGAAAAATTCTTAATTGCAATGTTTTCTTTCCTCGTGAATGCGTTTTTATCGTTCATACATCACCTTTAAATATTGCACAATTTAATTTTTTTCATTATCAAAGAGAAAAAGTATTTTTGGATAAAATTTATTAGAAAAGTATAAATCAATTTAGTGACTTTTTAAATAGTTCCTTTAAAAGGAATTAAAAAATATATAGCTCATCGATAAAAGATTTTTCTAAAAGAAATTATAAATAGTTAGTGGCATGGTTATCACAATTGACATTTGGATGCCAAAAGTAAATGTAAAAGAAATAAAACACAGCTTATTTATAATCTTAAAATATTATCTTGAGGTATATATATACTTTTAATTATTATTTCTGTTTAGAAATTTTCCCTCATTATAAACGTGTTTTTATCGTTCATACATCACCTTTAAATATTGCACAATTTTAATTTTTTCATTATCAAGTAGAAAAAGTATTTTTGGATGAAATTCATTTGAAAAGTATAAATCAATTTAGTAACTTTTAAAATAGTTTTTTAAAACGGAATTAAGTCATCTATCGCATCAATAAATGTTATATTCTAAAAATAATTATAAATTGTTGGTGCACGGTTATCGCAAATGACATTTGGATGCCAAAAGGAAATGAAAAAGAAATAAAATGCAGTTTATATATAATCTAAAATTATTATCTTCAGTTATATTTTCTTTATTTTTTTATTTCTGTTTAAATTCAATTAAATTAAGTAATTTATTTATAAACAACATACGAACAGTAAAAGAATATAAAAATCTGCAATTATTTTTTATAGTTGTAACGAATATACAAATGCAAGTTGCATTTTATTCACACAGTCTTTTTTATTTTATACATATCAAGTAAAATAAGATCGCTACATAGGCTTCAAAAGCCAGATATTTAGCATCAAGTTCCTATTTCTTTCATTACAAAGTTCGTTGACATCAGAAGTGTGTTTTAATCGTTTATACGTCGCTTCTAAATATCACATAAATTAATTTTTGCTTCATCAAATAGAAAAAGGGCGCTTTAATACAAAATTTAGTAACATTGTATTTTGTTTTGTTTTTTATCTCTTCTCAGCACCATTCATTTGTTTGCTGCAATAATTATAATAATTAGGGGCACAGCTACCACAATTGGCAAGTAAATGCCAAGAAGAAATTTATAAGAAATATAAATGAGTTTATTTATAATCCTATATCGTTATCTTTAATTATATTTTCTTAAATTTTTTGTTGCTAATTAAATATGATTAAATTTATTAATTCAATTAAGAATAGCATACTAACAGAAAAATAACAGCAAAAATAGTTACTATGAGTAAGAATAAAACATAATAAAAGCTTAATTATAATTATATATACCAAATGCTGCAATATATATCTACCCTATATATAAAATCCTAATGAAACGAATTTATGAAAGGTATATATGAATCGACTGATTAAATAACTGATTATGTTTCAAGCGATTTCTCTTGAAATATGGAATACTTTACGATGAATGTAACATAAAAAATCAGCATTTATCCGTAGATCTCAAAACTGGTATTAGAATTTTTAAATTCGAATTAGTTTTCAAAATATTAATTTTTTTCTAATTTTATATACATTTTTCCAATGATGACAACTCAAATTTTAATCAAAAGGATATACTTTTTTCATATTTCAGAAAAGGTTGACATGGTAACCCGGCAATTGCTGTTTATTTGATAACAAATGTTTATTTACTTTTATTTCTTTTTATAAATTATATAAATTATTTTGTTCTATATTATTAATTATTTTTTAACCATTTGGAAAAATGGTTATTGTCCTCGTCAGGGTAGGAAATCAAAAGCGTATATAAAGGTTTTTATTGGTTTAATCCGCATTTTATACGTTTTCTGGTTGGTCTATACAGTAATCTGTATTTCCCTTTACTTTCAACAGAGATGGATACTTCTGTTGCCACTATGACGAAAAAGTAATAAAAACTACAAAAAAATTAATAACTCAGAAACACATTGAGATACAGCTTTCAAACAAATTGCTTTTAAAAGTACATTTTTTTCTCTATACGATGGTGTAAAAAGTAATATTGTGGGATGTTTAGAAGTTTAAGAATGAAATTTCATTTAATATGGGACGTCAGATTTCATGGAAATCTGACGATTGAAAAGCCTTTTCCCGAACAGCCAATGAAATGCTTGGAGAATACGTAAATTTCAGTTGGATAATACGTAAGTTTCACGAAATCTGAGAAGTCGCAGGCGATATTTGTCGCTTGCAATTTTTACGTGTCATCACTATTAATGTTTTACACTATTACTGTTTAATTCATGGCGTACGTAATGTATGATCAACTCAGTGCGATTTTTTATATCTTAAATTTTAGTCTTTGAAAAAATGATTTTCCAAATCCAATGGTCGTTGTAATTTGTTAATTTTTTTTTTAATGTTTATATTTGCTTTAGAAAATTATAGAAAATAATTAAAAATTACGTTACTACTTATTTATTCCGTCGACAAATTTCGCAGAATTTTATTAATCGCCAAAACATTCGCTAAATTATACAAATTGACATAATTTTCATTTTAAATAACGAAAGAACAAATAAATTAATATAACATTAACAAATATATAACTAAAATGTCGAAATAAAAATCACTTGATGACGTAAACATGTGTAACTTGCTTAAAGTTAAGTGAACGTGACATTTACGATCAGCCATTATTGGCATTTAATCTTATACACTGGTGTCCAATATTAAGGACCAATCACAAAATGCTAATTTTCAAGTACGCGAATACTCAAAAGGAAATAATATAATTCGATTAATTACTATCTCTACAGCACAACTAGTTCTTATAACATCTCATTCATGCCGCACATGGTCACAAGTGTCACAGTCACAACGGTGAATAAAAAAAATAGGAAATTCCATACATCTCATTATGAGTCTCAAATGATCACTATATGCAACTCCAGTGAGTCGTCACTGTGACTGCTGCTTTGCGACGAGTCACCATGTGAATTTACAATGTAGTTACATTGCGACTCTCATGTGACTGTCGTCTGTAGACTCAATTTCAAAGTCATCGTGGACGCTACATTGTAATAAGCCATCGAATAATGTCGCATTATAGTCACATGATGACTTTCAGGTGACAGAGAGACTACTGTGAAGTCACCATTGTGCCCTTTTGAGAAAAGTCATCATGTGACTATAATGTGACTTATCCTAATGAAACGTTCATGATGACTTGGAAATTGAGTTTAAAAATAACAGTCACATGATAGTCACAATGTAACTACATTGTAAAGTCATCTGGTGACTCGTGACAAAGCAGCAGTCACATTGATGTCTCAGTGGAGTCATATATAGTGGTCATTTGAGACTCATAATGAGACGTGTTGAATTTCCTATTTTTTGTTTCACCGTAGTGACTGTGACACTTGTGACCATGTGTGACATGAATGAGATGCTATATGGACTAGCTGTGCTGTAGGAATAGTAACTATTTTAATTATATTACTTTATATTACTTCCTTTTGAGTATTCGCTAACTTAAAAATTAGCATTTTGTGACTGGTTCTTAATTTTGGACATCAGAGTAGTTTGGCGATAGATTTTTGGTCGACGAGATAACTAAGTAATACCAAAAATGCATATGTAACTGGTATTTGAAAACGAAGTTTTCGCCAAATTTTCGTTAAAAAAAAAAAAAAAAAAAAATCACGCTAAATTTGCTGTACGTATGTGACTACTAGCCAAATATTACCACTCGAAAAAAAAAAAAATGCTAACTGGCGAGTCGAAAAAAAATCTATTGGCGAGATTTGCATCCGGCGAGAATAACAGTACCAAGAATTTTTTGCAACCATGGCAAATTTTATGCAGTTTTATTCGAAAAAAAAAATTTGATTTTTTAATCAAAATGGAAAACTTACGGTCCCATATTGGCGCTTTTTTTTTTTTTTTTTTTTTCTAACGCCAGTGTCATATACGGAACGGGCACTTAACTGGCGCCAAAGTATCGTTATTTTGCTTGATATGGCAAGCCGAATATTGTTGTTTAGGCTGTTGACGCGTTCCCCAAGTTGGCGTCGTTAAAAAATCACGCCAATATGGGACGTATATGACATCTGTGCCAAACTTTCATATGAACGGCGAAAGGATCAGACCGTATTTGTTTATGGCAGTTGATGACTTGAACTATTATAATATAGATGAAATGATAGCGATAGAATAATATCTGGCGACTTATCACCAGTGTCTGGCTAACATTAAAGTACCAAAATGGCAGCTAGAGTATAAAAAGCGAAGTGGTCCGCCTGGAACTGTTGATGATGGTCACATGACTTAGGCTATTGTTATAGAGATTGTTTTAAAATACCGGGAGACAAAGACTCTGTATACTTAATTTATTTTATTTTAGCTTCTTTTCAAATGTTTAACTGATCCTCTTTAATCATAAATGAAAACAAACATTGTCTGTCTTAACAGCAGCTGATTCGCCCTTAAATTTTTGCAATCAAAGGGAATTGAATGTAAACCCGTTTACAGGGAGATCTGCGCAGCTTTTTTCAGTATAATTCATTCTTCTCTAATATTTTTAAAATCCGTCAGATTAGCGTGTTTTTAGATTCTGCAGTGTCTGAACGGGGATTGGCGAGCGTAGCTTGCAGGAACAGAGCCACCTAGTTAAATATAATAATAATAATCTGAATCTATTAGTCTAAGAAAATCTAACTGATAGATAGATAAATATAGATATAGATATATATCACTGAAATAAAAAAAAATTACAATGTACTGGATTAGAAGAAGCATTGGTACTTTTCGGTTAGCCGGGCGCCAGTGATATATATACATATGTATGTATACCTATATATACATATATATGTATATTTATACATATATAGAAGCTATATGTATACATATGTATGTGTGTGTGTATATATACATATATATGTATATATAGGTATACATACATATGTATATATAACACTGGCGCCCGGCTAACCGAAAAGTACCGAAGCATTTTATCTGTAAAATTATATATTTTAGGATAATATTTATTTATATTTATTTATGTATTTAAGACAATATATTATCCACTTCTGTATCTATTATTTGTTTAAATACTGTGTTGATTTTTAAATAAAAACAAATGCTTCTCTTCAGTACACAAGGAGAGTCGTATATATAAAAACAACTGATGAAGACCCAAAGTCTAATAGAATGGACATTAATTTTTTGTTGTTGTTTATTCTCTAAAATATGCATTAGATTATTTAAACTGCGATGTCATTTCATTGATACAACATTCAAAATTAGATGTGTGCAGCATTAATATTAAAAGATTTTTAATCTATCTATACTAATATTATAAAGAGGTAAAAATTGTTTATTTGTAGGAGGAAAGCTCTGGAACTACCGAACCGATTCTAAAAGTTATGGTATCAAAATGATGGTATTAGTCCATCTTAGAACATAGGCTATATCTTATGTCCGTGCCACTGGCAAAAGGGGTGCAGGAGCAAAAAACGTTCTAAAAATGCGATTTTTATGTTACTGAAGGGCCTAGAAACATGAAATTTGGAATACTAGTTACTTATAAGATACAAACGTTCTCTAAGGAAATTTCTTTAAAAAATCGAAATTAAAAAGGGGTGAAAATGCGCAAAAAGCGTTCTAAAAACGTTCTAAATAACGATTTTTACGTAATCTTAAGAAGTACCAAACAGATATAAAAAATAATGGTGGCAAAATGATGGAGACAACCCTTGCTCCAAAATAGGCAACATTATATGTCGGTGCCTTTACCCCTAAAGGAGGTGCAGGAGCAAAAAAAAAAAAAAAAAAAAAAAAAAAAAAAAAAAAAGTTCGAAATTGCGATTTTTGTGTTACTGAAGTGCCCAGATACATGGAATTTGGAATGGTAGTTACTTATTACGTATAAATGATTTCCAAGAAGATTTCTTTAAAAATTCGAAATTTAAAAGGGGCGGAAATGAGTAAAAAGCGTTCTAAAAACGTTCTAAATGTCGATTTTTACGCAATCTCAAGAAGTACTAAACCGATATAAAAAAATATAATGGTGTCAAAATGATGGTGACAACCCTTGCTGCAACACAGGCTACATTTTATGTCCGTGCCGCTACCCCAAAAGGGGGTGCAGGAGCAAAAAAACGTTCGAGAATGCGATTTTTGTGTTACTGAAGGGCCTAGAAACATGAAATTTGGAATGGTAGTTACTTATAAGATATAAATGATCTCTAAGAACATTTCATAAAAAATTCGAAATTTAAAAGGGGTGAAAATGCGCTAAAAGCGTTCTAAAAACGTTCTAAATGGCTAATTTTATGCAATCTCAGAAATTACCCAACATATTTCAAAAGTAATGGTAGGAAATTGATGATGACAGCCCTTTCTCCAACATATGCTTTTTTTCATGTCGGTGTCACTACCACCTAGGGGTTGCAGAAGCAAAAAGCGTTCTAAATTGCGATTTTTGTGTTACTGAAGGGCATAGGATCCTGAAATTAGACAGGACAGTTATTTATAAGATATAAATGATCTCTAAGAACATTTCCTAAAAAATCGAAATTTTAAAGGGGTGAAAATGAGCGAAAAACGTTCTAAAAAACTTTCTAAACTGCGATCTCTACGAAATATCAGGAAGTACCGAACCTATTTTTAAAATAATGGTGTGAAAACGAAGGTGACAGACCTCGCTACAACATTGGCTGTATTTCATATCGGTGCCACTACCCCAAAGGGGGTGAAGGAGCCAAAAACGATCTAAATTGTGTTTTTTGTAATACTGCAGGAGCTAGCTACTTGATACTAGGCATGGTAGTTACTTAGAAGATATAAATGATGTCCAAGAACATTTCCTAAATAATTCGAAATTTAAAAAGGGTGAAAAGGGACGAAAAACTTTCTAAAAAACGTTCAAAATTGCGATTTCTATGCAGTCTCAGAAAGTACCCAACCGATTTAAAAAGTAATGGTTGGAAATTGATGATGACATATTGCTCCAGTATTGGATCTATTTCATGTCGGCGTCACTACCACCTTGCTGTTGCATTTTAAAAAACGTTCTAAATTGTGATTTTTGTGATGCTGAAGGAGCTAGCCACTTGAAATTAGCCATGGTATTTGCTTATGAGATGTAAATGCTCTCTTTGAAGAGTTCCTTAAAAATTTGAAATTTAAAAGGGGTGAAAATGAACGATAAGCGTTCTAAAAACGTTCTAAATAGCGATTTCAACGCAGTCTCAGGAAATATAAACCGATTTCAGACGTAATGGTTTTAAATTGATGGTGACAGTCCCCGCTCCAATATAGCTTATATTTTACGTGGTTGTCACTATCACCTGGGGGTTACAGGAGCAAAAAATGTTTTAAATTGCGCTTTTTGTGTTACTGACATTTTAAATTTGGAATGGTAATTACTTCAAAGATGCAAATGCTTTCTAAGAATTGTCGAAAGAAAATTCCGAATTTAAAATGATGATGTGAGCGAAAAGCATTCTATAAGCGTTCTAAATTACGATTTTTAGGCAATCGTAAGGAATACGAAACAGACTTCAAACATAATGGTTGCAAATTGATGGTGATAGAACCTGCTCAAACATAAGCTATATTTTATGTCGGTGCCACAACCCCTCGAGGGTTGCTGGAGCAAAAAAATTTCTAAATTGCGATTTCTGTGGTACTGAAGAGGCTAGAAACTTTAAATATGGCACGGTAGTTACTTATAAAATATAAATGTCCTCTAAGAGCAGCCGAAAATAAATTCGAAATTAAAAAGCGGTGAAGCGAAGGGAATGAGCGAAAAGCATTCTAAAAGTGTCCTAAATTACGGTTTCTATGGAATCTCAGGAAATAATAAACCGATTACAGAAGTTACTGGTTGCGAATCAAGAGTGATAGTCCCTGATCTTATACGGGCTATATTTTATTCCGGTTTTACTACCATCTGGTTGGCAGGAAGAACAAGAAAGCCTTTAAAAACATCTAAATTCCGTTTTCTATAGAATATTAGGAAGTACCAACCGATTTGCAGGTTAATGTTGGCAAATTAATGGTGACAGTCTCTGTTTCAACATTTTTCGAGATATTCTATTTCAACTCTATTTCGGCATTTTATGTTGGTGCCACTAACAGCAGAGAAGTGGTAGACTGTTAGGCAAGAAGCTTGGAATTTGACATGATGGTTAATTTTAAGATGTAAATGTATTAAGATGGTTTCTAAAAAATTCAAAAATTCAAATGAATACTGAAATGAGCGTATGAAATGAGCAAAAAAGACTCGAAATATTTTCTAAATTATCATTTATTTGGAATTAGTTTTAGTTCTTCTTATTAATTAAAATCTCATTTCTGTCTATCGCACTTTTATAATAAAGTTTAGTCAAATTGTGGCTTAATTGTAATTTTTGAATTATTCCAAAAAGTATTTTTCTAATAAAAAGTAGTCATGCAAATATCACTTGGCATATTTCAAATATTATGCGAGCAAAGCCGCCGGTTTTGCTAGTATATATATAAAATTAGCGTTAAAACTGTCGGCTAACCTTCATCTGTCTTTCTCTTGTTCCTTGCCACATTCAAATGATTAAAATACATATTTAGATTCAATATATTTATTATTTCAACATACAGCACTAGACTATCTATATTATAAAGGACAAACATATCTGTGCTTAACGCATACGTCATTCTGCGAAAGACAACACTTTCAAATTTGAAATGAAATTTCGTTTTGCGATTTTCGCTACTGAAAATTTTTAAACTTCTATACATCGCAGATTTTCAGATTTTATACCATCGTATGAGGAAAAAAAATGTACTTTTACATGCAGTTTCTTTGAAATCTGTATCTCAATTTATTTTTGAGATATTATTTTTGTAATAGTTTTCTGTGCCAATTTTGTAATTGTGGCAACAGAAGTAATCCATTTATATTGCAAAGAACAATAATTTGTGCGTAACGCTGATGTCATTTTGCAATCTTCTGAACATCGCACATTATAATTTTTCACACTGTCGTATAGGAAAAAAAATCTATTTTTAAATGCAATTTGTATCAAAACGGTATCTTAATGGTCTGACTTATTATGATTTATAAATTAATTTTCAAGTGTGATTTTTTAAATTTATCTCGATCGCGCACCGGCGGGCTCCATTACGAAATGTTAATATACAATTTGCACATAAAAAAGAGTTCATAATTTATCTGCGGCTAATTTTCTACAATGAAATTAAAGCTTCGTCAAACAATAAGTAAAAGAATAATATATAAATAAGCACGAATTTAACATATGTGTAATCGAACAATTTAAATTTTTAGATCCGAATTGGGGAAAATATGGGCTTTTAAATGTAATTTGTATAAAATAGATAAGTTTTGAAATACAGTTGCTAGGCAACTATTAAAGTAAAAGGGTTGGTTGGTTGGTTGGTTGGTTGGTTGATTTTGTGACGGCCGATTATCTACACTAGGGATATAGGCCCGAGGGGGAGTGCCCTTCGTGGGGGTCTTTCTAAGGGAACCTAACCCGTATTAACGCATGGAAATCCATGGTTCGAAGAAAACCACGAAAACTCCGAACGATTAGGCCGACGGGAGCGATTGGGATCGAACCCAGCACTTCCCGTCTACCAGTTTCGAGAGCAGAACCTCTCAGCCACTGGTGGGGCTAAAGTAAAAGGGAAAGAATAATCTATATATTGAAAACCAATGACAGCTTTTTTAGACATCTTCCCTGAACTTTCTACATTATCAATTTTGGTAAGTATTCTTTTTTTAAATGAAAACTGTCCATTTGTAGATGAACTCGCACTAGCTATTTTTCTAAATATTCCCACTTTTATATTTTAAATTTAATATGAAAAGTTTTTTGAAATTTCATCAAAATAGTAGCAATCGTATTATTTCTACTGTTGCAGAAAAAAAGAAATGTTGGGGTTTATTTATCCTTATTGATGCCATTTCATCATTACAATTAAAAATAACTTTAAGTATCAATAAAAAATGACGTCATGCTTTAAAAAACATGCATTTTCTCTCATAAAGCTATGTTACATTTCAATATATTTTCTTTCGTCTGATATCGAATTTGCGACACTTGGCGTAATGCTTCAGTAAGTGCCATATTTAAAAGAAAACAATCCTTTTCTTAGCTAAAACTATATATTTTACCACGAATACTTCTAAAAGACATCAGTTTTTGGAATTTGTAGTCGGCGGTACTGAAATTAGAATCTCAAGCCAAAAGAATAAATTTACACATGCAAATTTGTAGCTGACAAAGGGGACTTCACGTTTGAAAATCTATCTATTTTATAAAGGAAAATATGTCTGTACGTAACGCTGACGTCATTTTGAGAATGGCGACGCTTGACATTTAAATTTCGGTTTTCCAATTTTTTCTACTGCAATTTTTTTAACTTCTAAACATCCCACACTTTTAATTTTTACACCGTTATATGGGGAAAAAATCTACTTTCAAATGCAATTTGCTTCAAAACTTTATTTTAATTGATTTATTTACCATGGCTTTTTAAATAATTTTCAAGCATAACGTTTTTTTATCTATCTCCATTGCGTGCAGACACCATTACGAAATAATCCATTTGCACGTAAAACAATATAAATAGTTCAGCATTTGTCCCTGACTCATATTTCATAGTGAAATTAAAACTTCATCAATCTATTATATTAAAAAGTGAATGTCCGTTTGTATTTCACAGCTGTCTCTCCTAGCATATGGAATATTAGGTGATCAAATTGACGCCAGTTATCCACATGGGTCCAAGGATGACAAAATTTGTCCTATAATTTTAAAATTTGATTAGTTTTCGATATATATATATATATATATATATTAATGACATTTATGTAATGATGGAAATTCAATTCCTCCATTTTTTTTTATAAAAAAAGGAAAAAACAGAAAAGGACAAGGGTTATTAGTTATCATTGTTTAACATTATTACTTTCTTCTATCTTTACAAGAAGAAAGTATTGGATTCATGAAAATTTTCAAATTCCGGTTTTCGACGGATTTACACGTTTTAGGGGTCAGAGATTCCAAAAAACATGTTTTTACAAAATGTCTGTCTGTGACTCTGTGAGTCTGTCTGTCTGTCTGTGTGTATGTGACACAAATTTTGTGGGCGCTCTATCTCAAGAACTAATGCACGGAATTTAATAAAAATTGATATTCCGTTAGTGCCTAATACAAATTGATGCTGATTAGTTTTTGGTGTAAATCGCTCAACAGGTGGCGCTGCAATGCTGCATTTTTTGCGATTTTCGCAATAGCTCTATCTCAAGAACTAATGCACGCATTTTGATCAAACTTCAGATTTAGTTAGTCCTTGATATGAGTTGATGATGATTACGTTTTGGTGTAAATCGCCCAACAGGTGGCGCTGTTATGATGAATTTTTCAGGATTTACACGATTTCCCCAATGGCTCTATCTTAAGAACTAACGCACGGATTTTCATCAAACTGCAGATTAAGTTAGTCCTTGATATGACTTGCTACTGATTAGGTGTTGGTGTAAATCGTCCAACAGGTGGCGCTTCTCTGCTGCCTTTTCCACGATTGCCTCAATAGCTCTATCAATTGAACTAATGGACCAATTTTCATCTAACTTCAGATTTAGTTGTATGTTGACACAAGTTGTTGTTAATTAGGTTTTGGTGTTAATCACCCAATAGGTGGCACTGCTATGCAGAAATTTTCACGATTTTCGCTATTGCTCTATCTCAAAAACTAATGTACGGATTTTCTCCAAACTTCAGATTCAGTCAGACGTTGATATAAATTGTTGCTGATTAGGATTTGGTATAAATCACCCAATAGGTGGCGCTGCTAGGCAGCATTTTGCTGAATTTAGACGATTTCAGCGATAGTCATATCTCAAGAACTAATGCACGGAATTACATATGGTTAGAATCCTCATGAGATGCATAGATTGCCATTTAATTTTGGCAGTGTGATAGCGAATTTTGAAGTATTAACATGTATGAGACAGAAGAAACTTTTGGGATTGGTACATCCGACTAGTTTTTAAATTGAAATTAATGTTTATTTAAATAAATAGGGAAAATAATAATGTGGATTGAATAGTATTTTTCAAGAAAACTTCACGAAATACAAACTTATGTTCACATATATAAATATTAAACAGACTTACAACAATAAATACAATAAACCCAACTGGAATGAAAAATTAGCCAGAGCTTGGAATCGAATCCGGAACCACAGCATTCCAGGCTGTCGCTCTATCCACTGAGCTACTCTGGCCGATACCCGAGTCTACAATTTTTCATTAATAAGCCATGTTGGGGAAGTCACCAGCCATCTATACGACAGCCTTGGATGACCGAAAAATGATGACGGGACATACGACCCTATACGACCGGACAACGGCTCAGGTATCGACCGGAGTAGCTCTGTGGTTTGAGCGACAGCTTGGAATGCTGTGGTCCCGGGTTCGACTCCTTATTGCTCTGGCTAATTTTTCACTCCAGTTGGGTTTATTGTATTTATTGTTGTACGTCTGTTTAATATTCATATGTACCGTTAATCGCTGAATGTAGTCGTTATTTATCTGTGTTTTATTATATATTGTAGTGTGTGTGCTTGTGTTTTATTTTATGTTCACATGTTCAAGCTTCAGGAATCCGTTTAGGTTAGAAACAAAAATTCGACTATCGGCTGGAACATTGAGATCTGTTGATGTCAAAGGAAAAAAAACCATCGTAATCAAACATCATTATTTTGATTTAATTTTAAGTCGAAAAGTAGATTTTCAGCTATTGCCTTAAGATGGCTATTAAAACATTTCAGAAGCGGACATTAGAAATGAAATGTTTTAGCGAGAATTTTTTTTTCTCTAAATATTTATTTTAATCATAAATATAAAATGCTTCTGAATAAATTCGTCAAAATAAATTCACTTTTGTATATGTTGACCTAAATGACAACATTTCTATCCACTCCGAAATTCGAAGCAAAATCTTGGAAGACCGAAAATCTTTAGGCAAATAAAGTTATGGTATATGTGCATTTTTATTGGGAAAACTTTTGACTTAACCGTCGCGAACTGATAAATCCGTTCACTAAGCTGCAGGTTTCACTGCAATAGAAGCATTATTTAAATTAATATAACTCTACAAATAGAATGCAATTTTAAAACATTTTGTCATGATTAATATTCTCAAGGCTTACATTCCTGCCATTAGTTAAATTTTGTATGTGATGTTGGAAAAATCATCTTTTTTTCATTTTTTTAAAAATATTACTGAGAAAACAACATTAAAATTTTGCCCTTTTGCTCGGCGGTCAGGGGGTTAAAGTGTAAATATAACTTATTATTTGAAATATTGTATTTAATAAAAATTAATACTTTAATTGCTTTCTAAATTTACAATAAAGATAGATTTCATTTTTCACAAAAGGATCGAATGATCTAATGCAATTCGAAAGCAACACAACGGGTTGCTACTCAACTAGTCTAGTATAATGGACAGCAAATATTTACATGTCCCAACTGAAATTAAGTATTTTATACAAAAAATAAAAATGTGAAATAGAATGGGCGCGGGGTCTCAGTAGGCTAGGTAGGCATTGTATTAATATGTTTATGTCCTATAATTCAATTGCAGAAAATGTTACAAAAATAGCGTTTTAATAAACTGAACTGTTTTTTTACTTGTCTCATTTTAAAGTCTACCTATATTTAAACAAGGAATCCGCGAGTAATTTAAATTTAAATAAAGTTTACAATGGATTTATGCATGATACATAATACAACACAACTACATGCAACACGTGCAACATAAAGGTGCATATGTAAATGTTATTTTGTAACGTTCTGTTGTGTTTGAAGAATATTCTAACCGTCTAATAGTAACATTGATTTCAGATAAATGCTAGTAGTAGGTTAGAACGGGGCACGTTTACGCGTTTTTTTTTCAATGAATTTTTAAATTTTTATGTATTAACTTAGGAAATTTCAGATAATGTGGTTTTATAAAGCAGTTAACAAAGTCAAAATTTGCGTACTCAGTTGTTGCCCTATTTCTGTTTTTAATCGAACAAAAAATAATCTAAGCTTATGCATCAAGAGGGGCACGTTTACGCATATTATAAGTGATACCAATGAGTAAGTGAAACAAATATTTAATCAAATTGAAATGTTTTATTTATAACTTAAAACATTGTTTAAAAAAATTAAGATAATTAATTAAAGAACAATTTATAGGCTAAATTTAAAACATAGGGCTTATTGCTAATTAAAAACAAAAACTATTTAGCCATCTTCATCATCAGTTTTACAGTTTTTACAAACAAAAAATAAAGTATTTTCTTTTGCACACTTGTCATGCATCACCTTTATCATCTAACACATTAAACCCAGTGTTGTCCTTTTTTGGATTGAGTCTATAATTTCAAACAATAAATACACTCGCAGTTTGCATCGTCGTCATCAGATTAATTCACTATTTTCTTTATTCCAGAGTGTACCAACATTTTCCCTTTATCAGTTTTTTGGATTCATACTTTTTCTTTGCTGTCTTCTTGTTCTGCTCCCATAGAAACTAGTAATTTTTTACGTAATTTCTTTCTCTCTCTTTTTTTTTATGTGCCATCATTTTCTTTTTTTTTTCGCTTCTAACTGCACTTGTCTGAGGGCTTCTTTAAACGGAATACCAGTTAGGATTGCTGACTTCCTCTTTTACTTCCATTTCTTGGTGCCAAGCCTTAGTCCTGCATTTTCAAATGGTCTCAATTGTTCACATTTACGAAGTAAGAACGTGCGTAAAGGTGTCACGATGTCGATGCGTAAACGTGCCCCGTCGCCGTGTTTGGATTTATTTCTAACGTGCAACGAAAATTAATAACATTTTTGTTCACACAAAAACAGTTTTCAAAAAAAGGTAAAATTTTGCTAATGTTCGTATACTTGTTTATCCTAAACTAAGTATTATTAGTTCACAATAACTTTAAATAAGTTCAACACAAAATTTACTCACCTTGACAAAAATAGGTTATCCTACCACATGCTACACCGCAGCTTGACTGAAGCTAAAAAACGTGTGAGAATACTCGCTAGGGAGCAACATCAATCTGTCATGACTGGTGGCGCGCCAGTTATAACTCGTTTCGGAAAACGGGCACTGCATAAACGTGCCACGGTCTACTTACATTTTACAATGCTGTCTAAATTGTCAAAAAATTTGGCAATACTAGGTAATTGTGTATTAGGACTGAGAAACATTGCCATATTTCCTTTTTAAGATGTGTATGTTTTTTTTTTTCTTTAAAAAAAAATATGTGATATCTTTTTGAGTTTGTTAAAATTTGTATTTTAGTAATGTAATACAAGTTAACAATATTTAAAAACAAAATGTAAATGAAGAAAAAAGTGAAACAAGAGTTAAATATTTAACGTTTTCACACACACACACATATATATATATATATATATATATACAGTTTGATGGGGTTACTTTGTGACACCTGGTCTAGTTTTCGTATTTCGAATCTCTCGCTGCGTCCAGTTTGGCATGAAAGCAAATTGTTATGTCATATCCTTGTACGGTGTGCAACATCACATAACTATTATTGCCCGAAGATCTAACACCTCACTTGTTCTCTCTTGCCGGTGTAATGTCGCATCCTGCTCCTGTGTTTTTGTTTCGAAAGCCGGAAACTTTGTCTGCTGAAGCCTAAAGTGTATGGAAATCATATAACAGAGGCAAATATTATTTATTGTTATTTTGTCAGTTAGAATGTGGAGTAATACAACCTTTGTCAAATGGTATTTCTGTGAGATATAGCAACATAATTAAAATATATACACTGGGTGGAGCTACATTGTGACACATCTCTTTCCTCGTAAATTAGCCCCACAATGTTAACGTTTAAAATTTAAAGATATTTTTTTTACTGCCAAGATATACGCGAAACATTATGAGAACGGAAGATAGTTCAAAGGCAATGATTTAAGGCAAGTCAAGCTCTCATATGAGTCCTGAATTGCTAGGTCTTTTTGAGAAATTTTTCATTAAATCCGTCTCGCATTTCTTTCAAATTCGACTAATCTCCTGGAGTCGCTTGATGTGGAATTTTTCCGCTCTTTAAAATTCCACTGAAGAAAAGTGATGTCAAGTTGTAAAAAAAATTACCTCTTGTAGTAGATGTACAAACGTACCGAATACGAATTCCCGCGTCTTCTAAAAGAGTTCATAGCAAGGACAATGTAAGGTCGAGATTTTTGGCGATAGGAATCTATCCACTGAATAGAAAAAAAAAGTTTTGAAACGGCCACAAAACAGAAGCCCTCGAACAAAATTTAGAATCGATGGCGGAAAGTGCGCGAAAAGTTTTCTTGGAAGATTTGAAGAAGATAGGTTAAATAACAAAATGTCGGGTCATTAAAGACGAAAAAAGTTGAATGTCCTACCGGGCTGAAACATTAGTACTAAAAGGCCACAGGAAGCGATGGTGTTAAGATGTCTAGAGGAAAGGACGAGGCTACTGTCTATATCGACATCAAAGAGGAGACATTTGTAACCGGCAGGAAAAGAACAAATAGAGAGACGCAATTTTATAAAAAAGTCTAAAAATCTTCACTTTTTTTTTTTTCATTAGACAAAGTTCTGAATACATTGCAGACGAGATATGGCACATTCACAGAATTTTTCAACATCTACTGGAGAGAGAGATTTTATTCCGGAACCATTCATTCCTCTTCAAGGGCACTGGATTAAAGGTGTCATGCATTTAAGGAAACTGCAAAACGCTATTCGAGGCTTTGAAGCGAAGCTCAAGCACAATACTGGCACAAATCAACTACATTTAAATATCATTTTCACAATTCAAATTGTATACAACACGATTTTCAGAGAATAAATAATTCAGGAATTCTTTCGCTTGCGTTTCACGGCAAAAAAGCACGTGTCACGAAGTAACCTCACCCGATGGGCCAACTTTGTGGTATCTTTAAACCTAAATTTCTCAATTAATATTAAAGATTAAGGTTGGTGCAATACATCGTTTTGTAGCAAAAGGATGAGTTAACACAAATTAATAGACGTTTTTCGGTAACGTGTAAAACAGACCGGCTGGTGATATCAAATTTTCAAAATGTGTCACAAACTAACCCCATCTAACGGTATATCTACTTCCGTTTTTAGATGCCGTGCATATAATTTCAGATATATTTCTAAATGATATATTTAATGAGAAATTACGCAAAATCTTGTTGAAAATTATACCCTTAATAACGTTTTCAGAGCTAAAATATGTCTCACCAGATGTTGCATAATCTATAAAATCTAAATCGTAGTCGTCTTCTCCACATCAATTCGGAACGTCAACCAGAATTAGAACTCCTGTCCTATTTAAATACACGATGTGTTCACAAAGTTTCAAAACTGGTCTGAGAATAAAACATTTATTAAACATTTTTGTACAGCGAAATAAAATTCTTCGAAATATGACCCTTGGGCATCAACACACCGTTGCCAGCGTTTTTTTTCCATTATACAAAGGCTCCCTGGAAGCCTTCGCCCGCAAGCCTGTTGGGGGACCTCGTCGAAGCTCCCTGGATCGCTGGAATCGTGACAATCGTTTCCCTTTCAGGTCTTTCTTGATCCGGAGAACAAAACAACTCACTGGGAGCAAGGTCTGGGCTGTAGGGTGGCTTGCGACAATATTGCTACGTTAAACTTAGCCAAAACTTCGGCGGCGGAAAGAGGCGTTTGAGAGGGCGCATTGTCGTAGTGAGTAATCCAATTATTTATGATGTCTGGGCGGGCGCGCCGGACACGATCCTTCTAATGGTGGTGCATTCCAGCGTAAAACTGGCCTGACTAGCGCGTCCGCCCAGACATCAGGGACGACTGCACAGTTCACCACGACAATGCGCCCTCTCACACGTCACTCGCAGCCGCCAAAGTTTTGGCTAAGTTTAACGTGGCAATCCTGTCACAAAGGACCCCTACAGACACGACCTAGCTCCCAGCGAATTTTTTGGGGTCCTCCGGATCAAAAAAAGACTTGAAAAGGAAGCAATTTGACACATATCCAGCGATCCACGATTCCAGCTTCGGCGAGGTCCCTTAACAGCCTAACGAGCGAAGACTTCCAAGGGGCCTATGAATAATGGAAAAAACGCTGGCAGCGGTGTGTTGATGCTCAAGGGTCGTATTTCGAAGATTTTCAGATCGCTGTATAAAAATGTTTAATAAATTTTGTATTCTCAGACCAGTCTTGAAACCTTCTGAATACGCCATGTATTAAGTGGAGAATAGTTGCAATGTCTCCGTTTATATGAAATTTTTATGTCATTGACATAACTCATTTTAGTAAATACACCTATTTTTTTACTTGATTTTTTTTTTTTTTTTTTTTTTTTTTTTTTTTTAAGTTTTGTTTGTGAAATGAACATTCCTTCGTTATTGACCAAAGTTCATTTATTTTGTAATGAAGTTTTGTTATTTTATAAATACTAATACAATACCAATACTATCATGAATATAAATATAATACTAATTATTGTATTAATAGCATAACATTATTAAAATAAAGGGGTAATATTATGTATTTGAATTTTCTATAAATATTCTACATATTTCACTTATTATAACTTCAATGTATTTTCCCTTACTTCTCAAATATCAAAATTCTTATTTTAAAATGTTTGACACAACTACATTAATAAAACATATTCCAAAAACATATTGAAATTTTTTCAATGATTTAAAATAAAATTAATATAGGCAGTTACAAAATGCTTATTCATCTATCAATCAATCTATAATTATCAATCTAAAGTATACCACCAAATAATAATTCGTAATAATTTTAAATATATCGTTTAATATATATATAAGTCTTAAAATGATTATAAAATATTATAATACAATTTCTAAAATGCATTGTTTAAATACGGTATACGTTTTATTCATAAAATTATAAATTGAAATCCCCAAATTTATTATGTTGTTTTGCTTGCAGAAACTTCTGTGACAAAACGTTCATGTTTGGAGTTGAATTAATAGAGCGTGAACGAACTACGCAATGTGTTCGGAATATGAATCTTATATTCGATAGCGGTTTATTCTCCTATCATCTTCTTATGGCTCAAAGACTCCATTCCGCCTCTACATTCAGAACAGGGATATTGTGTTTCACAAGTTTGGGTGATTCACAAGCTTGGGTGAATTTACCTCTTCTTTTACGATACCGTCAGTAACTCGTTATCATGCAGAATATTGTAAATACTTGGTTACCTCGAGATCTGGTCATACATCCGTAAATAGAACACGGGTGTCATGCGTATAAAATGTAGGTTGCATTTATTCTTGTTATTTATATGAGATAATAAATGAAATAATGGAAAACAGGGTAAATGACATTCAATTATCTGAATCTTATTCATTTGAATATGTGTTTTTTGGACTGTATGCATTCATTTAATAATAAGAATTTGATATACTTATAGTTATACTTATTTTTGAAGTATTTATAATCTATATATTTAAAACACAAGTCTGTTTTTTTTAGTCCTCAGCCCTGAGTGTTCTACTGAACTAATTTTGAAAATTATTTTTTAATGAAGGCTGTTCATTTGTAGATGTACCCGTACTAGCTATTTTTTAAATAATTTCCATTTCTATATTTTCCTTTTAATTGAAAAACTTGTTTGCGAAATTTCTTTAAAATGGTGGCAATCGAATTACTCCTATTGTTGCAGAGGAAAGAGAAATTGGAGTTTCATAATTTTTCTTTATTATACCAGGAAGATCAGCCCTCTTTGAGCTAAGCTCGCCAACCCCCGTTCAGACACCACAGACTCTAAAAGCATACTAATTTGACCTGATGGGACAAGGGACATTTAAAACCTTAAAAAACATTTTTTTTTTTTTTTTTTTTTTTGTAAATTTCACTTTAAATATTATTCAAGGGTACATTATATGCATTATGGCAAGCATTTTTCATAAAAAAAATGAAAAAAAAAACTTATTTTTGAGAAAAAAGTGGAATTTTACGTGTTGTCTTAGAAATCTTCGAAATGCGGTTTGCGCGTTCCATATCAATGAAAATCCCCAATATATTTTTTTAAAGTTTGGTTTATATATATAAATAAAACTGTGCATCGAATTTTATATATTTGAATATAAAAATGTAAAAAAAATTGAAACATTTTAAAATTTTTTTGAAAAAAAAAAAAAAAATTGATTTTTTTTTTTTTTTTTTTTTTTTTTTTAACTTTTATATTCAAATGTATAAAATTCGATGCACAGTTTTATTTATATATATAAAACAAACTTTTATAAAAAATATTGTGCATTTTCTTTGATATAGAACGCGCAAGCCGCATTTCGAAGATTTTTAAGACGACACGTAAAATTCCATTTTTTTCTCAAAAATAATTTAATTTTTATTTTTTTGTGATAAATAGATGCAATACTGCATATAATGAACCCTTGAGTAATATTTAAAGTGAAATTTACAAAAATAAAAAATTGATTTTTAAGGTTTTAAAGGTCCCTTGTCCCCTTAAAAAGATTTTGAAAGATTGAATTATAATTTAAAAAACAGTGGCGATCTCCCTGTAAACGAGTTTCTATTCATTTCTCTTTGATTCTTTGATTGGGGAATTTTAAGGCCAAATCAGCTGCTATTAAAAGATACAATGGCTGTTTCCGTCTTTGATTAAAGAAGATCAGTTAAACATTTCAAAATAAGCTAATATAAAATGAATTCAGTAAACAGAGTCTTTGTCTGGCGGTATTTTTTAACAAAGCGAAAAGAATTTTTTTTTTTTTTGTTTAAATAAAACATTTTAAATGTATCGTTTTTAATCTGACGTAATTTTCACCAAACTTTTTTTTCTTTTTAATATTCACGTGAAAATACTTTTGTTAGAAATGAAATATTACTTACGCTGTCCTAAAAAAATAGTCGAAAAGGTCATGTCAAAGTATCAAATAAATGTCTCGCGTAATTTTAAAATTTAAACTGTTTTGCAAGATTATTTTTTGCTCATTTTACGTAATAAGTGTAATGTGACGTAAATGTAAAGTAATTTATCCTATTTATGACTTCTAACGCATGTTAATGAATTTATTATTTTACAATATTCTTTCCCTTTTAAAATTCACGTGTAAATACAGTTTTTATTTGAAGCAACATTATTGTTTGCGCTGTTTACACAGTTGATGACAGTTTAAATTAATACCATTTTCTAAAATATGTAAAAAATATCTCTCAAAATGCTGAAAATTTGAATTTAAAAAAGAAATAAAAACTCAAAAAGAGTCAAATTAAGGAAATTAATGCAGTCTGCACACCGGGAAATTCTAATGCATAATATTATCTAAAAAGGATTAAATACCCGTGTATAGTTTTTTAAAGACTTCCGGTCACAAAAAATTCAAAACAGGCGGCGGCGACGGCGGCGGTGACAGCGATAGTTACTTTTTTTTTTAGAATAGAGAGATCCTTATTGATGTCATCTTCTCATTATAATTTAAAATAACTTGAAACTTCGAACAAAAACTGACGTCACGCTTTAAAAAACACACATTCACCTCATAAAACGGTTTTACTTCTCAATATGCTTCAATTCACGAGTGAGAATGTTCATATGCAAATTTATATCTGACAAACGTGATTTCAAGTTTCGAAAAATATTGAGTAATAAAGTATTGAGCGTCAAAATTTTATTAAATTAGTGAATACGTGTATGAGAGGTGCATATGTAAATTTTATGAAGGTAAAAATGACGTAAGGTTTAGATTCCATGCAGAAAAAAATTATGCGACTGTGTCAGAGTGAAATATTTTTTGCTGATTTTTCATTCATAATACTCAAGAGTCGCAATTAATAATTGCATCATAATTATTTATCTTGATTATATTTTACTAATTACG
Source organism: Maratus speciosus (assembly GCA_963932465.1). Lineage (NCBI taxonomy): Eukaryota > Metazoa > Arthropoda > Arachnida > Araneae > Salticidae > Maratus > Maratus speciosus. Next base: position 297,439,943 of record OZ010795.1, read on the forward strand.
TGTACGAATAAAGTTACATTTTTCAATAACATATAACTGTTGAAATTTAAGGAAATAGCATTTTGGTAGCTTTAGATTAAAATAATATTTATTTTAACTGTCAGACTAACCTATGTTCCATGTAATTTTTATTGCAATTAATTTTGTAGATTTATTATTAATCAATTTAGCTGTTCTTTTTAAACATTTACTTTTTTCGAAACTCGACATGTTCTATCTCGTAATAATAATAAAAATCATAAATTTAATCTTGTATCATTAAGGTGGTACGGGGATCAAAATTCTCAAAATAGTGCATTTTTAATTTTTTCGAAAGAAATACTACACAGATAAATAAATTACATGACGAAAACATAATGATTACATCATCACATATAACAATTTGTGTGCTGTACTATCATTCTTCGCCTGCCGTAACTAACATTTTAAGTCAATACATCTCAATTGGACTTTTCGATAATTTGCTAAGTTTAAAAGGTTACGGGAACGTCCACTGTTACTCTTGTGACTACAAAAGAAAATTTTAATAAATATTTATAAATCTTTTATCCCAAAATATTTTTTCAAAAGAAATACTAAACAGTTAAATAAATTACATAAAGCAAACCACATAATTCTATCATGATTACATCTGCACATATAACATTTTTTGTGTTGTGCTACCAGTCTCCGCTTGCCATAACTAAAATTTTAAGTCCATACATATCTTATTAGATTTTTTGATAATTTTTCATGTTTAAAAGACTATGGGAACGTCTATTGTTACTCTTGTGAGTACAAGAGAGTATTTAATAAATATTTATAAATCATTTATCCAAATATATATGTAGGATAAATTTGACACAACCATTCCAAAACGCATGTGCGCTACTCCCATAAACCATATGCAATTTATAACAAAAGGCATTTTACTTGTCTAGAGAATTATTGAAAATTTCGTTACTCTTGTTACCGCTGGAAAATGCAATATTCAAAAGTTGTGTTTGGCTTAGAATTTCTGTTTATTATATAATGATATAGAAACAAAATTTACAGAATGCACCCGAATAATTATATCTTTTTAAAAGAATTAGTTTTTAAACTCATCTGATAATGCATGAATTAGTTACATTTAATTTTGAAAAATGCTAAACGTTACTCTTGTGGCATTTTGTTCATAATGGAATTTTAGTAAACAGTAAAATATTAAAAATACCATTAAAATACGTTTCAACAAATTTAGTTTTACGAACAAAACAATTTTTAATGGTTGTTAAAGTTTAAAATAACATAAAGTAATGTAAATATTTACAAAATTACAGTTTTGTAAAATCCGAAAGACTTTATCAATCTGGCAATATTAATGCGAACCACAATGTGATTTTTTTTTGTATCAAATAATGCGGTCATCAGATTCAAACTTGAGAATTCCTTCTGCGTTTCATGGCTCTAAGTAAATTATTTGATAATCATCATCTACTAATTCAGTAACTGATACCATGAAACTTTAAATCATTATATTTTACACACCGTAATCAGAAGAAACACCTCCCAGTTTCTGCTACTGAGCAGAATAAATCGTTGTCTTAATTATGAATATCATTTGCAACATGTCCTGTATCGTTCTTTACTTAAAGAAACGTATTTATTTTTACGAATCATGTTATATGTCTGGTTTTTAGTAAATAGTGGCATTCTTTATGGTTTAACAAATTGTACGTGATGAGTGCTCTTCGCTATTGGTATTTTCCCTCAAAGTAATAAAACCTGTTGTTGCTACTTTATTTCTCCATATGATACACGTAGTATGCTTACTTTTGTTTTTCCATGAACAATTTTGAAAAAATCAGCAGCATTACAATTGCTTTTTTAGGACGAAATTCATTCTGTGCATTTCGTTATACATCAGTACAAATTAAGTCTACATCATTTTTAATAGGAGCATTTGAAAAAAAAAAAATGTATGCAATTAATTGAATTGACCATAAAGATATATTTATTCCTGGTATATTTTAAAAATCATATATTTGTTTAAATTGCAAAGCACAACCATGAGAAAAAACAGACAAATGGATACAGATTTTGAAAATACATTCCCTGTGTTGAAAGTTTACGCAGAAAAGCATTTAGAGAAAATTTGAACAAAGCTGCCAAGTCTCCACCTTTCTGGATACGAGTATTCTAATACAGAAAATGTTTGTTTTTTTTAATTGGAAAATTTGGACGATTTAAAAGAACTACATTTATTCTAAGATAATAGTGGTGTGCAAAATGTCGGAGACTTTGTAACTCTGTTACGAGTTAAAATGGCTGAATAAATTGCAGTTTTAATAAGTAGCAGTCTGAATAAATGACAGAAAGATTTTAATTTATTCAGTCATACTAAATAAAAACTGGCTTTTGGATTTGTCATGTGGTGCAGAATTTCCTACACAAATTTAATTATGGCATACAAATGAGCAGTTTTCAGGAAAATATACTTCCATGACGATTTTTTGAGAACTTGTTAAACGTTTTTTGGCATTATCAAAATAATACTATGTACAAGTTTGAATTAATGTGCTCACAGAAGTGGATTTATTTGCTTTCGAAAATTTTGTAAACAATCAGAAATGTTTTCTTCAATTTTTACCTTCTCAAAACGCTTTTCAACGACTTCAGTTTCAAATAACTCTTCGACGTTATCTTCGCAAAATAGAAATTCTGAAATCATACATTCTTATTACGATGCATCGGAAGGTCATTAAATCCTTCACAAGAATGTTTAATGCCGGAATTACATCGATCAGGGACTTATGAATTGCTTGAATGTTTTTGTGACAACGATAAATGTGGATATTCAGAGAACAATATTCTATTGGTTTTTGAAACCAGGCCTTAAAGCTGCAAATGAGTCCAATTTTTTCAATCTAGAGAAGCTTCTTTAAAAAAGTATTCTCTTAGGAAATGTCACCCAGAATTTATCAAAAATTTCACTCTTAACTAACATAGATCTAGTTAAAGAATGACCTCTTCTGATATCTTCATCGATATATAATTTCCCTAAGTTGTATATTTATTTATTTTTTCATTACAGAATCTGAAATTAGCTAGTTCTCTGTTCTAGTTCTCTTTGTTTTTAGCTCTCTAGTTTTTCCTTTTCTTAATTTTGACTTTATCTTGCTGAAGTTTTTGCTCGGTCTAAGACATTTCTTCACTTTATCATAATATATATTTTTGTTTATTTTTCATCTAAACATATCTAATTTCATTCTTATTTTTTCTAAACTTTTTGACACTTAGTATAATAACTACTAATCTTTGAAACAATGCTGCGTATAATAAACAATATTACACTTTACACTTTATCATAATATATATTTTTGTTTATTTTTCATCTAAACATATCTAATTTCATTCTTATTTTTTCTAAAATTTTTGACACTTAGTATAATTTTTACTAATCTTTGAAACAATGCTGCCTATAATAAACAATATTAAAATTTTACCATTTAAATATACTATCAGAATTATTTCCATACCAGTCACAATATGAATCTCTTCAGATCATGCAGCAGATTTCAGTAAACGAAGCCTTACAAAAATTGTAAAATATCTTATCAGAAAGCAGGTGCTTCAAAGAAATGAAAGCACACAAAAATGACACGCGCTGAGTTGTTTCATCTATCAATATTCACATGTCATGCATATTTTATAATCTTATGTAATAATAAAAATGAAAAAAAATAAATTCATTCATTTAGAAAAACACGAATAAAGATAATTTACATTAAAATTTACAAAATACTCTTAGTTACGGTTCAAGTTTCAAGAACTGTTCTAAAAACTCAGAAAACAACTAAACTTCAATGATTTTGTATATATTGATTGTAACGCTGTTTTACGCCATGGACAAAAGTGTTATGTGTTACTATTGTGACACAGACATTTGTTACTCATGTGAAAAAACTGCAGATCCTGTTACTTGTATAACAAACAATATATATATATATATATATATATATAGTAAACTCTATATTATACCTCCAAATTAGATATTTTGACGTTTTAGATAAATATTTTATGTAGTTTATAGAAAATTAAAACTTTAATGGCTAGTCCCATGAGTGCTTGTAGTGTAAGTAACATGCTACGATTTTTGAGTACTGAGTTTTAGAAAGGAGAAATGTGACTTATTTTATCGGAGACATCTCATTAATTCAATAAGGCCGAACAAACTTTTCGAAAATAACGTTGGCCGACAAGCATAGCAGTTATCAGCTATCTGACTTACACTACAAAAACCCATGGAACTAGTCTAATATGTGTTTTGCTACTCTTGTGGCATTTATTTATCAATTATTAAATAAAGTAAAAATTGTATTTAATATCTTATCTGAAACCCATTAACAATAACTTGCTAATTTCAATGCATGATAATGATGCATGATTTCCAAACTAATACGCACCAACTGTTCAGCCCAAATTGATGCATCACACTTATATTTCTGTTTAAAATAATATTTCAACAAAAATGTTCTATTCCCGTGGAATTTGCCATTACATCTAAAATTTCCCTTAAGATATTTGTATGAAATTTTACATTGAGTTTTTATGTTGCGTTTTAAATATTTTTCTAGCATTTTTTATTTCATGAAAACATTTTAAAAATGATTTCCTCGAAGTAAAAATCACTTTCCAATATTCTTTTTTTTTTCATTTATATTAATTTTTAAAATGTTAAGCAATATTCTTATAAATCCCGAAGATGCATTATAAGAAGAAACTTATTAAAACTTATTAGAAACTTAAGCCATTAAAAATAAATAAAATTTCCGTACGTGTATAAATTTTGCTGAAAAACAACTACTAAGTTAATTCCTAAAAATAGCATCTTTATAAGTTTAAATAAAACAAAAAAAAATTATAAGACGCTCTTTTAAGGCAAAAACACAAAATAATTAAAAGCAGAACATCATCTTACAAGACGGTGCTTAAGTCATAGACTTAAGGGATACGCTCTATCGGAGTAACACAAAATAAACTATATTGCAAAATGGATTAACTCAAAGCCGAAAGATGAAGTATGGGACTTAAAAAAGGATTGTCCTTTTTCATGAGATTATTCAGTCTTTTTATCTTTTTTTAAAGTGCAATTTATGTGCATTAATGTTGGTCACTTCTTTTTAATTTTTTTCCTTTAAAGAGTTTCTTATATGTCTTTCCATGTCTTGTTTCAAGAGTGATCAGGTGCGAAAAATATGGTTTTCGTAAAACTTCTTTTATCCAATAAAGTATATTCTAGACTATAATCCACAAGCATTAACTCACACTGCGTATAAAGATTTTTTATTTATTTTTTTGTTTTTAATTTTAATTGTTTTGGTAGAAATGAAATATTTATAATATGTTTGTTAGTTGCTTTGCTTCTAACGTTATGTTTTTAAATTGGATTTTATAAAATGATCTTTTCAACGATTTTAATTGTGTTGTATGAGAAATAAAATAATATTTTGTAAGTTATAATATTATTTTAAATAATGATTCATTAGTAAAATTTAAATTGGTTAAGATAGTTTTTTCAATTTTAATACATCATGATTCAGACATCCTTTCATTGACATATTTACATAACATCTTCAGGAGGTATTACTTTGACAAAAATTAAAAAAATAAAGTACCCAGTTAATTTTAAATACAAAAAAAAGAAAAAAAAAAAAAAAAAAACTCAGGCATTTTTTCTGAAATGATTTTTTTTTCTTTTTTTAACTGAGATTGCACAAATTATTTCAACTATCTGAAATGAACAATATCTCATGGAAATCGCATTTCGATAAATTAAAAAATCTGCTCATATTATTTGAAAACTGTTTTAGTGAAATAGACGTTGTTAAAAATTACGAAAAGGTTGTCGCTATCGTACATATTCTCCTATTTTGTGGTTGACGTAAAAATTATGTTAACGTGATTTGGCAAAAGCAACATTTCGTTCCTGTATTAGGAAAACCATAAATTTTGTTTTTCGGATTCCTCCGACATTGGTTTATAGAGAGAAATAGAAAGAAAAAAAGTTGAGAGTACTAAAATACCCATTTTGTTTTAACATAAAGGCCACATTGCACTTATAATGAAGTACGTTAAAATTATATAAACAAATCGTGTTAAAAAAAAGCAAATTCTTTGTCTATTTGTTAAAAATTAAAGAATTTCATACCCAAACATTTCTAAAAAGAAAAGAAAAAATAATATTTATATCAAAGTCCTTGAGCAATCACTTTGTTTCAAATGATTAACATTTTTTTTTTTTTTTCAAATATGTATGTAATAATAAAAAATACATAGCTATATCAAAAATTTTATTAGGTTATATTTATATTTTTTAATTTCTTATATAATAAATGATGCAAATCATAAATTTTAAATAGCATGGCTTGTAATCACATAACAACTTGTTTCTCAGCAAAATGCAAAAATTAATTTTAAATCGAAATTCACTACAAAATACTAAAAATCTGAAAACATATTCCTGAAAGATGTTTTCATATTTTTTGTTTTAGAAAAGAAGATCAAATGAGGAACGAATAAAAGGAATTTAATATCGAAAAAAATATTGATCCCTAATCACATCAATACATATTTATTTAAAAAATATATTGATAATAATGATTACAATAACAGCGCATTTAAAAAGAACAAAATAAATCTCTTATATACGACGCATTATCTTGCCATCCGAACACTTAAGTTAAAGTAATTATGTTACACTTAAAAAAAGCTATCCCCAACAATTGTCTGCAATCTGTTAAATCAAGCATCAGAGTCAGCCAGTCGTAAAAAAATAGATTTAAAAGCTTCTTTCAAAATGGTGGAAAATAGCAGCGCTTCGAGTTGTTTCCCATATGAGTTTCTTCTTCTGGTCGTTTAAGAAATCGAATTTTCTCCAGTGGATACCTTTTATCAAGTAAAGATTAAACAATTCTGGCATTTGGCCATCTGGTGATTATAACTTAACTTCAAGGAGCTTTTTTGGCATTTTACTTAATTCCTGCATATTATATATTTTATAACATAAATGATGAAGAATAAAAATGTACATACATGAACTATTGAGTATATAAGTAAATGTATTTTTCTTACTGCTAACTAAAGATCTAATTTTTTAAATAGAAAGTTGAAATTTTAGTGCACAATTCACCTTGATTTTTAATAAACATATATAAGATACACAAAATGTAAATACATTGCTTACAGGTGTCAAGTATGATAAAATCCTTTAAAAAACATTAAAGTCATTTAAAATTCATAACGTTTTCGACCGACACTTACTCGGTCATCCTCAGTGAAAAACTAACAGCTGTTCTATCTCCGCGTCTCTAGCCTTGTCCGGAACAGACATTTGTTTTTAATGAAATGGTCTTGATGAGCTGTTAGTTTTTCACTGGGGATGACCGAGTAGGTGTCGGTCGAAAACGTTATGAATTTTAAATGACTTTAATATTTTTTAAAGGATTTTATCATAGTTGACACCTGTAAGCAATGTATTTACATTTTGTGTATCTTATATATGTTTATCTAATTTTTTATTTCCTTTATTAAAGTTTATTTATATTGAAACAAGATATCGGCATGTAATCGAAAAATTCACATAAAAATTAAATAAATATGATTACATAATTTTTTCAAGTTGAAAACTTACTACTTAATTGATTGGCGAATGTTTTATTCAGCTAACAGTGATCAGCTAACAAGATTTTATGAAAATATTTGTACTAAGGTGATGTTGCAATCCAAAAGTTACACAATTCTGGCTAATTGCGTAGGATACCTGAACAATAAATTGCGTTATTTTGAAGGAATGATGCGTATAGAAATTGTTTTCATTCCTCAGGCAAATAATAAAAAAATATATTATTTTTTTGTAAAAACTTGTTCTAGGAAAATCGATATGCTTAAAAAATGTAATGCTGTAAATTTCGTGAACTTTTTGAAAACATTTCCTTATATGTTCAGCATATTTATAAATTTTAATTCAGATACACGTGATATGAAGGATGATTTATAAATGGATTTTCTAAGGAATAATTCTAAAAACAAGCAAGAAATTAAAGGTTATAGATTCCATTTGCCACTAAATTGAGCAATAGAAATTTACTCAGTAATGAGCTCGAGATTAAAGGAAAAAAAATGCACAAACAGCAAAAGTACTTACAGCTAATTGTGATGTAATTAGCAATGAGATTTAATAAAAATATCAATAGACAAAGAATACATTTATTTTCTGCTCATTGAAATTACCGTTGGTCATAAAATGATAATAACTTAAAGAAGACTACTTTTATTAGGTGCGTTCGTAATTATATAAATACGTAGCACATATAGTAGCCTGTCCGTCTGTTTATCTATATGGAAGTATATAACAGCTCAAAAACTACCGAAGCGAAAGGATCGAAATTTAAAAAAAAATGTTGAAGAGTTTTGTCATGCCATTTCAAATTTTATGAAAATCAGATGCATAGTTCAATTAAAGGGATAGATAAAAGTATTTCGTTACATTATGGCCAATGGGAAAAATGTTTAAAGTTAATTGTAATGATGTTACAATCTTTCGAACATAATGAAATTTATATACATTTATGAAGTGCACTATGATATATATTCTGCACAGTATGCGGTGCAAAGAATATTTATTATTCATTTACAGGACCACGGAAAATAACCACGTTACATAATTGTAAAGGGGGGAATTGTTTGCGGCGTATTTTAATTATATTAAACTACTTCACATATAATAAAATTGATGTACGTGGTGAGGTTTACTACAAGTTACTACTTGTATAGTAGAATGTGCATAGTATTTACTGGGACACACAAAAGCTTTCGGATTTTCAATACTTTACCCAAAATACTATATATTAGCAAACATTGCTGAAAATGCATTTTAGTTCTGATATGAGTTTTTAAATTTAACCACTTTTTTGCATATTACCCTGTGTGTATGAATGCTGTATACCATATAGAGGGCTACACAAAAGAATTCCTAAGGTTTCTGAGTATGAACGAAAATGGCTTATAAATGGCTTATAAATGAGTTATGAATCAATACTCTGAACTACATTTAGTATACTGAGAAATGTTTGTGAAATATAGATAAAATTATATACAGGGCCACGCAAAGTATTTGATACATAGCCGTCTATGAATGGTAATCTCTGGAAATGTGATTTCACTAGCTTAAAAGGAATTTTAGCTAAATAGTGGCATGTATATAAAGATAGTAGATAAAATACAGGTCTGTAGAAAAGTATTCATGTGTGATTCCGTTTTTTTTTGGTAAGCATTTTTAAAAGTCAAATTTCACCCTATTATGTGTTTTTAACATGTTCCAACATAGGTCAAAGTTTTTATGAATACTGTTTGTCTGTCCGTCAGTCTGTCTGTCCGAATTCTAACTTGCGCTAATATATTTGGATTGCTCTGTAATATATATATGTTACTTAGATTTACTATGCCATTTTCGCACTGAAAATAAAGTTTGTAGCATCCATAATTTATTTACAGAGACACCAAACATTATGGTCTATAAGGAAATATCGTAATTACGTCGTAAATACATAGCACCTACAGTCGTTGTCTGGTCCATTCGTCTGTCTGTACATCTGTCCACATAAAGCAGCTCAAAATCTACTCAAACATATTGTTTGAGATCTAATATATATAATCGTTTCTGAATTTTGTCGAGTCACATCATATCTTTTAAAAATCGAATTAAATCTTAAGATATTAATAAAAGTTTTCTTCATTCAATTAAATCATATCATACGTAATTCATTCTATGATATCGCATGATAAGTAATGATTCTAGGTTACCACGCTGATTACTTCTCATTTAAGATGGAGTCATATTATTTCTGTATTACTGAGTTTTGTTAAATTCAGTAATACTGAAATATATGTATAATTGTAAAAAAAATTGTATTCATGTATTTTTTCATAAGAGTGCAACAGCTATTGCACCAGGATCGGAATATTTTTAAAACAAGTTGTAGTACGAACGCACCTCATTTGCTACATTTGACGTACAATTTCCAACTTTTTTACTTACATAAAAGAGACTACACAAAACTTTTCAGATCACGAATGTTAAAGTAAAATTATTTTTATCTAAATATTATTTTAATTTATTTTTTAAGCTTTCAATATATGGTAAATTACGTAAATAGCAAATTCTAAAAAAATTATAAACAAAGTGTAATGGAAAGAATATAGCTTTTAGAATATCAAATTCTTAAGCAAATCATTCCTTTATTACCAAACCTTTATTTACCTTTATTACCCCCAAAAAATCAGTTACTTCTAAACAGGGTATAACCGATATTAATGCAAGATGGTTGAATGTGTATTTACCGGTTATACTATTCTTATATGGTGCATGATGTGAATTTCTTAGAGAAGAAGTAATAAAAATAACTATCAGAGCGACGACGTTAAGGTAATAAAGGTGTTAAACAATTTTCTTCATTTTTGCTCTGGAGATTAAACTTTCGAAGCAAATTGTGTTATCTATATTTTTATTTATTTTAAATAACAGACAATTTTTACATGTGGGTTTTACCCAGTAAAAGGATAATTTAGTATTCTTTCTAGCGTTGTTATACAAAATGATCAAGTTATGTAGCATATACGTAAATGTTATTTATATTTAAGTAAATCTTCTTTTTTTATTACACTAAAATACATGATTTTTATTAATACGAACGAAAATAAGTGATATAATTTACACATTACATAGGTTCGCATGAATGAGTTGCTGTGTATATTGAACATTTATTTGTCTTGCGTCAACTACAAGATAGAAGAAAGTTGCAGTGATACGTGCTATTAAATTAGTGAAATATTCTAAAAGTGAACACTAAAAGCGGAAAAGAGATACAATATGGAATTACGTTTAACGTACATTTCAAATGAAAACTTTCTTTTTTATAAGAGTATCTGTAATATATTATTAGTTATTTATGTTGCTGGGGGTCTAACAGATAGTAATGTAAATTATAGCTATATTGTAGTAACAGATATGAATATTTAATGCACTAAATGCGTGCAACAAATTAAACTTTTAAATTTGCAAGCATTCAAATATTTTTTTTTTACATTGTAGAAAAGACAAAAACATTTATAAAATAAGATAAAAAACAACCTGAAGCATTTCACTTCATGAAAATTGTTATATGCATCTATCTAAAGCAAAAGAATTTTAAAGCAAAAGTCTTAAATATCTTACATTCAATGTTGAAATCAGTGACTCACTCTTAATTTCCCCGTATTCTTACATAAAACAAGCACAGGAATTATATTCTCCTCACTTCTTCATTATTCTTTTTCTTAGACATAAACATAAGAACTTGACAAATTTCTTTCAACTTTCACACAACGAAAGACAAGATACTTTTGGCTTTTAGCCAGCTGACAGATCCTCAAACGTTTTATTTCTTTAAGACTTTAAGTAGAAGCCTACATTTTTTTTGTCAAGAATTATTAGAAAGCGTTAAAAGTACCAGCTAAACATGAAATGATAAAGTAAGCAACCATGTAAATATTCATAGTTTTTAAAATTACTTTAAGGAACAGCAGAATGAAATGTCACATTACATTTATATTAATTTATGTATATATTATTAAATTAGGTATATATATATATATATATATACATATATATATATATATATATATATACATATACAGGGTGAACAAAAAGTCTTGCCTTGCCCTTATTATAAATATTTATTTTGCTCATACTACTATAATTAGAAATATGTTTGTTTGGATACATTTTTATATGAAACCTCAGTAAATTCTAACATGTGCCCCCTTGGTAGCTCGGAAAATGTCTAAGTGGTATTCTTGTTCCCGACATGTGTTCTTAACATGCCTTCTGTTACAGTACTCAAAGTAGCGTTAGCAGCTGATATTTGAAGTTCACGAGTTCATTGAGTAGAGCCCCGATAAAAGGATTGCCGAACGCATTCAATAATTGCTTCTCTCACAATAGTCGTGCCACTTCTGGGCAGATAAGCAACGCTGCCTCTTAATCTGTCATACTATCGCTTTATTAATTTTGCATAAGGATGGTTCCATCCATAACAGCGTCGAAATTTTCGCAGAACATTAATGGGCGATTTCGTTTCATGAAAACAAGCACACATTGAGATTTATCTGGACCACATTATTATAATGGACACCATTTTGACCGAAAATATCTTCCTTACAAAGTCCCCCTTCCTTGAATCGCTCTTCAACGAGCAATCGCCCCTTTCATTGCACATAAAAAACCTTACTAAACTGACCTATCCAATGATACAACAAGTTACATTATTATACAAACACAGTTAATTTGTAATGAATTATTATAATCAGGTCAAGATTTTTGGTTCAACCCTGTATATATATATATATTACGGAAACTAATTAAAACTATTGTCTACATATAAAATATAATGCATAAAAAATATTTTTGACAGTTTATGCTAGTGCTCAAAGTTAATGATACATGAATAGTAGAGGAATTTTAAAACATTTGTGGATATGTTTTTCTAGTTCTGTATCTTGTGTAAGATGTTTTGTCATTATACTTCCTTAAAAATATTTTTTAAGAGTGTTTGTAAATGAGCAAAATTGAATAAGTTTATGAAAATTTTAAAACAAAAATTTATCACATATAAGTATTTAGAAACTTTAATCTTTGGAAAACTTTCTTGTCCTTAAAATTTTAAGCCGAGAGAAATATTTAAAAAATACTCCTTTAGTATTTTTTATTTTTTTCAATTTCAGAGTATTCAAAGACTTCCATAATCATATTTTTTTGCTAATTTTGTTTAACAATAATCTGCTTACTAAATTTTTAATTTTATAAATTCTTACACAAAAGTAAAAATCACAAATTACAAGCAACACTAGCTTGAAACATTATTTTTTACATGTGACAGTTTTAATGAAAGCAGTAAATTTCGATGTAATAAATCTTCTCATATATTATTAAATTGGAATGTGTATCATACATATTTTACAAAAATATTTTATGTAATATATGTATAGGGCTACAGTCGATAATTTTTTCAAAATTACACAAACCGTCTTTTTGTGTTTTTTTTGGTGGGGGAGCACATTTACATTCACAGAAATTCTAAATCTCGCGTCTAGTGTTTTTAAATCATATGTCAATGTATTAAATTACATGCAATTTCAGCAGAACAAAAAAATTATGTCTTCTAAATTATGTCTTGTTTAAGTCTCATATATACAAGCTATTTTATAGCAACCGTGTAAATATTCCTAATTTTTTTTAATTACTCTAAGGAAAAGCGAAATGAAATGTTATATTGCATTTATATATAATATATATATATACTGCTCAAAACAATTGGCGGAGAACATGGTTTTAACGAAATTACGCAAATATTTACACCGATAAGTAACGTAAAATAAAACATCCATAATTTAAAGTGCTGTAAAAAACAGATAAAGAAAACTTCACACGTAAATTAAAGTTTATGACGTCAAAAACTGGAAAAAAGGTGATAAGTGCAGAAATCGGGATTTTGCAGAAACGTCTGTTTCACTGCGTCAGTTGTAAGATTCAATTGCTCAGTTTGTGTTTTGAGAAAAGGTGACTATAAAATGTCACAACAACATGATTTACCGCAATCCATGGCTTGGCGTGTTATCGGGAGAGTTGAATTTGGGGAAACACAACGAAGTGAAGTGGATGCTGTTGGAGTTGCTAGAAGTGTACATGAAAGGCTGTGGAATCGATTCCAAGACACATGGAATGGTAGTCATCGACAAGTGCAAGGTCGAAAATGTGCTAACACAGATACTGATGTCCGATATATCCTGTTAACAGCCCGTCGAGACAGCACGGGCAATGCTACTCAGCTGCAAATATAGTTGTTCTTTGCGAAAAGACGAAGGGTGTCCAGTTAAACAGTCCAAAATAGGCGTCATCAGGGTGGCCTCTATGCACATAAGCCAATGGACTGTATTCCGTTGACCTCAAGCCACTGTGCGGTCCAAAGAAGGTGGGGAACTGAACTTCGAGTTCGGAGGCAACGTTTTTGGAGTGAGATTCTGTTTACAGACGAGTCCCGATTCAGTCTGGATGTGACATCTGATGTGTTTTGGCATGGAGAGAAAGAGGCACTCAAAATAATCCCACATTCGTTCGTGAAAGATCACATTACAGACGAGGTGGGTTGTTGCTCTTGGCTGGAATCAGCATAGGTGGACGTACGGGCCTGCATATCATTCGGAATGGTACTTTGACGGTTCGGAGTAATACAGACGAGATACCGAGACCTCATGTCGTATTTTATGTTGTAGTAACTAGTGATTTATTTTTTTCCATGCATGATAATGCTAGACTTTATACAGTTCGTGTTGTGGAAAACATGCTTGAAGCTAAAACAATACAGCGTATGGAATGTCCAACATGCTCTCCTGACCTAAATCCGATCGAGCATGTTTGGAACATACTCAGACGACGAATTGATCCGAGACCGAGGCCTCCTTTTACTGTCCGGGACATGGAACTGGCAATTCTTGAGCATTGGAACAGTATTCCCCAAGTCTTATCGAAAACCTCATCGCATCCATGGAAAACCGGTTTGCAGCAGTCTTAGGTCTTCGACGAGACCACATGCCATATTAAAAATCTTGTATCATTTCTAAACTATACTTTTTTTTTGATTTACATGAAATCAAATTATTGCCCTAAACCATCTTTTCATGTTATTTTCATCTTTTCAAAAAATAAAAGCTCCTTTACCACTTTTTTGCGTCTTTTTTATGTATTGCGCATTGCTACACGTGTACTATCCATTTTATGCCCATACATTGTTGTTTTGCACTGTTCTCTTCACTTTTTTCTTGCTACCCTAATTTTTTTTAGCAGTGTATATATATATATATATATATATATATATATTAATATTTCTGTAATATATATATTACAGAAACAAATTAAAAATATTGCCTACATATAAATTATAATGATTAAAAAAGATTTTCGAAAGTTTATGCTAATGGTCAAATTTAATGACACATGTATAGTAGTGGAATTTTAAAACATTTGTTGTGATAGTTTTCTCGTTCTGTATCTTGTGATAGATGTTTTGTTATTATATTTGATTAAAAAGTTTCTAAAGAGTATTTGAAAATGATCCAATTTAAATTAGCTTACGAAAATGGAAAACCAAAGTGTATCACGTAAATGTTTTTAAAAACTTTTATCGTTGGAAAACTTTCTTGTCCTTAAAATTTTACGCAAATAGAAATATTTTAAAAATACTCCCTTATTAGTTTTTATTTATTTATTTTATTTATTCCAATTTTAAAATATTCAGAAACTTCCATGATCATATTTTTTGCTAATTTGATTTAACAAAATTATGTTTACTAAATTTTAAATTATATAAATGCTTACACAAATGTAAAAATTACAAATTACAAGCAACACAAGCTGTAAACTTTGTCCCTTACATTTGACAGTGTTGATGACACACGTATATTGCGTTGCGATAAATCGTTTTTATATTATTAAAATGTAAAGTATATCATAAATGTTTTCCAGAAATATTTTAAGTAACGCATGTATACAGCTAGAGGATAATTCTGTTTTTCAAAATTACAAATACCGTCTTTTTATGCTTTTTTGGTGAGCACAATTACATTCTGAGAAATTCTAAATCTCGCGTTTAATGATTTTATACCTTGTATCCTTGTATTAATTTAAAAAAATCAGCAAATAATAAAAAAAAAAATCTTCATTTTTCTAAATTATGTCTTGTTTAAAGCTTTTATATACTATGATATATTTCGGTGAAACAAAATTAGACTGGTTTCAGAAAATATGAATGCTATTTTCAAAACAAATGTTTAATGGCTTTTCAATAACTTATAAAATTTTAACGTTTAGTTACTTATTTCAAAGTTTATCTCTTTTTCTCACAAATATTCAAAGACGTTGTAAAATTTAACTTTCTCAATAACTTCTCGACATATTTGTAATCGCTGTTAAGATTTACTTTTACCAAAAGTCTGTTGGTCAAGTAGTTTGGTACATATTTCAAGCAGTTTCTGAAATTAATATTTCATTATATATATTATATATTTATGGTAAATCTACCGAGAAGGTTTTACTACCATCATTATCTTTATAACAGTTGTAATTTTCCAACTGGGGAAAAAAGTCTAGGCAGGATTTGAACCAGGCAGGTCTTGGCTGAAGTCACTAATGCTCTACCAACGGACACATCGTGGACGAATATGGGGGACTGCATTACCCAACACGATCACAATATCTAGTCTGATATCTGAGTAAGGTCAACAAACCAAGCCTAAAGTTATTTTTTGAATTGCAGTAAACCCTACATGCGTAATTATAATAGATTATTATTATTAAGGAGACACTGGCTAGTTAATTACTGGTAGAAGTAGACGCAGTCCTTATAATTCCCTGTTTGTGGATAGATGCCGCAACCAGTCACTGACATCCTTTCTTCTTCCCTTCTGCAATCGTCATTGTTGTTCCCATGTGCAGTGGACATTTATTAAGATTTTCATTTTTTTTTTTTTTTTTTTTTTTTTTTTTTTTTTTTTTTTTTTTTTTTTTTACATTGAAAAGTAATTTTTGTTGTTTCATTATTTTTCTAATTCCTAATACTTATCTTAATAATTGCGATTTAACTTGAGTATTTTTTCATAGTCTATTATTAACTCTACCTACTCCATACGTGATTTATTTCGATTGTTTATATTTTGAAGGTTACGTCTCCCCATTTGTGGAGAAATTTATTATGTGATTAGTAGGTTCATTGAACACGGGGCAAGTTGTATCAGTGCGTCAACAAACCCCGTTACATTGTTTCGTAATATTTTCTATTATTTTATTGCGTTTGCTGAATTCATTATTGTTTCTTTTCACAGAAAACATGCGTGATTACCAAACAAAAACTAAACTGGCTAAAACACCAAAGAATGTTTATAAGAAATGCTGTTAATGCCGTATTAATTAACGGACGATGTATTAGACAAACTGCTAAAGTTTTAGTATTCTTTCTAGAAATCTGACCAGATATTGCAAAATTATGAAGAATGAAGTTGAACCGAGTGATTGTGATCATAACGCGCCTATGACAGAGCAGAATCTGAATGTTTAGTATCATCGCTATCGGTTTTATTTCGTTAAGTCACTGGATTGCTCTGATTTCGGCTTAAGGTGTTGAATCATTATCTCTTCAGGTAGTTAGACTATATAAAAGACAGAAAATAGGAAAAAGTAGACGTAAGAAAACGGAAACCATAAGAATATTGTTAGATTCACCAAATCTGAAAGCACTGAAAGCGGCAGTGAAAGAGGAAAAGGAAACTTTAAAGAAAAAAGATGAAGTACGGTGGTCATATTTCCATATTTTACAAAAATTTATATGTACACAAATCCATAGTTAAAATCCGAATTTCAAAATTATTCTTAAGCAGACATTTTAAGCTTTTCCTTTACGAACTTGTATTCGGAGAATTTTATGCCTTAAAATAATAGTGATTCACCTAAAGGGTTAATCTTGTGATTTATTTCATAGAGTAAATAATCATTTAAAAGCAATGAAAATCGATTTCTTTCCTCAAAATATCAGTCTTTTTCAATTTGTTCAATTTATTTCAATTGCAGTTGAAAACCAAAGTTCGACGTTGTTACTAAAGCAAACATTTTATGCATTTCCTTTATGGAATTGTGTGCTTAGAAAATTTGCGTTAACTCTTTCAATACCAAAGCGCCTCAAACGCCCGTTCATTCAGATTACCGATACCGCCCGAAAACGCCTGGTCAATTTCTACCCCTCTTTTCTCCCAAGAGCTCCTGTCAAGACGCGCGTTGTGGTATTGTGTTTAGAGGATTATCTTCTCTTTGTTAACTTGATTTCAGAAAAGGGATATTTTAGGTGCCAGATAAGGGGAAATGAAGTGTGGTTATGCTCTTTAAAAGGTATTTCGGCTTGAGTACTTTATTGAAATGAAATTTCCGTTTTTTTTTTTGTTTTTTTTTTTTTCCGGTAGATTTCGTAAGAAATACTACATTTTACATTCTTCTCTATGTTGAAATTTCTGAAAAATATTTGCAGATCTACGCCGATCATGAACCATAGAACCCAAAATCACGTCAGTTCAAAACTTTATCTATGTATTTATTTATATATATATTTTCTATACATATCACTGTTTTATGGAAACGATGACTTTCATAATCCTGCACAATTCTCTTCCAAACTGATACATAAAAACAAGGGGCAGAAAATCTCGGTCAAGTTCGTTAATGGGCAAAATCGGACCAAAAATAGAGAGGTTTTTTGTGAAAATAGAAAAGAAAACTAATAAATTCTTAATTATTATAGATATCAAATCACTTCAAACCTATTATAACTGTAAGGTAAAGGGCCAAAAAATTATGTATAACAGATTTTTGATATCATCAAAAATGGGCTCAAGGGGCGAAAAGAGTAGGGTTTTACGAAGAAGAAAATTCATAATTTCGTTAGTTCACAGTATGTCAAATCCACTTCAATTTATTACTATAAATCTTCTTAATATTATCTACAAATTTTAAATTGGCAAGTTCTTAATAGGGACAACTCTTACAGCAAAGAAAAAAAAACGGGGTTAAGAAAAAAAAAATTCATAATTTCATCAATTAAGAAGATATCAAATCCTCTTAAATTAATTAGAAATCTTCTTAATATTATCTACAATTTTTATATTGACAAGTTTTTCATAGGACCAACTATTAAAGAGAAAAAAAAACAGTTGAAGAAAAAATTATCGTATTAACATGATTCTAATGAAACCAGCGCTTACAGAAAGATGAAATTAAAGCTCGTGAAAAGCGGTAGATAAAATTGTTAAACTGGGTTTATCTCTATTCTTGACTTAGTTTTTGTAGGTGAAATTAGCCTTCGAAATCTACATGTGCCTTTAGGCCAAGCCGTCAGGGATTTTTCTATTTGTATATTATGAATAATTTAAAAAAAGAAAAAATCTGAAAAACTTATTGATTTTTTAAATATATAGATGCTGCCTTATTCTTTTATTTTTTTATAGCTTTCAACTACAGTATGTTTTTTTTTCCTTTATATGGAAACTGCACCTAAAAGAGAAAGATATTTCCTTTCGGCTTTTTTAAACTTCAAATTGTAGACCTTTTGCATTTTCCAACAATATATTGAATTATATTTCCTCTTTTGAACTTGTTCTCCATTGTGGTGTATGCTTTTATGCTAGAACTTTCAAAAAATAAATGTATACTACTGAATTAAAACAAAAAATATTGTTTTCTGAAATAATAACAGTGCCAAATAGCTATGAGTAGAACTGATATTTTCTAAGAAATATTAAAATTCTCCCTTTTGCAGATTTCATTTACGTGCCGGAGTGCTAAGTCGGGACGAGACTAAGCGAGATTTTTTGAAAATTCCGAGTTTCTTAAAGAATATCAAAAGTACTTTCGAAATTATTAATGGTGCATTTAGTCCTGATTTAATTCATGTCAAAGATATAATTATGTGAGGAAAGAAAAAGTATATATTACAAAAAAACCCTACTTTAATTGATGTTTTCTGTGTTACATAAAAAAAAATCTAATAAAAAGTGAAATCATTTCTTCTCATGTAATTTCTGAAACATGGATGTCAATTTTATTTGCTTTTACTTATAATATCGAATTTTAAATTTGTAAACAATTGCTATCTTCTTTTCTCCCTTAAATTGAAATTGTAAAATAGAAACGGCGCGGGGGGGGGGGGGGGATACCGGAGAAGTTCCCGTTTTTTCATAGGCGAGATTTTCGAGATTACACTGCAGATACACACAAGAGAAAAAATGCTATTTATTTCTTAAGGATGTTCTGAAATCCAAAAGGGCAATATTCTGACATAAGTTTTGATTTATTTTTGTTCGAAAATGCGTGAAACAAGCTGGTGTTGCTGTTCAGAAACTATGTCATCGAGCTATTTTTTCCATTTTTTTGCAAACGCAATAGATGTTTCAGAAAATAGTGTCAAAGTGGACGTTTTGAACCGAATGGACGTGCGAAAGTAGAAAAATCACTCAAGAGGGGCGAAAAACGTGTTTGTCACGTGATCTAAATCGCTTATAACTATATGGGTAATTGATTGATCAAAAAATGGATAAAACAATTCAATTCCAAATCGCTTCCATGGCCAGGCTTTCCAATTTTATATTTTTCCGTTAAAAAATGAATTTGTAAATGTGTCAAAACGTTTTGCGCTTGTTGAGCAGAGCAGTTAAGAACAGCCTTAAGCATTTTAACGCGAATATCTGGAATTTTCAGGAACATGGGAATAGAAAAATATTTAAGAATATGTCATACAGTTTCGTTCTTTCCCTTTTTCTTTAGCGCCGAAAATAAATTTAAGACTTCTGATTAGTGCTTATTCCATTGCTGTTATTGCTGTTTAGTATTAAAAAACTTTTATCACAGCAATAGCTGTTAAATATTCATCTGCACGCTGTCATTCCTCCAAAATACTGATTATACTCATTATTATTTTATTTTATTACGATATTTTTTGCTCACCTGTCTAAATGATTAGAAAGAGACGACATAGAACGACATGGAGCATATAAGAAATATATGAACTATTTTATATGTCAATATTTTTAAATATTTATAAGCAGTTATGTGCGCGCGAGATGTATGGCAACAGTAACCACTTTTAAAATCTTAAATAATAATAATAATAATATACGTTGTAAGATTACAGAAAAAATAGTACAGAGAAAAAAAGGAATGGTTATTTATTTATATTTGTAAGATGTTTATTAATATTCGGATTTATATCAAATTAGAAATATTCTATATATTGTACCTTTTTTCCATTACACACAAAAAAAAAAAAAATTCATCTAAAAACCTATACTAGGTTAGCACGGTTTTTTATGTAATGTGTGCTTAGTTCGTTTTTCAAAATTCTAAAGGAAAACATTCTTTACAACTTCAAAGTTTGAGGCAAATCACGAGGTTTTAAATTTATTTCAATAGTGATTGCATTTCTAGATCCGATGAATTCCGAAATTTTTTGAAACACATTACAGCAACATTTGAACATCTCTAATTTCATGCTATAATGACAATGTTGAAGAATGGCTGTATGTCAAAAGATTTAGAAAAGTATAAAATTTAAGTCGCCCTGAATACAAAGCGGTACTAATAATATTTTACCCTCATATCGTAAAGGTATTTCCATTTATCTGGATAACTTGCAACAATAGATGTTTACATTTTTGTTCTAAAACTGTCTGGGAATTTCGTCCCTTGTAAAAAAGGTACTATTCAGTCGGATTTCTTCCCTTTTTCCCCATGAAGGGGGAAATGCTAATCCTTTTCTGTGTTCTTTTCCTCCCACTCCTAAGATTGATGTCTTCTACATTGACATTACTCCTACGAAGGGGGTTATGAAAATTTTCAACTGGATTTCGGGCGTTCCGGTTCTCTGAAGATCCTGTAGAACTTCAGCCTCGGTAACGAAAGAGTTAAGATATTTTTGACGTATCTTCGTGATTCATATTATGATTACTTTTTTAGAGTAATTAATCCTTTAAAAGCAGTAACAATCAACTTCCTTTCTCAAAATAAAAGTATTTTTAAATTTATTTGTCCGTAGTTAAAATCAGAAGTTTGAAAGTGTTATTAATGCAAACGTATTACACATGAAATTGGGTGCTTGGAAATTTGTGTAAAATATGGAAAGATGGCCGCCAAGCTCATCATGCATAATTTTAAAACATTTGAATTTCAGTAACACATTATGATGTATTTAGTATAGGCGAAAAATATTTCTATCAACATATACGAAGGCACTCGACTCACAAATGCTAAATTCTTTAGTGGAAAATATTAAATGAGTACCAAAATATAAGCGTGGAAATTTTATATCACACCATTTTTTAGCCACTACTTTCAACTTTTTTTTTCTTTAGCTTGGCTTATTTTTTTTTTACTTTTGAAAAGTTGGTTTTCAATAGATATCATTTCTTTCTTTAAAAAGATTATAAATAATGTAAATAATCTACTCATTCATATTAAAATGCGTTCTCATAGATCCTTTGTAACTAGGAAGGAAACACAATATATGTACATTTTGTTTACGTATCATTCCTTTCCTACAGTTAATCATTTAAAAGCAATAAAAGCTTTTCTCAAAATATCAATCTTCTTCAATTTATATATTATTTGATTTTTATGAAAAATGAAAATTTCGTAAAAAAGTGATATAGTCCAAATAAAATATAGACGTATAGTGGGTCTTTTAGTTAGATATTTGTTTAATGTTAAATATTTAGTTAGATATCTATCTAAAGATCACTCTTTATTTATTTTTTTCAGAATTGTTTTACCTTTGCAAATACCTACGGCTTATCAGAGAATGAAGCACGACATACAAAACAGTAGAAATATTTTTAGAAACCATACTTAATGAGCTTTCACATATTTTAAGTAACTAGCATGCCAAATTCAAGCTTCTACCCCGAACAGTATCACAGAAATCTGAATTTTAAAACATTTTTTTGTTTCTGAACCTTTTTAACCTTGGAACTCATTAGGAAAAGATTTCTGAGAGCATTTATGTTTCAAAAGTTACAACCATGTCAAATTCCAATGTCATGTTTTAACAAATTTATTTAAATAGTTATTTTGAACGTATTTAGAACGTTTTATGGTCATTTAATCTTTTTAATGCAATAAAGAGTTCTTAGCGACCGTTTAGATCGTAAATTAACGGTTTGCCAATATTAAAGTTTCAATATTCAACGATATCACGTAAATCCAATTTTAAAAACGTTTTTTGCTCCTGCGCCGTTAAAAGTTTCAATTTTTTTAGGAACTCTGAACAATTAAGTCTTAAATGTTACATCTATGTCAAACTTTAATTTCCTTAGCGCTATAAATCATAATTTATAACATTATTAGAAAGCTTTTTACTGGTTTTACCCTTTTAAATTTCGATTTTTAGAAATGGATTTTAGCGAGCACATACATTTTAAAAGTAATCACCATATCAAATTATAAGTTTCTCCCCTCAACAGTTTCATAGAAATCTAAATTTATGAAGTATTCTGCTACTGCAACATTTTAATTTCGCATTTTTTAGAAATTGCTCAGGACGAGCATTTTCATTTTAAAAATAATGTTAAATTTCAAGTTCATAAAGTTCATGGAAGAGTTCATGTTCTATCATTTCCGTTCAAATTGGAAGTTAGAACGTTTTTAGAAAGCTTTCCACTCCTTTTCATCCTTTTATAATTCGATTTATTTAGAAACAGTTTTTACTGATCATTTACATCTTATAAGTAACCACCATGCCAGATTTAAGGATTCTATCCCAAACTGTTTCACAGGAATCGAAAGTTTAAGAATGTTTTTGCTCCTGTAAATTTCTAATTTATTAGAAAACTCAAAGCATTTATTTTCCTTAAAAAATAACATTTCTGTGAAATTTCATGGAATTTGTTCAAACAATCCCATAAAAATCCTAATGCAAACCGTTGTTAAAAAGTTTTCCGCTCGATTCACCTCTTAATATTTCGATTTTTTACTAACAGCTCTTAGAGAACGTTTACATTTTTAAACAAACTGACATGCCAAACTTCAGGCCAGAACGGTAGTACAGAAATCGCAATTTTAGAACGTTTTTTATGCCTGCATCCATATAAATTTCGAATGTTTTTGGAAACTTTTCTGTAGTATCATTTACGCCTTATAAGTAAAAAGCATGCCAAATTTCAAGAATCTAGCATTAACAATTGAAAATAAATCATAATTTAGAACGTTCATAGAACGCTTTTCTATCGTCTCGAACTATTAATTTCTACTTATTTAGAAGTAATTCTTAGCGAGTATTTAAAAATAACCATCATGCCAAATTGACGGTTTCTATTCCGAATGGTATCGCAGCAAATCTTCGTGCCATGTTAAAAGATTCTGATAGAGAAATCATGAACGTGGTGTTTTTATATTGGCGGACGTATAACTTATGTATAACGTCTCGATAACTTCTTTATTTAGGGAAATAAGGCAAATAACATAATTAAGAAAACATTTTAGTAAATAAATAAAACATTTTAAAATCTGATTTCAGCAGTTACCATCCATAGCCAAATATGTATTCCAATTCTATTGAACAGCCCTGTATTTGATCTTTATGCTGATATATATTTTATGTAATGGGAAAATTTAGTTTTGCAAGAAAACGATTAACAGGTAGAAATTTCTCTTAAAAAAGTATACTAATAGATAGAAACATACTTGAATACTTTTGTTCCGCCCTGCAGTTTGCCTAGTACCTTTATTACACGCCACTATTTAGTAAAATTTTATTCAAACTAAATCACTCTTAAAACTACTGAAATCATGTTTTCAGAATTTATCATCTATAGACGGCCATGTATTGTGGTGACGATCTGACACCGACGCACAAGGTCACGTGATAATGTAATGGTTAGTACATATATAAAATAATTATCCCGATCCGCGTTGTGAAAGATCTTAGGGGATAATATTAAGTAATAAAATAGAAGGAGATGAGTTTTTGAATAAATTAAAGTTGTCAAAAACTCTGGAACGACTTGTTTAGCGCCATGAATTGCAATTTAGGACTGGATGGTTGCTCAGATAAATATCCAATTTAATATTTACTAAATTTAAATTCTTAAGACTCATATATTTAATTATCATCAGAAAAGAAAAGAATAAGAAACTGATTCAAATAAAAGACAGAAAATAGAGATATGTAATCAAATTTTATTTTCAAACACGTAAATTTCATATTTCAATTATCATTTTTTATCATTATTAATTTCATATCATTTTTCAGTTTCATTAAATCTCATAAAACTATACTTTATAAGCATTATCTTTGTGAATTTTGGTTTCAAAATAAATCTCAGTTAAATCTCTCACAGCACAGATAAAAGAATGGGCTACTTAGCCAAGATATTGACAAACTACAATACTATCATATCTTATTATTATCATTCTTCTAATACTTAATAATGTTAATTATCAATATCTGCTTTAAAATTTTGTTTATAAAATACTAGCCAATGAATTGCTAAGCTCACAAATTATAAAGTACAAAAATGTTATGGCCAAATATTAGAAGTAACAAAAATTTACTCTCACCATATACTTCAGTCAAAAGGGGTGGAGGATCATCCTGGCAATCACTATTAGTTCTTAAATGCACGTAATTGTAGTCCACACATCAAAATCTTAAATTGTCTCTTTGGCCATAGCGCATCAAAGTCTTAAATTGTCTCTTTGGGCATTAGCATTAAATCAGTCACAGTGATAGCTAGATATTTTTTCTTCTGATATCAGTAGGTCTTTTCAGTTTAGCGTTCAATCTCAACCGGTTATGGTCATCAGAAATGATCACGCGCTTATAGATTCTGTTCAACTCTCTTAGGCGTCCTTTCGTCTTTCAGAATTAATTTTCGCTTTTCCATCAAAATATCTGACAACCTGTGAAATACTTTGGACGGTCCTTCTGCACTTCAGCATTTTCCGATTCATGAGGCCTTCTCATAATTTCTTTTCTCTTAGATGAACATAATCTTCATTGGTTCGGGGTGATGAAATTATCACAAGTTTGCTCTACTTGAAGCAGTGCGATGAAGGTTTTCGCAGACTTCTTGACTTCTGTGGACATATTGAAACATATTTTTGCGAAGTCGCAAGACTAGTACCGGATCATCCTTATAGAGAGAGAGTAGAAAGGGAATTGAATTTATTCTTTTTTTGAAAAGACTCTCTTCCTCAATCATGAAAGTTGTGGGAGGATTTCATTTAGACAATAAGATTTCTTTCATACGTTACTTGATGCTTCTCCCTTATTGGTACACTTGATCTCTTTGAATCTGGTTCGTTCTTCTCAGTCCCACTGTGGGCGTCTTCTTACTTTCCCATCGCATAGCTAAGTTTTTTGGTATGGCTTTAGGGGTTCTGACGTCGCGTGGGAGCTTCGGATACCTACCACACACGATGAGGGCCAATAAATTTTAGTCCTGTGTGTCGTAAATTTTGTGCTAAGAGCGTCATAAATATTTGTGACTGATGCTATTCTCCGCTTGTCTCGATATGGCGTCCATGTGCATTTCATTGTGCTTGAATGACTTATTTTTGTCTGAAGTATTTGTGAATTTTTATCACTCTGTTTACATACATATAAAATATTATAAAAAAAATTAATTATTGGTCATATTACAAAATACATTCGATATTCGTAAACCTAAAATTTTTACAAACAAACTGATACCAATAAACATATATCCATTTATTTATATACCCATTATAAATTATGAATTTTAATATATAAATGCTATTAAAGAATAATCTTCGTGAAATTCAATAGATTTCACGTTTTTCTTAATTTAAATCCAAGTTGGGAGAGCTTTTAGGAAAACGTCACGATTCATGTAAAATCACATTAAAATAATTAAGCATATTTCACAAGAAAGTGGCGCAGGTGTTGTTCAGTATAAGTAATCACAGGAAGATTAAAAACTTTGATTATTCTATTTACACTTTTAAATATATACAGTATATACAACGAAAACATTTGAATATAATTTATTATTCCTCGCTGGGAATCCAAGATGATCATATTAAAATATCAGCAATTATATTCTTCTGTAAAGAAGCCTTCTGTAAAGAAGAAATAAATTTTCCTTTTCAAAATCAAAACATCATTTCTCCTATAAAGACCATGACAAAAAAACCTATACGCAGCTTATCACTTCCTGCGTTCAAGATTCACATTCACAACAAAACTAAACTAAAAAAGGAACAAGAAAGAATGTTTTTAATATTGATTCTCTAGTCAGACCACGTGATCTCGGATCACTGGTGCCTATTCCGTCTGGCTGAGAAAGGAAGGAGTTTGCGAAATTTCACAAACTCCCCACCGATGAACAAGGGTTCATCAAAAATGAGATTCAAAATAATTAAAGTAGGAATTAAAAAAAATATATTCTAAAAGATCATCAGTTACAGCATGCATAAATACAATACAAATCAAAATATATACTTACATACTGGACTTCAATAAATAATAAAACAATTTAAAAAATTTGCGAATAGGTTTCTGCTACTAAAAATAGAAAGAACAATTTAAATCTATACAAATTTTTATAGAATATTCAATACAAAAAAATTAAACTAAAGATTAAAAATATTAACAAACAAAAGCATGTTTTTCTTTTTTTTAAGTCAAAGGAATAAAAAGTCTTTGAATCAATTACTGAAACAGTTAAACGTTTTTTTTTTTTTTTTTTTTTTTTTTTTTTTTTTTTTTTTTTTTTTTAAGTCAAATGAGAGTTTCTTTGAGAGTTAATAAAATCAAAGTTTTTTTCTTTTCTTTCAGTTTCTCAGAGTTCTAAATTATGCACAAAAATTAATGTCTTAATGGTACATGTTCATAAGCATAAGAACCACGTCACCTACTTTAACGTCAGAAATGTTATTCTGGTCCGTGTAGTGAGCAGATTGTTGGTTGAGAAGGCACTTATTTTTCAAGCGCTTCCAAAAATGATTCAGAAGAGTCTCCCGCAAACGGAAGCGTTTCACTAAGGATTCCTTGGTTGCAGGTAAACACAAGATATGCTTTAGAGTTGCTATAACTAGTTGATCAGGGCGAACGCTAAATTTCTTGGAGATTGCATGTTTGTTTAGGGCTGATTTTATGCATCGTCTGGATCTTAAAATCCAAAACTTTTCACGAGTTGGTACTAATGTACTGGACACTGCTGAATGAAAAACTTTTTCATGTGCATCTTTCACGATTAATTCAGCAAGTTTGTGTTTTGCAGGAATCACAACAGGATGTTTTTTATAAAATGAGGAATCACACTTTTGTAACCGTCCTCGTACCAACAGCAAACCTTCATCTGACAACATAGGATTTAACTGTAGAACATCCGATTCTTTAGGAATATTTTTGTTATATTTCAAGTATTTTGTAACTTCGGGAAAATTTCTTCCTGCACTAGCTTTGATCAAATATTTTCAGCATGTAACATTTCCTCAGTTGATAATTCTGAAAAATCTCTTTTTTCTACTTTTTTTTTTATATTAGAAATACATCTAAGTACCCATGCAGTTACTAGATACAAATTCATTAGGTAGCTATACTTTTCAAGATTAAAAATGGGAATTCCATCATATTTATTTGTTTGAACAACACAAGAGATGGTTGCTGATTTTCGAGACTTCTCTTTAGAAACATCAGGTAATTGTGTAGCAACAATTTTAACGCTAGGCCACTGATCTTCGGGCAAGGAAAGAAATTCAGGAACATACACATTAGGGTTAGCATCAGGAAAAATATGCAATTGGAGATGCTCTTTTTCCATGATCAGGTTGCTAAAATACTGCCAGGGAATTTTCAAGTGTGCGAGATACGGGATTTCTGAAAGCCAATTTTGCCAATTATTTTCTAGTTCACCACAAAAACTTTCATCCCATAATATTCTCATTACCCACAATTGCTGTAAAAGGCATTTGACACGAATAACAAAAGGGGCAATAAATCCGGCTGGATCAAACAACGTAGCTGCAATTTTCAAAACTTTGCGTTTAGTAGAAGAATCATTATTTAATTTTTCTAACAAGGGTCGTAATTATAGTCCTAATTTATCTTCTGTATTGTTACAGATCAATCCTAAAATTTTCAAGGAAGTATTTGGCGGTTCGAAACTCGAAACAGGAATGTTTTCATCATCTAAAACATTAGAATTCAAGTTAGGGACATGATACAAACATTCGTTTAATGATAGAGAATCACCATATTTGGAAGAAGCATCATAGACTATGCACATTTTTGTTGTAGTTTTATCGTCACAGATAACAGGTCTGTGTGGCATGTAATAGGAATTATTAGAATCTTTCTCGGTGCACAATTCTATTACACCTTCATTAAACTGCTCTAGCAAACTGGAGTTATATTCGTTAAATAAAGAATCGTTTTTCAAGAATTTATTTTCTAAAGTAGAAAACCGCTTCTTTGCTACTTCAAGATTATTTCTAAGCAATTCACGAGATTTTTTCTATAATAATTTTGCTTCATAACGCCCATTTACGGATTTTAAATTTTCTTTAAATTCTTTTATTACCTCATGATCGGTAATGTTCTTTTCATTGCTTTCAGAAATGCTAATAGCTTCCAGCTCCCAAAATGCTTTCAGTTGGGTATTTATATTTTCAACTGTAACGCGCAAACAAGCTATTTCTTTTTTATTCGACTCTATCTGCCCTTGCACCGTATGACCGAAAATAGTTTCTGCAACGTATAATTCTTTTGTCAATTTTTCCTCGATTCCCTTTAATATTTTCCACAAAAAGTCAGACCCTAGCAAAATATTTATTTCCTGTTCAAGACCTGTATCAGCAGGCTTAAAACCTCTTGTTCTCATTATGTCTAGAAGTTCTGGTTCTAGGGTTTTCACAGAAGCTCCAGTTATATTATCAACCACTAGTGCTTCGATCTTTATCGAGTTGATAGGTTGCACAACACTGGATAATTCAAGAACAACTACTTCATAACAAGATTCATAAGGGCGTCTCCGCCCAAAAGGATAAACTAATAATTTTTCTCTTCGCAATGGCTTCAATTTTAATTTTTGTACTAGAGATCTCTTCACGAAGCATTTTTCTGAACCACTATCACATAAAACGCGAGCCAACAAGCATTGTTTACCAGCAGACACAGAAATTGTACAAGTCTGCAATACTGTTGCTTTATTTTGTTTATCTTTTTGTTCTGACATCATAGATACAATTGCACCTTTCTTTTCTTTTTCGGGATTTTCTTTTGTTGTTTCTTTAAAACAAAACAAATGACTATGGGTGTTGTTACCACATTTGGAACAAGGATTAATTTTTGTTCTACAATTTACAGATAAGTGTGACTTGTAAAAGCATTTGTAACAGCGACCTTCTTTCTTTAATTTATATTGTTTTTGTTCATGAGTGAATTTCGAACAATTCAGTCCAACATGATGAGAAGACTTGCAAAATATGCAAAACTGTTTTGTAGATGTATTTAAAGCAGCAGCTGAAGGTACATTTTTCTTTTGAGGAAAATTTTGATATTTACTTGAAGAATTTTCATATTTGGTTATAGAATTTTCATAAGCCTTGCTTTGGGAATTATTTACTAAATTAGTAGCTTCCCGGCATCTTAGTTCCATTTTAATGAAATTTATTAAATCGGTGACTTCACAGTCTTTATCGGGGTCACGTTTTCAATGGAAATCTAGCATTAAATTTTCGGGCAAGAACCTTAATAATATGGGTAGTAATAAATGGCGGTAGGAGCCTGATGTTACTCCTAACGCATCAAGATTTGTCATAGAAGTTTCAATATTATCGTACAGCTTGCTTAACCTTTACTTTTCGGCACAATTCAAAATACATTGTAGCCCACAATACGGCACTTTTTTCAGATTGTTCCTCCCCCTCTCTCAAAGAGCGCGAATCTTACATTCGTATTGAAAGGCGCAGTCGTTCTCAAGATTCCGGGAAATGGAGGGATTAGGGTTGTTGTAAAAATCAGTTTCGGAGCTTCATCTGTTTTTGGCTTGAATGAAAAACCAAAATAACGAATCATTTACTTTTCATTTTAGATCTTATAAATTGTCATTAAGACAAAAATTTATTTCTTAATAAATGTTTCCTCATTTTATAAAATTTCATCGCTTACTTTGCAATTCTTATTTTCTTCTCAGTTAGTAGGTATACTATTTTCCAAATATTTTGTTTTGCAAAAGTTTCCAGAAACTCCAACATATAAGATTTTTTAAAAGTTAAATTCGAAAATTTAAAATAAAAGAGCTTGCTATATTTTAAGAGATACGTATGTATATGGATAATTAGGAAAATGTGAAATTTCATTATATGAAAAACTTTTCTGACGCATACTATTCGTCAAACTGTATACGTAAAGAAAGAAAAAGTGCTTATATTGATACTAGAAAGGTAGCCCTTCAAAAATGACGGAAATTTAGATATAAAGATATATACAACTCATGTGCAAGAATATGAGTTTTCTAGCTTGTTCCGCAGTGATCGATGAAAGTAACACATTTTAAGAACGAAACACATTTATGAAAAACTGTGTACAGTAGAAGACTACTAATCTGCACAGTTTGTTTCCAAGTGTTATGCAGATTTGAAGCTTTTTGCGGTCATGTCTATTCAATCTTTGTTTACATTTTTAAAATTCATATATTGGACAATTTAGATTATTGAGCCTTAAAAATAAATAAATAACACACTTGAAGTAAGGTTAAAAACTAATAAATTATCGTATACGATTTCATGAAATGGTATTATATGTGTGTGCTTCACGATCTTGGTTACGACGTTGGCGAAATTGGCTGCAACTTGTCATAATACTAATAGTGTGGGCTGCTATAACAAAAAAGTAACCAGTTTTTAGTAAAATTTCTGATATAAAGTAGCTTTCAAAAACTTGTGTAAAATTGCAGGCCGTTTTCGTGTTATGTCAGTCCTAGGAATAATATTTGTAACACTGAAGAATTTCCATGTATATGTGGAATTTAGAAAAGCTTCTCCAAAAGGAAGGTCCTGAAATGACATTGTAATTCCTCTAACTTCAAAGTTTAATCGGGCCCTGATGTTGAGTACTGAAATCTAATAAACACAGTTATTTTGAATATTACAACAGAATAAACAGTTAAACTTATTTAACTTAAACCCGCTGTTACTTCCCGATATTATTTTTTAGTATTAAGAAAGAAAATTATTTAAAATTTTCAAATCATGCATTTATGAATTTTTTCCGTCTTTAATTACTAAATAATGAAAAAATAGGCTTTTGTTCTGAGATCATAAATATGACAATAAAATAATGTAACTAAGAGAAATTGCAAAATTAAATCTTGATTACAAACCATAAACAAACGATACCGCCACCATTTTACCTACTATGACGTCATTAGAATATTGCCCATTGATTGTTGGAGAACTTACTTTGTTAATGATTACCTCAATGATTTAATATTTTTGACGTTTCACGATGAATGAATCACTTGTGTTTGTTTAGGTTTATGGAATGAGATATTAAGCTGCGAATCTAATTTCAGTTGAAGTTATCCAAGGATATATGTATTTTTAGTTGAAATTAAAAACAATGCTTTGATCTCGAAATAAAAAGTTTTAGTTTGTATAATTTGTTATTTCTGTTAATTATTTATTTAAGTACTTTTCCATTATAGCGCATTTTTAAAAAATAAAAGCTTGCTGCGATTCGGGCATCAGAAAGTGAGATATGTTGCAAAAATATATAAACAGCTATGAAAACAAATCTAATGAACTTTTATCTTTGTTTATATAAGCACTTATATGCATAAAAAATCGTTTCTAAATATATATATAATTTTTTTATATACAAATTACGGCACAGATTTCAAATATGAACCGGGATACCTAACTGGCGCCAAAATGGTGTTATTTTGCCTGCTATGGTAACCCGGCTATTGTTTTTTTATTTATTAATAAATTGTTTATTTACTTTTATTTTCTGTTTTTTTAATTATATAAACTGCTTTATTCTATAGTTATTATTCAAACTTTTATTTATTTATAGTTATTTCCTTTTCAAAATGATAGCAAATAATTGAAAAATATACAAGTAACTGGTATTCGAAAGCGAGATTTCTGCCAAATTGGCGTCATAGAAAAATCACGCCAACCCCCATGCGTATATGACATCTGTGCAAAAAGTACTTCTGTTTCTTCATAAAAATGGGTAAATAGCTATTTTTATATTAAATTGTCGGCACAGATGTCATATACGCCCATATTGGCGCGATTTTTTTTTGACGCCGATGTCATATACGCACCGGGTACTTAACTGGCGCCAAAGTGTCGTTATTTTGCTTGTAATGGTAACCCGAATGTTGTTTATGGTGTTGACGTTTTCGCCAAAATGGCGTCGGAAAACATCGCGCCAGTATGGGGCGTATATGACATCTGTGCCAAATTGTATACATATGGAAAAAATTGCTTGTGAGTATGAAGCAGTAAATAGGTTGCCAGAATATACGTTGGCAAACTTCTTTCTCGCCAAGAAACTTTTCTCTGAAGTATTGTACATAAGCAATGATTGCTAGAAATTCATTTTTAATTATGATATGCGCTTTTATGTTTCACTACATTTATGCATACTATACTGTGTTTATAAATGCTACAGTTCATATGCAGGGCTACACAAAAAAATTCGTAGGGGTTACTGAGTATGAGAATAAATTGCTTAAAGGTGGTTTTTAAAGGAGTTATGCATTTTTACGCTGAACTGCATTTAGTTTCGTAAGAAATGTTTGTAGAATATTGATAAAATGATATACATGGTCACGCAAAGAATTGGATATATAACCGTCTATGGATGATAATATCTGGAAATGTGATTTCAGTAGTTTTAAGAGTAGTTTAAATTAAAATTTAGCTAAAAAGTGGCATGCAATAACGGTACTATTGGCTATGGACGGTAACTGCTGAAATCATTTTTTAAAATTTTTTATGCGTTTTCTAAATGTTTACTTAGTTATCTTGGTACTTCTTAGTTATCCCGTTGACCAAATTACTGTCGCCAAATTGTATGATTAATTGCCAATAATGGTTGTCATTAAATTAATTAATCAAATGCCAATAATGGCCAATAAAACCATTAATTCGACGTTTTATTTGTATTTTTATTAATGTTTTACTGTTGATTTGGCGATTTATATAATTTGGCAAAATTGGTCGACGGGATATCTAAGAAGTAACGTTATCTTATTTAGCTTATTTCCCTAAATAACGAAGTTTTGTTAAAGCATTTAGGGTGTGTTGGAAAGTGTTTCATATTCTATGCTTAACACATGATTTTTCTTTCTTCTTTAGTCTTATTTTGCAGTTATTTTATTCTTAATTTTTCAGTCTTATACTGCTTTATAGAAACTTTGGCGCAGTTGTCATATACGTTATCATATATTTGCGCGATTTTTTTCCGACGCCAATTTGGCGAAAACATCAACAGCATAAACAACACCATCCGGATTACTATATCAAGCAAAATTACGACACTTTGGCGACAGTTAAGTACACGTTGTGTATATGACACTGGCGTCAAAAACAAATCGTGCCAATATGGAGCGTGTATGACATCTTTGCCGAAACTTTAACATTTAATGTTTAAACTCTTCGCTCCACTCCCCTTGCATATAGTACAAACTATAACACGGATAGCGCAAAATTATAGACAGTTTGGTACTATTCCCCTGTAGGGGATTTGGCATGTTTTAAAAAAAGCTTAGTGTAATTTAGGCATCAGAAACTGAGATTTGGGTACTTTTCCGTTATGCGGACACCATTGTTGCCAAGCGTAATAGTTGGAGCAAAATCGTGAATTGAAGCATTTGAAAAATAAAAGAAAAACCATTGTCGAAAGTAAAGTGAGCATTTAAAAAATATAACATTTGAAATTTCCAGACTTTTACGAACTATTTCATCAAATCACAAATATATACTTAAAATAAGTGAACAAATAACTGCTATAAAATAAAGCAATAAAATAAAACTCATATTAAACTGCTGGCATAAAATTACAAATATCTTTTAGCATTTTGAAATAATTGGAGCATTAGTATACATTTTGGCATGGTGTCCGTATAACGGAAAAATATCGAGATTTGTTGTCAAATCATATAAAAAGCTATGAAAACAAATTTGATGAGCGTTTTTGTTTGTTTTATACGTATATTATTGATGTTTTTTATGTACAAATTACCTCTGTTTCTGTATAAAATTAGAGGGTGCAGATGTCATATTCGCCCCATATTGGCGCGATTTTTTTTCGGTTGCCAATTTAGCGAAAACATCAACAGCATAAACAACATAATCCGGGTTACCACATCAAACAAAATAACGACACTTTGACGCAAGTTAAGTACCTGTTGCCTATATGATATTGGGGACAGAAAAAAATCGCGCCAATATGGGGCGAATATGACATATGTGCCAATTAGAGAAACGGCTTTTTTATGTTAAATAAATCGTAGAAATATCGAAAAAAATGTGTATGCATATAAAATGAAACAGTGAATAGGTTCCCGGAAAATATGTTACCAAATTTCCTTTTTCGCCAAGACACCTATACTGGAAAAGTACCTAAAGCACATTAAAATCGCGCAGTTAGGAGCTCACACAGTACACCGTTGTCTATTGGCGGTTATATTATTAGTAGCATCGGAAGGAAGATGTAAAGATGTACTTTAAATTCTCACCCATAGATTTCGAAAAAAATATCTTAAAAGAGTGGAGTTTAAATTAAATTTCGGTGACATCCATTATGAAAGATTAATGGTTTTAAATGGGAATTTCGCCAAATTAGCCAGCTATCGCCAAGTTGGCTAACATTTGGCGCTACTGTGGTAACCCTGCATCAATATTTTTCAACAATTACTCATTTCAATGAGGCGGTCCAATCGGAATTGTGAGGGACACACAGAGACTTGGATTTTATATAAATTGATGGATTTTATATAAATAGATTTAAAAAATAAAATAAAATTTGAATAAAAGGAAATTAAAATGTTTGATAAAAGTAAAATAAACCTAAAAAGGTTTTTTTTTTCTTTTTTATAATATGATATAAAATATAATTATATTGAATGAAGTTTGTAACTATAAAGCGATCCTTGAAGTAATAATATAACATATTTAAGTCCTAGTACTGGATTTGGAAACGGGTCTTATAACTTTTAGAGAGGGAAAAATTGCAGATGAATCTCGTCAGTCTAATACAAAATCCATTCAATGTAATTTCTGCTCATACATTAA
Source organism: Maratus speciosus (assembly GCA_963932465.1). Taxonomy (NCBI): domain Eukaryota; kingdom Metazoa; phylum Arthropoda; class Arachnida; order Araneae; family Salticidae; genus Maratus; species Maratus speciosus. Next base: position 297,475,863 of record OZ010795.1, read on the forward strand.
GGATTTTCATTTGAGAATATGTTCAGTTTGCAGGTATTCTTCTTCAGATATCAAGAAATCAAATAATATTTTCCATTTTTTCAAAAAAGGTAGAGTAACTTTCAAACGATTTTGTCAAATGCGACGTTTTAAGTTGATTTTCGAGACTAGGCAGAGGGGAAACGATCATTATAAGATGAATATTGAACATTTTGAGAAAAACTTAGAACACAATGGGGAAGGGATGGGTACTCATCTCTCTATTTTTTCTAAAATGCTATCTCGTTAATTTTTAAATATTTACGTAGTGAATTTCGTAGTGAGTGATACAGGCGAAGGAAAATTAAAGATACTATTCTATTGATGAAGAGGAATGAGGGAGGGGGTGGGGTTGCTCCTCTCTTTATTTTTTCAAAAGTTTTACACATTTACGAAGTGTGTTTCTTTCGTAATTGCGTTCAATTTGTAGGAATTTTTATTCTGGTACCATGAGGAATCTGATAGCGTTTCTGTTTTTCCCAATAAAATCAAAGTATATTTTTCAAACAATATTGTCGAATATGGCATTTGAAGCCAAATTATGATATTCGACAGCAAGAAGTCGTAATATCAGGTTGTAACAAAAGATTCCCGCCACAGTAATACGGTCTGTCCAAAGAGTTCGCGTTGACGTATTTGCTCATATTTTGTCAAATGATTTTTGGCATTTGAAAGAAAATATGACTTGCTTTATAACACTGTGTTGTGAAATTTGCAAACAAATATCGTTATCATTAAGTACAAGGTACCTGAAATGGAACTATCACGCTACTAGATTAGAACTACCATTTACTTACAGCTCTGTTGCAAAAAGTCAGCTACAGAATGTCATCGAATAAAGTGTATAGTTTTAGGTACTAGTGTCCTATCATATGACACTGTGAAGGTTTGGCGGAATGATGGTTATATATAAAATTACAGTTAATTATATATATTATAATTAGTATTATGCAATAATGATTTGACGGAAAATTTTCGTTACAACCTAATATATGGGCAAGAAAATGAAAAACGCTATGCGTTTGATGAAGGGGAGGGGTGGGAGTTTGCTCATATCTTTATCTTTCATGAAATTCCGCCTCGTTATTTTTTTTTTTTTTTTACATTATTACGAAGTGAGTTCCTTTCGTAACAGTGTTCAATTTGCAGAAATGTACATTCTGATACTAAGGAATCGAATACCGTTTCCTTTCTTCCATTAAAGGTAAAGTATCTTTCAAACAATATAGCCGATTTATGATGTTCGCCGTCACGTAAGGGTCGTCATATAGGAGCAGAAAAATGAAAAACGCTAGACGATTGATAAAGGGGAAGTGTGTGTGTGTGGGGGGGGGGGGAGTTTGCTCATCTCTTTATTTTTCTGAAATTCTATCTTAAGTTTTTACACATTTTTGAAGTGAGTTTCTTTCGTATCTGCGTTCAATTTGCACAAATTTTTATTCTGATACTAAGGAATCGAATACCCTGTCCTTCTTTCCAATAAAGCCAAAGTGTCTTTCAAACAATATTGTCGAATATGGCGTTTGAAGCCGATTTATAATCCTCGGTGGTGGGAAGAAGTCGCCATGTAGGAGCAGGATAATGAATAACACTATACGATTGATGAAGGGGAAGGCAGGAGGGAGGTTAATTATCTCTTTATTTTTTCTGAAATTCTAACTCAACTTTTTATACATTTCAGAAGTGAGTTTCTTTAATGACTGCATTCAATTTGCAGAAATTTTTATTCTCATGCAAAGGAATCGAATTAGCGTTTCCTTTTTTCCAATAAAGGCAAAGTATTTTTCAAACAATATTGTCCAATATGGGGTTTGAAACTGATTTATAAGGCACAACAGCTGGAAAGAATAATCTTAAAGGAGCGAAAAAATGTCATACGGTATATGATCGAAGAAGATAGATGAAGAAAATCTCTGTTTTTTTATGAATTTCTATTTTGTTACTTTTTTTATGGAAAATATTTTCAGAATTTATATTTATATGTTAGTGAAACATATGAAGTTTTATTTTATGGTAACATGTTTAAATGTATGTGTTCATTTGTGCGTGTCATGATTGTTTTTATGTGGTTTCTTTTTTTATAAAAATTAAAGCTCCCGAAGGAACTTTTGAGCTCTGAAAAGAGCTGTTGTGTTTCATGAATGATTCGTGAAATGTCTGATGAGAGCAGCAATGTTATTACATTTCTTAAACGACTTTTGTTTTCTTTATAAATAAGAACATGGGACAAAGACGAAATCATTCATGAGTTTTTTAATCTCACTCTGAGAAAGACCCTTAAATTTTGGAGCCATAGTAAAAAAAAAAAAAAAAAAAAAAAAAAAAAAAAAAAAAAAAAAAAAAAAAAAATTGCTGTTGAACACTACTCAAAACAAAAAGGAAATGAGAAAGAGAAAGAAAATCGAACAGTGACACTTAAAAGAATGATTGAATAAATCGCCATCAAGTAAACATTTACCTCTTCCTATCGCCAACGGAGAAAAGTTCGCATCTTCCCTAAGTGGGTGGGTGTTTCAGTGACCTACAATAGAGATCGCTCCGTCAAGTGATTGATAACACTGGTTTTCAGAAAGGGGAAAAAGAGCTAGGGTACAGAAGTTGTAACATAGCCATGATTTGGTCGAAAAAATATTTTGGGTACAAATGGTGATCCAGCCGGAATGAACAGGTTAAAGAAGTAACATTGTTAGAGGATTTTACTGGCTCAAGATTCAGGATTTTGTTCATATAACAGTTTATGATATTTTCCCGCTTCCCATACCTCTTTTCTAACAACTTTAAACAAGTTGAATAATTTTGATCTGTCAGCTCAAAACCAACTACAATATTATATGCAGGTCCAGACAACAAAAATCTCAGATATTGGAATTTTTCAATTTTGATAACGATTCGTTTGAATCTATCGCACTAGTAAATAAATTAAAAAATTCTAAGAACTGGCTTGCATGTTAAGTTTGGGAAGCTTCACTGCCGAAACTGATTAACTTCCGATTTTTGAACCGTTACTTGATTCTAAAAAAACTTTTGGTTCAGTTTCGATTTTACATTTTTTAAGCCTCATCTTAATTTTAAATTTCAAACTTGATATTTTTTCTGAATTTTCTTCTACCGATTTTAGTTATTTACATATTCAGTTTTTTCCTGAATTAGCTCATCTATTTCGGAATCTAATTCCTTTAGTAGAGCTTCCTTTTCATTTACGAGCTCTAACGATTCCATTAAAGAATCGCAATCAGTTTTATCAATATCAACAGATAATAATGTATCACATTTTGTGATTATTTTTGTAACTGCTGCGCAAACAGTAGCTCTTTTACTTTTAAGCTTATCAGGCTTATCCATGTTTAAAATGTATTTCAATTTTCAAAATAAATTATCATGAGAAAGCGTTATTTTCAATAAATTAAGAGTCAATAGTCATGCAGAATAATAAAGGTATTTCCTACCTTTTTCCCGGGGATAAAAAAAAATCGTTTTAAAACGCCATCAAAAATTTTTAAATGCGCTAGGCCTTTCGAAACAACATAGTATTTCTACTCAGACGCAAAGAAGACGTTCTTCTACAACGAAAACAGCAGCATCACTGAGTCTTGATGAAAAAAGATCAAAATTGCATTTATTGTAATTAATTGAAATAAATTGGAATGAAAATTTGTAATTTAAAAAAATGCAATTGTTTGTAATTAATTAAAATTTTAAAATTACAATTCTTTCAAAATTGTTTATGCCATCTTTTTTGTACTTTTTTGGTGATCACATTTAAAATCACAGGGATTCTAAATCTCACTTCTTGTGATTAAAATATATTATTCTTTTAAATTATATATGTTTTAAATTATATAAAATATTTACCAGAGCAAAAACTCTCCAATTTATAAATTATGGTCTTATTTACGGTTCTTATATACTGTGATACTTTTTGGTGAAACAAAAATAAATCGATTGTCAAAAATATGGATGCTGTTTGAAAAAAATGAAGGCACTGTTCATCTAGGCTTATAAAAATATAAAAAATACCATTTTTGGAAAGAAGATACGAATCAACAACTGATAGAATCTAAAATAAATCTACTTTGCAATAGTATATACGTATTAAATTACTGATTTCCCTGTACTGTCACATTTTAGTTAATAGGGTGACAATAATAGGTATCATTTTTTTTTTTTATATTGCGACATTTCACGCGGAAATGAGTTTTATACGTGTCACTACACTGTTAAAAATTTTGCAGCATTCTGGCAGGTCATTCGACCGTTTTTTGAAAAAACGGTTTCATAACCACAATTTAACTATATTCTGACCATAAAATGGCCAATAATATGGTCAGAATAGTGTTAAAATTATGGTTGTGTAACTGTTTTCGGAAAAAATTGTCAAATGACCTGCCAGAATGCTGCAAATTTTTAACAGTGTAGGCATAATATTTTTGTTTGAATGTTAATGCATCTGTTGTCACATTGTTGTCAGCCGTCTGCTGTAAGAGAAGCAATTTTATGATTTTTGTTTTTAATTAGAGAGTGTAAACCAAAGACTTTTAAGATACATAGACCGGCAAACTGTCAGTTTAACTGAGGATTTTTGATCACAGCTGTTGTACGGCAGTATATATGCTTTATATTTTAATTTACCTAAGAAAATGCTTTTATCAACGTATTTTTTCACTGCGGATCATTAAGTATTAGTCTACCCTATTTCGATTAGGCCTTAAAAAAATAATAATAATAATTACTTTTTTGAATAAAAATTTAGTTTAAAAAACGTAGATTTCTTTACAAGTAATTAAAAAATTTTTAAATTACTATATTATGTTGCAGTTGCTACCTTTAATCTAAACTTCCCTACCAGTTACTTTTGTAAGTCAAACTTAAAAAAAGTTGGAATTATAATCTTTAACAATCTGTTTCCATATAAATTTCGCCTTTATTTAGGCTTATAAGGCATGTTAGAATTAGATACTCTTTTTAAAACATGCCATCCATAAAATTATTAATAAATCGCTTTATTTAACTTTATTACTGAAAATTCAATATTTATAACGCATATTTAGATATAAAAAGTAGCTTCATGTAAAACAATATGCTATAAACTTCATATATATTGATAAAAAATTAACTTTTAAGCTCATTCTAGTCATAGCACTTAACGGTAAATAACCACAGTTGACGTACAAACCTCGCGGTTCAGGTGTTTGAATTTACTTCAGATAGCTGCCATGATTTTGCATACGTTTGAATGGGAATTGCCGGTCTATGTATCTTAAAAGTCTTCGGTGTAAACATTCAGTTTTTGATTAGTTGGAGACAATTACGGAAATTTAAAATAAACCTCTTCCATCGTGCTTATTTGAACTAATATTTTAATCCGTATTATTGTTAATCTCAGCCCAAGGAATATATTTTAAAGATAATTTTTTATATTTTTGATTGACTTCTATCTCCTGATCAACCATTGGGAAAATGGGAAATTAAAAAAAACGTTTTACTCATAATTTTGTTACTAGTTAATTTCATCGAATATAATTTTTGTCCTTTATAGCACATTCCTTAAGGGTTGTAAGAATCATGTTAGTTTACTTCTAAATCATAAAAGCAAGAAAATATAATAAAAATCACATAGCACTCATATTATTTCATCAACTACTGCTTGGAACAACTATACATGAAATGTTGACAAATACAGTAAATCTAAGTCTCGAAAGCATCTGTTACTGTAACATTACTTGGAAAACAATGTTATTGCATACGCGGATGTTTTTACTATATCCCTTTAACACAACCTCAAAACTCAAAGAAGAACCTTCCGTAATATTTTACTGCTTTCCGTATATAGTGGTAATATGTTACAACATACGTATGAGGAATCGGTATTATTACAAATATAGATTTTAACCCGGAAGAACTCGCTAGTGAGAAAGCCCAATTGCTTTTCTTTTACTTTAGATTCACATAATATCAACTTTTTTTGGTAGGCTTAGTACTTTTATTCACAAAATAGGTAAAATAATTTTAAAACATTTTGAAATTTTAATTAAAATGAAAAATGATTTAAATAAGAGTCTTAAAAAAGTAAGACTGTGAGAAAAAATCTCATGCAGCGAGTTCTCCCGCGTTAAATTAGTACACCTTTGAAAAAAGAATGAAAACTTTAATAATTGATACATAAAATGTCTTAAATATGTTTCTAATTTTAAAGCAATGGCAAATAAAATAAACAAAATGTCCCTTTAAAATACAAACACTAAATATAAAATACTAGAAAGGTAGCCCGTTAAAAATGACGGAAATTTAGAGATAAAGATATATACAACTCATGTGCAAGAATATGAGTTTTCTCGCTTGTTCCGCAGTGATAGATGAAAATAACACATTTTAAGAACGAAACACATTTATGAAAAACTGTGTACAGTAGAAGACCACTAATCTGCACAGTTTGTTTCCAAGTGCTATGCAGATTTGAGGCTTTTTGTGGTCATGTCTATTCAATCTTTGTTTACATTTTTTTAAATTCATATATTGGACAATTTAGATTGTTAAGCCTTAAAAATAAATAAATTTTACACTTGAAGTAAGGTAAAAACTGTTAAATTATCGTAGACGATTTCATGAAATGCTATTATATGGTATTATATGTGTGTGCTTCACGATTTTGATTACGACGTTGGCGAAATTGGCTGCAACTTGTCATAATCCTAATAGTGTGGGCCGCTATAACAAAAAAGTAACCAGTTTTTAGCAAAATTTCTGATATAAAGTAGTTTTCAAAAACTTGTGTAAAATTGCAGGCCGTTCTCATGTTATGTCAGTCCTAAGAATAATATTTCTAACACTGAAGAGTTTCCAAGTGTATATGAAATTTAGAAAAGCTTCTCCAAAAGAAAGGTCCTGAAAGGACATTGTAATTCCTCTAACTTCAAAGTTTAATCGGGCCCTGATGTTGGTTACTGAAATCTAATAAATACAATTATTTTGAATATTACAACAGAATAAACAGTTAAACTTATTTAACTTAAACCCGCTGTTACTTTCCGATGTTATTTTTTACTGTTAAGAAAGAAAATTATTTAAGATTTTCAAATCATGCATTTATAATTTTTTTCCGTCTTTAATAACTAAATAATGAAAAAATATGCTTTTGTTCTGAGCTCATAAATATGACAATAAAATAATGTAACTAAGAGACATTGCAAAATTAAATCTTTGTGATTTCAAACCATAAACAAACGATACCGCCACCATTTTATCTACTGTGATGTCATTAGAATATTGTCCATTGATTGTTGGAGAACTTACTTTGTGAATGATTACCTCAATGATTTAAATTTTTTTAAAGTTTCATGATGAATGAATCACTTGTGTTTGTTTAGGTTTATGGAATGAGATATTAAGCTGTGAAACTAATTTCAATTGAAGTTATCCAAGGATATACGTATTTTTATTTGAAATTAAAAACAATGCTTTGATCTCGAAATAAAAAGTTTTAGTTTGTATAATTGGTTATTTCTGTTAATTATTTATTTAGGTACTTTTTCATTAAAGCGCATTTTTAAAAAAAAGCTTGGCGCAATTCGGGCATCAGAAAGTGAGATATGTTGCCAAAATGTATAAACAGCTATGAAAACAAATCTAATGAACTTTTATTTTTGTTTAAATATGCACTTATATACATAAAAAAATCGTTTCTAAATGTATATAATATTTTTTTATATGCAAATTACGGCACATATTTCAGATATGAACCGGGATACCTAACTGGTGCCAAAATGGTGTTATTTTGCCTGCAATGGTAACCCGGCTATTGTTTTTTATTTATTAATAAATTGTTTATTTACTTTTATTTTCTGTTTTTAATTATATAAACAGTTTTGTTCTATAGCTATTATTCAAACTTTTATTTATTTATAGCTATTTCCTTTTCAAAATGATAGCAAATAATTTAAAAATATATAAGTAACTGGTATTCGAAAGCGAGATTTCTGCCAAATTGGCGTCAGAGAAAAATTACGCGAACCCCGATGCGTATATGACATCTGTGCAAAAATTACGGCACAGATGACATATTCGCCCCATATTGGCACGATTTTTTTTCTGACGCCAATGTCATATACACACCGGGTACTTAACTCTCGCCAAAGTGTCGTTATTTTGCTTGATATGGTAACCCGGATGTTGTTTTTTATGATGTTGATGTTTTCTCCAAATTGGCGTCGGAAAAAAATCGCGCCAATATGGGGCGAATATGACATCTGTGCCAAAATTACTTCTGTTAAAAAATGGGTAAAAAAAAATAATTAAAAAATGGGTAAATAGCTTTTTTTACATTAAATAAAGGTACTTGTTAGTTATCCCGTCGACCAAATTACTGTCGCCAAATTGTAAGATTAAATGCCAATAATGGTTGACATTAAACATGATCATGTGTTTCTTGCGTCATCAAGTGATTTTTAATTCGAAGTTATATTTGTATTTTTATTAATGTTTTGCTAATTTAATTGATCTTTCGTTGTTTAAAATAAAAATTATGTCAATTTGTATAATTTGGCGAGTGGTTTGGCGATTTATATAATTTGGTGAAACTGGTCGACGGGATAGCTAACAACTACCTAAATAAATTGCATACATATGGAAAAAATTGCTTGTGAGTAAATAGTTGAGCAGTTGTTGTTTGTTGAGCAGTAAATAGGTTGTCAGAAAATACATTGGCAAACTTCTTTCTCGCCAAGCAACTTTTCTCCAAAGTATTGTACATAAGCAATGATTGCTAGAAATGCATTTTTAATTATGATATGCGCTTTTATGTTTCACTACATTTATGCATACTATACTGTATGTATAAATGCTACAGTTCATATGCAGGGCTACACAAAAGAATTCGTAAGGGTTACTGAGTATGAGAGTAAATTGCTTAAAGGTGGTTTTTAAAGGAGTTATGCGTTTTTACGCTGAACTGCATTTAGTTTACTAAGAAATGTTTGTGGAATATAGATAAAATGATATACAGGGTCGCGCAAAGAATTGGATACATAACCGTCTATGGATGATAATGTCTGGAAATGTGGTTTCAATAGTTTTAAGAGTAGTTTAAATTAAATTTTGGCTAAATTGTGGCATGTAATAACGATACTATTGGCTATGGACGGTAACTGCTGAAATCAATTTTTAAAATTTTTTATGCGTCTTCTAAAATGTTTACTTAGTTTTGTTATTTCCCCAAATAACGAAGTTTTGTTAAAGCATTCAGGATGTGTTGGAAAGTGTTTCATATTCTATGCTTAACGCATGAATTTTCTTTCTTCTTTAGTCTTATTTTGAATTTATTTTATTCTTAATTTTTTAGTCTTATACTGCTTTATAGAAACTTTGGCACAGTTGTCATATACACCAATTTGGCGAAAACATCAACAGCATAAACAACAACTTCCGGGTTACCATATCAAGCAAAATAACGACACTTTGCCGCCAGTTAAGTACCCGTTGTGTATATGACATTGGCGTCAGAAAAAATCGCGCCATAATCGCGTATATGACATCTGTGCCGAAACTTTAATATTTAATTTTTAAATTCTTCGCTCCACACCCCTTACATATAGTACAAACTATAACACAGATAGCGCAAAATAATAGACAATTTGGTACTTTTCCACTGTAGGAGCTTTGGCGTTTTTTTAAAAAAAGCTTGGTGTAATTTGGGCATCAGAAAGTAAGATTTGGGTTTGTTTCCGTTATACGGATACCATTGTCGCCAAGCGTAATAGATTTTTCAAAATGAAAATCACGTGAATCATTGTCGATACTAAAGTGAGCATTTAAAAAATATAACATTTGAAAATTCCAGACTTTTACGAACTATTTCATTAAATCACAATTATATACTTAAAATAAGTGAACAAATAACTGCTATAAAATAAAGCAATAAAATAAAACTCATATTAAACTGCTGGCATAAAATTAAAAATATCTTTTAGCATTTTGAAATAATTGGCGCATTAGCATACATTTTGGCATGGTGTCCGTATAACGGAAAAATATCGAGATTTGTTGTCAAATCACGTAAACAGCTATGAAAACAAACTTGATGAGCGTTTTTGTTTGTTTTATATGTTTATTTTATATGTATATTATTGATGTTTTTATGTACAAATCACATCTGTTTCTTTATAAAATTAGTGAAACGTCTTTTTTATATTAAATAAATCGTATAAATATCGAAAAAAAATGCGTGTGTATATAAAATGAAACAGTGGATAAGGTTCCCGGAGAATATGTTACCAAATTTCCTTTTTCGCCAAGGCACCTATACTGGAAAAGTACCTAAAGCACATTAAAATCACGCAGTTTAGGAGCTCACACAGTACAGCGTCGTCTATTGGCGGTTATTTTATTAGTAGCATCGAGAGGAAGATGTAAAGATGTACTTTAAATTCTCACTCATAGATTTTGTAAAGTATCTTAAAAGAGCGGAGCTTAACTTAAATTTCGGTGACCTCCGTTATGAAAGATTAATGTTTTTAAATGGGAATTTCGCCAAATTAGCCAGCTATCACAAAGTTGGCTAACATTTGGCGCTACTGTGGTAACCCTGCATTAGTTTTTTACAACAATTACTCATTTCAATGAGGCGGTCCTACCGGAATCGTGAGGGACACACAGAGACTTGGATTTTATATAAATAGATATTGAATAGTTGAACTTCTCTTTTTCCCCAAGGAATTAGCGGAGAGGTGTTTAATAATTACGTTTCTTTTTTATCAGGATTCATACATGTATGAGGAATCGGTATTATTACAAATATAGATTTTAACCCGGAAGAACTCGCTAGTGAGAAAGCCCAATTGCTTTTCTTTTACTTTAGATTCACATAATATCAACTTTTTTTGGTAGGTTTAGTACTTTTATTCACAAAATAGGTAAAATAATTTAAAAACATTTTGGAATTTTAATTAAAATGAAAAATGATTTAAATAAGAGTCTTAAAAAAGTACGACTGTGAGAAAAAATCTCATGCAGCGAGTTCTCCCGGGTTAAATTAGTACACCTTTGAAAAAAGAATGAAAACTTTAATAATTAATACATAAAATGTCTTAAATATGTTTCTAATTTTAAAGCAATGGCAAATAAAATAAACAAAATGTCCCTTTAAAATACAAACACTAAATATAAAATATATTGAATAGTTGAACCTGTCTTCTCTTTTTCCCCAAGGAATTAGCGGAGAGATGTTTAATAATTACGTTTCTTTTTTATCAGGATTCATACAGATCAGAGGATTCAGGGGATTTTACGTGCTTAAGTATTAGAAATTTTATAAAGCACTGGTCGCTATATCCGAGGATAGAATTTTTTCATTATATATGCAAACTGTTACTTTACAAAAATTCTGGTAAAAGTTCCTTGGAAGTCCTTGAGGCATACGAACACTGATTATGTATTTGTTTAAAATACGCTTTACTCCTAATTTTTCACAATAAATTGTTCCAAAATTTATTGTTAATTTTACATTTTGAACTATGTGTTCAAAAACGTTACAGGAATAGGACTTTGATTACTCTGGTCTCTTTAATGTTTCTCTTGTTGCCAACTGACCACTTTCCATACCTGAAAAAATATAGAAATTTAGCATAACATGGCATGCTTCAGAAATTTAAGACTGATCATTTATTAATTAAGGATCTTTAAGAAACCAATAATCTGTCAATATTTGCTTACGAATATTACAACATTTCAAATATTTATCTATTTTTTATTTGTTGATAAATATGTTTTATATATTGCCTTCTAAATCTACTCACATAATTTTAACTATAACAAAACAACTTTCTTTTTTTATTTTTTTATTTGGTGTTTATTTTATACCACATAAATATATTCATACATAGATGAATCTATGTTGTAAAAAATTGATTTTACAGTGTAATGCTGGCCCTTCAGCTGTCAGTGATATACAGTAAAAACAAAACAATAATAAATCGCAAAATAAGCAGTTATATATCGTTAGGCAATAATATATGGTATATTAATGCTAGTACATTTATAACAAAAGCGTTCTACTGCTTATTTTCTTTTCATTACTGTTAATGTCTAGGTATAATACTTGCAGCTGGAGTACAAGTATTACACAGTAATATTAAAAAAAATGTTTTTGCTTTCGTTTTAGCAATTAAATGACACTCCGTATTGTACAAGACCTTCGTAAAAACGCAAACTAGATTTTATTCGCAATTTGGTTTAAGCCTTTACTTGCAGTTATATTTACTTTGACTATATTAAATTTTTATATAAATTTTTTTGCAAATAAATTTCTTAAAAGCATAATGTTTTGAAAAAGAAAATGTATTATTTTATGCATTAATAAAGCCAATTTCAGTTTATTTAATTATTGTTTTTACAAATGACAATATCCTACTATTTCACTTCCGTGATAAATACGAGTAATATCGACAGCTCTTATGATACAATATCTTCTTGTGTAATATTCGCACTTCGGAATAACCATTATTTACATTACACACACAAAAAAAAAAAAAAAAAAAAAAAAAAAAAAAAAAAAAAAAAAAACTTTCTAGTAATAGCAAAGACATTTTTATAGCTTTTATAGCCAAATAATGAGCCGAATGATATATAATCATTTTGTAACAAAATAAATGGCATAAAACATAGATTTAATTCATAGACATTAACGGTGAATATACGACAGAAATTTATTATTTAATAAATAAAAAAAATACATAGCAGTAATCAGCAATTACTTATATTGTATATATATATATATATAAGTAAATATATTAGAAACCTTAGGATGTCAATTACCAAAGTAGTACACAACATAACGATATGTTATAAAATTTTAGTATGCCAATGGCTAAGGGTTGCAAAACACAGATTTACAGGATAGACAGTAATGAAAGAAACACCTGCCCTTTTGAGCTGAGTGTACCACAAATAGGACTGTAGCTGGAAATTCGAACAAAAATGTAGGGAAATGAAAAAATATGTATTCTAAAATAATGTTTCTTCTTTTAAATAATACTATTTATAAAATAATTGAAAAAAAATACCTTAACTTTTCTTACGCGGGATTTTATTCCAAGAAAATCCAACCTAGTGCCAAAACATACATTTATTTCATCTTTTTAATCTTAAAAATTTGCTACCATCTATGATTAAATATTGAAAACCTATTGAAATACTAAGGATATATTTTGCAAAGTTTTGAAATGATATCATAATTTAAGTTGCATTGGGATATTTTTTAGCAAAGCGTCCCAAAATTAGGACGCCATGTCAAAATGGGCTAATTTTTCATTTGTATGACTGTACATAAGATTTTAACCTATCCATATCATTCTTCTGTCTGAATAAATAAAATATTTATAATAAATGTAAACTTTAAATGGCCTTAAAAACCTTTAAAAATCCCCCTTTTATAGTAGATCTTATACGCCATCTATACGAGTATAACAGAAGGCAAATTCCATGGGTTTTGTAGTGTACTAGTGTAAGTCACATAGCTGTTAATTGCTATGCTTATTTGTCAGCATTATTTTCGAAAAGCTTGCTTGGCCTTGTTCAATTAATGAAATATCTCCGACGAAATTAGTCACACTTTTTCCGTTCTAAAATACTGGTAGCCAAAACTCATAGCTCGTGACATACAATACAAGTACTCATGGAAATAACCAGAAAAAAAATATTTTCACTGTGTGTGTGTGTTTGTCGGCCATTGGCAAAGATATCTGTTGTATGTAGAGATTTTCAAAATTAAATAAAACTAAATAAAGGCAGTTCAAAATGAACCTGGGTCCCGGAATTTTCGATAATTAGCCGATATATTAAATAAAGACCGCCATAATTGAACATTAATGAACCAGCTCCGATTTTCCATCGGTCACTTCTGGACATGTACATTTTTACAGGGTTTTGTTTATGGATAAGCATATTACAAATTTAATTTTTATTGTATTTTGAAATCGCAATCGGCGGATCTCTCATAGAGTTACAAAGAAAAAAAAGCATACAAAAAAGAAGAACACACATTAAAAAAAAAAAAAAAAATCTTTCGTTACTTCGCTTTTTTACAGACAATTATTTAAATACGGTAGGTAACTAAATCAACCTTTTAAAAATATCTTCAGAACATTATTTGCTGAATTCTTTTATCATTTGATATACTTTTGATCACTGTATATTTTTCTTAAGAAAAAGTTTAAGTGATAAAAATTCACTTGTAATATAATGTTTTAATAAAAACTTTATTTAGAAAATAAGAATTTCCTTCGTCACACCGTGAATTAAGAATAACTATCTGAATTCGCACACGTTCGGGCCCCTTATACAAGGAGGTATCGAATTAAAAATAATTATACTTCCGGACGAATATATGGTTCGGATCACTACTGCAGCGTATATTGGTCATGATCCGCACGCATTGGTTTCTTAGCTACAAACGAACGTCTTGCAGAATAAACTTTTGGCACGGTACCCGGCTGCTGACGGCACCATATAACAGGAGAGGTGCGCACTCGTCGGAACTATTTTCAAATAAACCCAGCTTCTGAAGTCCCAATGCCTCCAGTAGCGTATAGTGTTTTCCAAACAAATGTCTCTCAGAAGGAAACTATGGCATGGCCACCATTTACCTACGGCACCATAAAGGAGGCATGACGTACATGTGCCAAAAAACTTTTGGTTACTCCTACCATCTCCATGGGGCTTATTCTGTACTAAAAAATTCTCTGTATCGCGACTTGAATGAATAATTTCCAGCTGAATAGTGTCTGTTATAATTAAAGCAGAGTTATAAATACGCAGGTTTTTACGGTCATTTGGTGTGGCGTTAAAGTATAAATCACAGTCGATGAAACAGTTCATTTCAAAATAACAGTTCATTTATTAAATTCAACTTGAATTTTAAAAACTTAAATAATAAAGATATATACATACACCTCCAGCTTTTGCTGGGAATCATATTGACATGTTACAGCTGTAGCAAGGAGTAAGCTTAAACTCCATCTTCATGGTCCTTCCATTACATTACTTCCATCACTACACATCATACTCCATGGAGTTGTTTCACACTAAATATACTTACTGAGTACATCAAAACTGGAATAAAAATATGCATACAGTTACAGTTAAAAGAGAGTGCCTTTACGACCAAAATGGAAAAATAAAAACTGGTTTGGAACGATATAGCTTCCGAAAAAACCAAACGACAAATTTTGGGGAACAAGACTTTGTCCAGATTTCCAACAGTGTCCACAGAGCCCGATAAATGAAACGAAAATACTATTCGAAAACGATAAGAAGCGTAGTTGATATTGGCATACATACATGATGATTATAATTAAACTTGCACTTTCAAGAGGCTGTAAAAAAAGAACTGATCAAAATGACCTGATATTCCATCTGAAAATACGTGAAGCAATGGGAAGTTGTTTTGCGAAAGATAAATAAAATGTTCAAAAGTTGACCAAATGATGGCACTGTACTTGTTACAATATGATAATAAAAGACTTGTCATGTGCAACGTACTTGTGTTAAACTTGTGATAAAAAGGCGGGAAAAATACAGTTCCTGTTATTCTGACATGGTAGTGATGACTCTATCACTGAAGGATTGGGCTTGGCTTGTGAAACTTTTTTACAAGAACGGTGACTCTGTGACAAATACACTCATTGCCATAAAAATTTGCGCACCGAGAAATAATTGTGGGATTGTAACGAAACTTGGCATGAAGGCACATATCAGGCAGATACGCAAATGGTTAGAAGTGCAGCGTGATTGCGCATTGCTTAATGTCACTAGAGGGCGTTGAACGTCGTCCTCCTTGGAGTATAAAACTGGTAAGCAGAACTTGTCTGATTGTACCTTTTCTTTTGTAAAGGAAACGCTGAGGTAGACATGCCGTTACGCATCCACCGAAGACAATATGGGCAGCTGTCAGAATTCGAGAGGAGAAGAATCATCATGATGATGGAAGCTGGGTGGTCCGCTCGGCTAGTAACTCGTCAAGTAGGCTGTTATGATTTTACTGTGAGGAGGTGTTGGGACCAGTGGACTGAAGAGACGTCATTTACACGACTACCAGGCTCAGGACGGCCTCGACAGACCAGTCGTCTAGAATACCGTCGCATCATACGAAATGCACGCGTAGAACTGCCTCATTGGCCGCTATCCAGACACAGACAGCCCCTTCACTGCGGAGGCCCGTGTCTTCCCGAAGCATGGCAAGGCGCCTGGCTGAAGGACATCTGGTATCGCGGTTCCCATTACGTGTGCTGCCAATGACATCCACCCACCGACGCCTCCATTTGGAGTGATGTCGCGCACGACGGGTTGGACTGCAATGGGATGGAACCAGGTCGTCTTCAGCAACGAGTCTAGATTTAATTTGAGCAGAGATGACAATCGTGTTCGTGTGTGGAGGCCCCGTTGTGAACGCCTCAATCCTGCCTTCGCTTTACAGCGACTCACCGCTCCCACAGCTGGTGTGATGGTATGGGGTGCCATTGCTTACGATACACGGTCACCCCTAATATTGATCCGTGGCAAAATGACAGCTCAGGGGGTCAGCTAGGTGGGGAGGCCTACCAAATGGCTTGTAGCTCAGCGGTACGTCCAGGACATCATGCAGCCACATGTGTAGCTAATCGTTTCAGGTCTCCCAGGAGCCATTTTCAGCAAGACAATGCTCGGCCACACACAGCAAAGATGTCACAAGCCTGCCTCCGCCACATCAACACCGTTCCCTGGCCTGCTCAATCTCTAGATTTGTCACCAATCGAGCATATCTGGGATCATTTGGGACGGCAAGTTAGACACCCTACGAGTTTGGTTGAACTCGAGGCGCGTTTACAGCAACTTTGGAACAAGATGTCTCAGGACATCATACGGAACTTGTATGCCTCAATGCCCACTCGTACCGTATCGTGCATTCTCGGTAGTGGGGGTCCAACAGAGTACTAAAATTTTCGTTCATTTGTACTTTTTTCTGCAATAAATGATCCTTTTTCTTTGGTTTTCTACTCACTTACTTATATCACAGTAGTACTTACGCGTATAAAATTTCGTTTCATTTGGACGTCTTTTTCTTGGTGCGCAAATTTTTCTGGCAATGAGTGTACATTGAAGAAATTCCCGGCATTAAAGGGATGACACCATTCGGCCTGAAGATGAGTACTGATAAATTCAAAGAGACGGGTTTATTTTACGTGAAATGTGGCGGAGGGAGGAAAGTAATTGCTTCGAAGTCAGTAAAGGATATAGCTACAGGAAGTGCCGAGGAATGCTTTGGGAACATGCAGTGCATGGGGAGTTTCTCGAACTTTAGATATGACTGTCAGCATGGTTCGAATAATGTTACAAAACATCCTGCAATGCTATCCATACAAAACTACATATGTTCAGAATGTACTTCCTGCTGACCTGTCAAAACGAGAAGCTTTCGCCCTGCAATTTCTTTCTCGAATGGAAGTGGACAATGCATGGCCATGGAACGTATTGTGAAAAGACGAAGCCCATTTTCATCTCCAAGGTTCTGTCAATACTAAGGTTGCAGACAATGGGTAATTAAGAATACGATTCAAATGCAACAATTATCTCTTCATTCTGAAAAGGGTGCTGTTTGGTGCCGGTTTACTGCAGCACTTAGGGCTGCCTTTTTCTTTTTCGAAGAGATTGGTCCTTCAGGTCCTGTCACCTGTGCAGTCAGTGGACGCATTAAGATACTGTATAGCGCAACCAGCTCATTCCAGCACTTCAACAGGGCGGATGTGGGAATAGCAAACTTTTTATACAAGGTGGCTCTCAGTGTTGAATTAAGATACTTTTCTCCGGGGGGATTTCTGTGGCTCCGGAGGGGACATCTCATTGCTCCGGGCGGGGGATGTCCCCCCCGGGCCACCCCCTGAAATCAACGCTGGTGGCTCTCCTCCGCACAGTGCAAAACCAGTGAAGCAGCTATTGAAAATGCATTCTGGAAATGACATAAGTATCAGTCACCCTTTCCTACCAGCTTGGCTGACACGATCAACTGACCTGAACCCTTGCGACTTCTGGCTTGTGGGGTTACTTAAACCATGTTGTGTACGAGGTTCCTAATGTTAAAACACACATTAAGCAACATATTTGCAATATCCCACTGGAACACGCCGTTCTGTTGCGGAGCATGCTGTTTTGCGATTTCAGCTCGTAGAAGAAAACAGTTGACAGCATATTGAACATTGTGTTTTCTATGTACGTTAAAAATTACATTATTTAAGAAATGTCAATAATAAATGTCATTTAATTATTATTTCTATTTTCTTAAAATTATATATGCATGTTTTATTTGTTCAGTAAAAGTTACAATAGTTTATTTTTTTTTTTGTGTGTGTGTGTGTGTCTGTGTGTGAAATCCCTGCTTTATATTCAAAACAATTACATCATAAATTTAAATGTAACACATGCATAGTGTGAATTTCTTATTCGATGTTTTTTATTAAAAAAAAAATAGCTGAAATACTCTATTGTGCGGAAATATTCTATTGAATATTCTATTGTGCATTTTTTTTAATTCTACAAAAAAATCGAAACTATGATTTAGTTTATTTTATGAATCATCCATCTAATTAATGATTAGTCCAATCTCTAAAAGATCCATATAGCTAACGATGCAAAATCTCCCCATTATTAATTATTTTTTTCGTATCTATGTATATGGTCTTCTCATCCGTTCAAAAAATACACCTGGAAGAAAAGTATTTAGGATAATATGTATAAAATTGTCTTTCGTTCTTCAATACAGGATTCCTGAAAAATGTATAAACTGTACTGTTTAATGTGCCATTACTTTCTGATTTTTATTTCTATTCAGGTTGTAATTAATCCAAAATAATGAGACGACCAAGATAATATTTTGAAGAAATAATTTTTTTATTAAAGTGTCATTGGAAGTTGAAACCATATATTAATTTACTTAAAAGGTAATATATATATATTAAAAGCTCTTATAAAGATGTTAGGGTTACCTAATATGCCCTTACAGCTTTTGAGATGCGCACGTGCTTATTTTAAAGGTGAAGACAATTATGACTAGAAGAGAAAACATATACAGAAAATGCTACGCTAAAGCTAGTGATTGTAATATTTTGTTTTTTGCGTATGTTTTCTCTTCCAGTTATTTTGTTCTTCCCCTTGAAAATGAGCGCGTGTGCGTCTTGAAAGGTTTTGGGGCATAAAATGAAAACTTATTATATTTACAAGAGTTTTTTTTATATTTTATCAAAATTTATGTAAATAAATATATGCTTTTAAGTTTTATGTTATCCAATGTGAAATTTTCCTTCACAGTTTCCTTTCACTTTTGAGAAAATTCTTCCTTTCACAGAAAGTTTCCTTTCCCTTTTGATTTTTTATTATGATTGGAAGTAGGAAAATGTAACAGAAGTACAAAGACAGTATCACAGTGAGATTCCGGCAGATCCACCTACGCGACTTACAATTAATCGGGTAAAAGATAACATTAAAAAAAAAAAATCAATTGGTCAGGCTATTTACGGGCAACATTCTGCAAGACCAAAAACATCAACGAGCTTCACCAGCCATGAAAGAGTACTGTAAATTTATCGTGAAACATCCAAAAAATTTATAACATAAAAAAAATCCTGATATTGGCATTTGCAAATAAATCGGCAAACGCATTGTGAAATTTCGTAAATGGAAATTTAATTATTAATTATATGAGAATAATGAATAGAGTTATAATCATTCAAATTGTGTACACATTTTTGTGGTCACCCAGTCTTACAGAAGATGTATTAAACTTGACTTCGTCGATATAACGTTATTCATATTTCTATTATCATTAAACATTAAATGATATCAGAATAAGATATAGCTTATTTTAATATATTGTATACAAACGGGATTTTAAATAAGACCTTGAAAAACTTTAAATAGATCTGTATGAATTGTAAAAAAGTAATGAGATTTTAAGATAAAGAAATTTCTGTTGAAAAAACAAACATTAATTTTGTTCTGAAAAATATACATTTTCTTTATTTCAATTAAAACATTCTCTAAGGATACAACTGTGTATTAAAAAGAGAATATAGAAAAAGAAAAAAAAAACAGACCATCATCTGACATCCCAATACATAGTTCAAAGACTTAAGGGTTATAAGCTCTACCTGAGTAGCCGAAACTCAACTAGAATGTAAAACGGATTACCTACATATAAAAATGAAATGTGGAACTTTAAAAAGAGGAGCTTTTCTCTGGAGATTACTTGTTCATTTTTCTTTTTAAAAGTTCTCTTCAAGTGCAATAATGTATGTTCTTTTTTATTCAGCTTTATTGATTTCGTTTCAGACGAATGAATTTTTATACCAACGACTTGCTTAAATGTGATCAGGTGCTAAAATGCCTTTTTCTTCAAACCCCGTTTCTCAAATTCTCTTTATACTACTAAATATACTATACGGTATAACACACAAACATTTATTTAAATAGTACTAAAAGGATTTATCAATCTAAATTCATATTACATTTCTCCAAAAAAAAAATGTATTAAATATTTACATAGAGTTTGGTTTCTGACTCCTTGTTTTCAATTTCGCATTTAAGAAAGGGATCGGATCATTTATAGAATTTTTGTAAACCAAAGTTATCAAAATGTATGAAGGATTTATTTTTTTCTATTTGTAAGGCAATTCTGGTTATTTTTTCTTTATGATTTAACCATAAAATGCTTTCGTTTTAACATTTGAAAAGTACACAATTATTTTCAACTATTAAGCACGTTTTAGTGCTCATAACATTGTTCACCAGTGTACATTTTCTAATAATGTAAGTCGAAACTTTATTGGCCTTTTTAATTAAAAAGAGCGCTTTTATTCAGTTTTTTTTATTATTTGAGAACTAGTGCGTTCACTTTAATTACAAAATCAATAAATGTCTCACAATTAATTTCAGTAAAATATTGTAAGTTAACAGATCGCATTTTTTTCATAGCTGAAAATTAAATATTATGTACATAAAAAAGGGGTTTTTAAATTGCGCAATTTTATTTTAATACTACCGAAGAAAAAATACTTTTCTTAAATAGAATTCAAGATTTTTACCCCATTAGAAAAGTAATAGAAAAAAGGCCAAACTAGCGAAATTATTTGAAAACTCTTCGATAAAATGCTTTTTTCTATACAAACAATTGAAGAATGATTGTCTGTACGTAAATTCATTAGCGAAGGTGTAGGAATTGCACAAATATTTTAAGCAAATTTCAATAATGCTCTACCTTAATACTAATGCACATTGGACATAAAAAAAATATCCATTCTCGGTAGTTTTATATAAATATAAATATTCACATTATATGTGATAAACTATTTCTTAAAATGTCGATAAATATTCGCATTATGCAATTCATTTACAAAAGGTAAAGATTCTGTCATAACAAGGGCATAATTTCTATAGGATATGTAAGGGACAGCTGCCGCCTTAACCTAAGTAATTTATCTTTTTTATGCTAATGATTTTTGCAGTGCAAATGTGACCTGTTTACTCCAAATTTGATGTATAGGGCAATAGAAAATACTACTGCAATGTAAATACCATATAAAAATGAATTTTTTTCAAAACACTTAATCAATTATTTTAATCCATTTATCCTGGAGCCTTCTGGGTTAGGCAACCCACGTGATCGGGATAGATAATCCATTCATAAATAAGAGAAAACATGCGTCATTAACATTTATAAATGAAATCTAGATTTTAATCTCACTTAATATCCTATTTACATCAAATGTAATAATTCTTCCTTTTAAAAAATGGTTTAAAAAATCTTAAATATAAACTTCGGATTTTTTACTTACACTTTCCAATTTTGTTTTCCTTTTTTTTCCGGAAATATTGCAACGAATATTATGAATTGTGCGTGTCATATGTCCCATGTCGACATTCCAAAACTCAAAACACTGCCTTTACCCAATAAGAAGCAAATTAAAAAATGAAGCCAACCCGAAAATTCTATCGAATTCAAAACTTGCTTAACATTTAACTGCTGTCAAGGAAATTGTGTGTACTATGAGCTTTTGTGAGACCACTCCATCGAAAGGTGGATAAAAGGCTCGATTAACTCACATGATATAGTTTTCGTACAAAGCTTTTCGTACACGACTATTAGAATCAAATTTCACCTTTTCAAAAGTATCTAAAGGTAATTCTAGGCATCCAAGCAAAACAAAATTGCACTATTACATGTAGTTAAACTGAAAATTATAAGTTAAATATTGAAAATGGAAAAAGTAGAAGTCTGAGATACGGAATTTAGTGGTTAATCTAAACAAAGAAGTGTAACCGCACACCTTTTTTACATTCAATGCACAAACTATAAAATATAATTCTGGTAGCAAATTCCCCAAAAATCCGATATATACAATTTGAAGCTAATCGGAATGAAGGATTAACTTGTTTAATCTAAACTAAGAAGGATTATTTCCCCTACATTTTATATTCGAAATACAAACACTAAAAAATATTTCAGGAAACTAATGTAAAATTCTTATATTAAATTAGATTTTTATGTTTCACAATGAATGAGTTCGAAATAGTTTTTAAATAAAAGGAAGGTTAAACGTACCTAATTTTAATTAAGGAGGGAGAGCAGAAAAATGCCGACATAACGAGAATAGTCTTTTAATAAATGAATAAGCATGGAGGATATATCTGTAATATGATTCACCAGTATTAATCCTTCCAAAATTTGCTGTGAGAATAATATACTTATTGAATTTTATATTTCTATTTTGTACTTAGATTTCCATTTAGTGCTTCTGGAAATATCCTCATATAAAGAGAAAAGATGTTCGGAATGTGTGAATTCAAAGTTTCTGAAAACAGCTATAAATGCACTACACTAAAATAATTTTCACTTCAAATGTGAGTTAATTTCAACATTTTGAACCAACTTTCTGAAATGAAAGAAAGGAACTGATTAAATAGAGAATGCAACACTACTAAAACCTTCCTCAGACTTGTTTAGGAATTATCGCCCGAAAGTGCCAGGATCAACAAAAAGAAAAAAACATTATTTAATCACATTTTTGAAGATTTGAAAAATATTCTCATTCATTAAAGGTGTTTATAATTACAAAAAGACGTCTTCTCCCGACAAATGAGGCATATATCTTCGGTGCAAGAGCGGACAAGTATATATTTTAACCCCAGATGGGATGAGGATTTAATCCTCATCCACTAACTTTGTAAGTTGCAATAAATGTGGTTCCATCCTACACTAAAATATAACTTGATATCTGTTTGAACAATATTCACTAACTATTTCCTGAAAAATCTTAAATAAGAACATTATATTTCGACTCCCACTTGTTTCTATCTCAAAAGAGCATAAAACAAAAGCCAAACTTGCATTTTTTGATGAATATTTCTTTTATATGAAGAAATAAATTGCTGTAACTTCATCTAGAAGGCTTTTACACAATAAATGTGTGTAGCAGAACGTTACTAGTACCGCCACATGTCTGATAGTTCATATAAAGTAAATAGGACAAGTAACCCAGTGGGGCATCTAAGATTTATTTAACCCACTTCGGACAGCATTTCTGTAAATATCATTTTTGTACTTTAGCAACTACTCTAATGATATTATTCTCCAAGGTTCACTCTAACGATTATTTTTGACGATTATACTTTAAATATATGCAGAGCAAGAACACATTTTTTAATTCCTGCAAGTTGCCATTTTCAGTGTCCTGAATACTCAGATATTTTTACAAGCACAGTATCTCCCACTTTAAACTTTGAGAGCTGTACCATTTAGATCTTTGTTGAAGCATGTCCAAATATTAAGTATTATCAGCGGTTTTCAGTATTCAATTTCCAGAAAAATTGTGCGTCGTTTTGCATGACGCAATTGTTTATCCCGTTCATAGGGGTAACGGAAAAAAGAAATCCTCAGGCGAATGAATCCTCCTACGAAAGAATCTCTATTAAAAAATGTGAAAAGAATTGAATTTTTGAATTTCATATTGATCTTGGTCTTGAATTCAATATACTAGCTTCAGTTTGCTTCATAAAAAATGCTACATAACTCAACATATTATTTCATACATATCTTTTAAGATGAAGCTTAAGAAACGTAACTCTAACTTTTTATTAGCCTCGAAAATCAGGTGCTAAATAAGGAATAAATTTCCAATTTTCTACCTTCTATAGAAATATATTCTTCAAGTACATTTAATAATTTTAAATAAATGTTCAGCAATTTTACGTGATTCATTTATTTTCATTAAATTGGAACATTCGTTATATATATTTCTAAATATTTAAATTTAAACGAGCATGAGAAGTAAAGCGTTTTATAGCATCCAAAAGTAAGGTAATAGTTAAATTGAAACTATTTCAAAATGAAAAGAATTTTACCAAGGTTTACCAAGGCATATAATTATACTTAGTTAACACTTATTATTTTTTTAGTCTAAAGTTTAACCCCTGGTAAATCAGAACCTAGTTTTGAAAATCTTTTAGGAGTCCTATGATGAGCTGACGCTCAGTCGGTCATCAGCTTTTGAGATGGCAGTAGACTTAAATTGTAGTACTTACTTATCTTTTCTGTCAGAATAGATGAAGACTGGGTGTATTTATCTTTCTGAAACTGAGAAGATATCCAATTATTATCAACAAACATGAGAAAAATACTCTCAAATCATGATTAACAAAAATACATATGGAAATGAAAATGTTAACAAAGGCAGATCATAGAAAAAATAGTCTTTTAAATAAAAAATATCTCTAAAATGTACAACAGATAAAATTTTACAAGCAGCAATAAACATATACATTTCATATTATTAACTAAAGCTGCCGTTAATTACTTTCATATAAAATATTTTTCATTAACATTAAAATAACCAAAATGTAAAAAAATAATATTTAATAAATTTTCAATACTTTTCTGAACATTGACTAAACTTACTGTTTTAAAATTCTAAAGAATTTATGCTTCATAGATAGAAATACGGATTTTGTCAATATTTGCAAAATTTGCAAAACTTTATATGTATATATTTTTTCATTTCATAGCTATTGGAGATGCTTTTGTTCCAAAATTTATGTTTATCTTTCCTAACGGCTAGTTTAAATTAAAAATTTTGACTAAGCAAATTTGATTCATAAACGCCTGGTCGAAAGATCTCGTTATCTTTTATTATTCTTCGCAGCTCATGTAAGAACTCCTTTATTCTTAATAACTGTAACGGACAAAGAATTTTAATGAAAGTTATTACTTCCTTTGCAATTAATCAAACGGATAGGAAATAAATGTTTACTGTGAAAATAAAACTATTTTGCTTGTATCAAATAGTTAAAAAATATTAATATATTTTGGTATCCAAATATGCTATAATACTTTTAAATACTGATTTTCTTTGTGATATTTATTTAAATGAATATAATAGATTATAAATTTATATATATAAAAAGGGAAATATATAAAACAGTAGATTTTACATATGAGGTGCTCACAACCATGGTAGACCAAATCCATTTTTCTTTATTGTGAATAATAACGCTTTAAAGTTCTTAATAAATAATTAATTCAGGCCAGATGATTTATAAGAATTATATGGGGTAATATTTAATTTAAAGTACCATTTTTATAGCACGATACTTTTAAAAATGACAAATTAATATTTCTATTGGAAATTTATATGTTTAAAAAAAAATAATAAGGACTTGGTCCAGTACGGTTGTGAAATTTCCATGTGTAAATAAAGACTTGTTTATTATGATTACAAAAACTCTTGATTTTGATTTATATTTACTATTTCTATTTTTTACTCAAAGAGTTAAAGTTATTACCATTCATCGTAAATCAGTCAATGTGCACGAAACAATCATCATCATTAAAGTCACATCATGTACTCTAGAAAAAGTAGCTTGGAGCTTGGTATTCACCTCGGCTGTAAGCTTCTTGAAGTAAATGTGATGAATTGGCGTAATGGATGCAGAATATCCATATATCTTTCTTTTTGTCCAAAATATGTAATTTTTCTACGGCCCACGTACTGACTTTTCACAAAAAAAGCAACTTGCGCCCAAGAGCCTGATTTTCCAAATTAATTTTGCGAACATGAAAAGAGAACCTCTCACAATTCGAAGCCATCCAATATCCACCCAACTAAAAGAGGTTCCAACAAAATCCTTCTTTCTGTTTGTGATACATTGTTCCAAAGCATACATTCTTATATTCAATGACATCAAATTTAGGATATTTCCTCTTTGAATTCGTAATAGTTTTCTTCCAGTCTCCAAGAACATAGATGTGCTGTTTCTTGATAGTTGCTGCTTCAATCGAATTACAAGTTTCTGCTGGTGT
Source organism: Maratus speciosus (assembly GCA_963932465.1). NCBI lineage: Eukaryota > Metazoa > Arthropoda > Arachnida > Araneae > Salticidae > Maratus > Maratus speciosus. Next base: position 297,502,249 of record OZ010795.1, read on the forward strand.
CTTGCAACAATGCTAGAAAGGTCGCGAGAACCTCTTCCTCCCTCCATTTCATCTATTTAATCCATGCCCACATGTATCCCACATTATTATTAAGGAATGCACCCCACAGTTATAAACATATAGATTGCGTTTATAAGTACGTTGAAAGCTTAGAAAGAGTAGTGCTTTTGCAAGTCGAATGTGAGATGTAAGTTTCATGTGAGGCTTTAATTTTATCAGTTTTCATTTTCTCTCTAGCCTGTTTAGCTATCCGTAAGTGGGGCTCTCCTTCGATTTCAAGACTTTTTTAAGTGTTTTCACTAGTTTTGATTGAGAGCTTGATTGATATGCAATCACATAATTTATATGTATCTGTATTTGGCGGCTTGAAGTGTAAATTAAACTTTTTGCTGATGACTTTGAAATATAATTTCTCTTTGACGGGGTTCTTATTCTTTATCGGAAATTCCTCTCTAGGCCTAAGATCGAGCTATGTGACTACAGTTTTTTTCCTTGTAATTGTATTTTTTAAGAAATCGCTGCCTATATTTTTACAGTTTTTTTTCCGAGAGGAGGAAGAGGGGTCATCAAAAACAATATTACTTTTCATTCATAGTTTATACATCTGATTCACAAACGTTTAATTTTCATCAGAAGTTTTGAAATCGCTATTTATTTAAAATACAACATTTTTATAGCAATGAGGCAAGATTTAGAGAATAATGGGTTACAGATACAAAGTAGTGATGGAGTAGTACACTGATGAATGGACTAGATTCAGTAGGGCTGTGAAGGTTTCTTGTATTACTTCACCAACTCTGGAGACATATGCAATCTATGGGAAAGTATGGGAACTGCATAATTGGTGCACTATGAGAGTAGATAAAACACAGTTTAATGCGCCTTCTACATAATTTACCTCATTTTTTTTAAGTGGATTTGGTCTAAAATAGTTGTGAGATCCCCATATAATGCTTAATGTAGCCGTATGGCCCCAGGTTTAAACATAGATATATTTACAATATAAGGTTCAAAACAAAAGCTAGAAACACACTCTAAAAGTTTCAAAAGAGAATTATTTAATCATGTGTTTCTCTTTACAATATTTCGTACATTTACAGAGTGTTGACTAGATAGCAAATTTCATTATATTAATGAATATTTCATTAACTTTATTATATAGAAAATGACAACAACATATAGCACAATTTCCGTTAAATGCTGCTATACAGCAGAATTTAATATATTTTATAGACAATTTTCAATAATATGTTGTATTCTAAACTTATTCTATTCGAGATATATTCTAAAGCATTTATATAAGTAATGAAAATTACTTTTTACGTCAACATTCTCATATTTACCGTCTCTTTATTTCGAATTAATTCCAAAGACTTTTGTTTCGAAATATTTGCTTGTCATTTATAAAGAAAAGAAAAGTAGAATTAATAAAATCCAATATTCATTTGGTCGCTGAAATATCTGAAGCAGTATATCAATGCTGATTTTCTAACACCTTAAATTTGATTTATAATATTATTTTGGATAAAGTATTTGGAAACTAAGTATGATAAAAAAAATAAAATAAAAATAAATAAATAAAACGCAGCCACGTTGAATTAAAACACAAAATCATACAGCATTTGATCATTACTTTCCTAAAATCTCTTTTTCTTTGTTCCAACCATAAAAGTATAGTTATTTCATCATTACTGTTGTTTTCTAAATTCTGTTCTAAAACCGAATATTTCATATAACTCATAAAATTAGCCGTTGGTTATCAAATACATTCCAAAACCAATAAAATATTTTAATCCATAGCGACAACTATATAGTTAAAAAATATATAGCCCGAGGATATGTATTTTTTTAAAGTTAGATTTTTAAAGTTAGAAAGTTTTTTTTAAAGCAGCTTTGATTATCTAAACAATATATTCGTAGTCATTAAAAACAGAGAAATAACTGTTTTTTTTTTTTTTGTTTTTTTTTTTCCCTCCCGTAACTTAGCATAATATACACACACACACACACACATATATACAGGGTGGCCGGTCTCAACGGTGTCCAATGGCTAATTCCTAAACCGTTAGTCATAGACATATAGTTCCAATTGCAAAAATGTTTCAAATGAGGTAAAGAAATACTTCTAGGGCGATTTGAGTCAAGAAAAACATTTTTTTAAAAATTACGAAATTTAAATTCTTATACGGTCCCCAGGTCCTATAATTGATATTTAGTAAAAATATCCCTTTTCACTGACAAGTAAGACAAAAAAGGCCCCATTCCTCTGCGATTAAAACTGACCGAGTAATAGATGTTCAAAGTTGTAGTATCTTTTTTGATGCAAAATAGGGGTCAGTCACAAATTTAGTAGAAATAAAAATAATCGTCAGATATAAAATTTAACATTAAACATTGATAGTAAATTAACATTACAAATATATTTTGAGATTTTTGTTCATTCTCAGATATTAAAATATATATATATATATATATATATATATATATTTTTTTTTTTTTTTCCAACGACATTTTGCAATTTATGCTGTATCTCGTAATTTGATTGGTCAGAGTTTTAGCATCAAAGTGACAATTCTTGGCGGGAATCGTGCTTGACGAAAGCCATCAGAGGATAGAGTTTCGATAAAAAAAAAAGGATTCATTTGACGACCAGGAGAATTAGAAAAACTAAAATATCTTAGAATTAATAGAATTATATTAAATTAGTTTTCGATTTGGACTTTTTTTTTTAATCCAATCAATCAATTCTAAATATTAACTTACGTTATTTGAACTTTTAATGTGTAAATATCGCTCCCACGCTCGAACAACAAAAAAAAAGGTAATCTGTATCATGTACAACAGAAGGGGGGGGGGGGATCTTCTGCGACGAGCTATCTTTAAAAAAAAAATACTTCCATGGGATCAACAATAGCGAACGTGTGTTTTCGCGTGAGTTGGGGGAAGAGAGAGTAGAATTTTTAAGGGGGGGTTGAGTTAGTTATTTCTTGCATAATAAAATAAAATATAGGGAATAATACATACATAATTTTAGACAGTATGTATTGGCCGAGCAAAAGTTGGGGGGGGGGGGTATAAATTTTAGGGAGGATTGAGATGATTAGTAACTTACTATAACTATAAAGTAGAGGCTAACTACAAAGACAAAGTAGAAAATTTTCCTAACATTTTAATAAAGTTGTAATTTTATAATTTTAAATTTAATATACTTTTTTATATTTTTAATTTAAGAGTATGTCTATATATTTTTAATTTAATCAGTAATTTATACTTAAATAAAATTATAATTGAAATCTATAATTGCTCACATAAATTATAAATTTGAATCTTTTTTTAATGATTTTAAATTTAATAATTTTTAAAACTATTACCTCTTTATGCTTTAATAATTAAGTGTTATAATTAAGACTATAAGAAATAAAATTTTTAATGGGTGTGGAGTTTTAGAAGATGCATTATTTAATTAGACAAATAGAGTAGAATAGTAAAAAAATATATATAAACCTCTATAGATTTTTAACTTTGCGTGCAGGTGAAGCAAAAGTGGGGAAGTAGAAATTTAAGGGGCCGATTAATTTAGATGAAATCTTAAAAAAAAAAAAGCGAAAATCTACTGATGTGCAAAGAATTATCACGCTGTAAAACTTGGCGAAAAAAGGCCCGTCTCCTTTATTGCTGCAATAATTAATAAGTAATCCATAATCTAAATTCCACCTGAAATTGCAATTTAAACTTTTCTCCCACTGGCTCTCATACACACATATTTTATAATCCTGAAAACTACATTTTTTTTTTTTTATGCAGCAATATCTGTTGTAGTAATGAACACTAAACAGCCGTATCAATTCCCCCTGAAATCTCCGCTCCAAATTTTGTTACTTATCCCCCCCCCCCCACCATCCTTCTCGTCCCAAGCACAGACACCAGAACACCAGAAAGCTCAATTTGTAAGTAATTTGTTTGTACCATCTTAATGCTTTATATATATATATATATATATATATATATATATAACTTTTGAATGACTGCTCTGAATATGTTAAGGAAATTAATATGTCCATTTTTGAAAATGATCCTCGTATCACTTTTATTTTCTTTTACAATAAACATCAATTATTTGAATTATATGATTCAACCTGTGCGATTACTTCAATGATTTAAATAAACATAACAAAATTGTTACAATATTTTAATATTTTGTTCTAATAGAGAACGTATTTATCCATTAAAGGACGGACATCATATAACCGCCCACATTCTCTCTTTTTAATTAACTTTTCTTTTTTTAAGATTTTGTTCCATTTGTCATTTTATCGTAATGATAAAAATAACAATAATTATTATTATTTTTACATTACCCATTCTGAAAATTCCACTGTCTCTCCCCTCAGCAAATGTTCATTAGATCAGTTATTTTTTTTAGTTATTTTTTAATTAAAAATTAGGGGGAAAATATTGTTAAATCAAAATATATATTAAATTATTGAGGGCGTCAGTTTCGAAACTGACCTTATCCGAAATTTTAAAAATCGTGTTTCTCTATCAATCTATTCTATTGGTATAACTGTACCAAACACTACAATCTCCAAATTTTCAATGAATACAAATGGGCGCATTTAAAGGTTTTACGCGATTTCCCAAAATTTGATTTTCTCGGTAAGGCGAGTTTTGAAACTCACTTCTTCAATTATTTTAACCAATCTGAAAGTTAAATACTAAAAATTAACACTACCGTAATATTTATACGGGGGAAGCAACTTCTGTTAAATCGCTTTAAAAATGCTTCTTTATATTATTTAAAATCTTTTTGTAATTGGAACTAATGTCTTTGACTAACGGTTTAGGAATTAGCCATTGAACATCATTTGGAGTGGACGCCCTTTATAATACTTTAAGCACTTCGCGTACGACCCCTAAAAGCTTGGTCCAACTCATCTGTTTTCAGTTACAGAAAAGTGGTTTAAGTCATAAAATTGAAAATGTCATAACCCGGTCAATTTTAGGGTTAGATGAATGGGACTATTTTTGCCGTACTTGTTAGAGGAATAGGAAAAGTTTACTAACTATCACTTATAGGACCGGGGGACCGTATAAAAATTTAAATTTCGTAATTTTTAAATAAATGTTTTTCTTGACCCAAATCGCTTTAAAAATACTTCTTTACCTCATTTAAAACCTTTTTTGTAATTGGAACTATATGTCAATGACTAACGGTTTACGAATTAGCCATTGGACACCGTTGAGACCGGACACCCTGTATATATATATATATATATATATATATATACAGGGTACACACATATATATATATATATATATATACACATTTAAGAGCTTTTGGTTTTTCAACTAGAATATTTTATGTACTCATATCAGAATGGTGTTTCCCATCGAATGTTCACTAATATTTATAATTCTATATATTCTTATAAAAGATTTTGTATTTTCTAGATTATCTGTTTAAAATAAAGCAGATGTTTAACAAATGGCACACTTGATCTGTCCTTAGAATATATTAAATACTTTTTACGTTGCTATTACCATATCACGATATTCAAATTAGTAAGAAAATTATATTATTTACATTAACTCTTTAATAAAATACATGCATGTATTTTAAATTTAATCTGCAATAGTGTCACCATATGTACACTTAATAGAATAAAAAACAACAACACCGAATTGAGGAAAATATTTTTATTATTATTATTATTATTATATAACAAGGCACCTATTGAATTAGTATAAAAAGTAGTTGCAAAAAGAGCTACTTTATTATTTCTTAATTTTTTTTATAAAACATTTTCTTGTTACAATTACCAAAATCCCCGTTTTAGTAGTAAAATATTTTCGTTTATAGCGCAACCATGCATTTACTTTTCTTTTTGTTATAGATCAGAGAAAAGAATATTTTCTGATAATTATTAAAATAGATAAACGTTATACATACATTTTTTTATGAATATCGATTCGTTTAATTCAACTTAATATCATAAAAAGAGTTTTTTTTTTTTTTTTTTCAAATAATATTATGAATCCACATGTGAGCGTCAATAAAGTAAATTATTGTTATAAAATATCAATAAAAAAGGAACATAATCGCAATTAATAATCCTTTCAAATTTGTTTCAATTTTTTTTTTCCTTTTTTTCTTTTTTTTTTTTTTTTTTCCTGTCTGGAAGAAAGCAAACATGTATGAAAAAGAAACACGCAACCTTTTTTTGTTACAAAAGACAGGTTTTGTTTTCATAGTAATACTATACAAATTGCGAATAAAATAAAAACATTAGATGTTTTTTCTAGACATCAGGATAAAATATTTTTCAGTATTTCAAAAAAGCAAGTATAAAATACAGACGACTTTTGGTGTTTTGTCGTTAAACCAGTCAGCCCGTTTTATCTAAAACAATACAAAGCCAAAAGTGAAAGGAAAGTATAACACAGTAAATATTTCACAAACGGATTTTGTCGATTGAAAACCACTTTTCGAGGAAAAGAAATCCCGTTCAGAATATAATGGAATGATTTTTTTTTTTTTATTTCAATAAATACATTTAAAAGCAATGTACTTTCTAATTTTGTAAAGATACTCTTTATATTTTCTTCCAGTAGATTTTATATTTAAATTAATTTATAGATTTCTTATACTAGTTATTTACATATAATTTTCCACTATATTTATCATTTAAAAAAAATAAAACATAAAAATGTATAATATACATATTTTTAAAATATTAGTACAAGAAGGACGATTTTATTTGTTAAATAAATTATTTTTATGCAATAATGTTTTGTTTCTACAATTTTAAAGACAAATAATATACAATGTTTGATATTTACGAAATGCAACCTCATGGCAAAATTAAAATTACATTTTTTTTTTCAATATGTGTACAGTATGAGTTCCTAAAACTTTAATTAACAATAATTACTTAAAATAAAATTTCCAGAGAAATGCTTATTAAATTTCTCAAATCTATTGATCTTTCAAATATTTTCAGTTATGTTAATGTATTTGGTTTTTGTACAATTCATCAGTATTTTTTTGTTGTTGTTCAAATTTAAAAATCCCCCTAGAAGTAAAACGTAATAATTATAAGTGGCAGTACTTTGATTTTTATATCACCAATTTTTGTGTGTTTTTAGGCAATTGAAATAAGATATAGCTTGGAAAATATTTGGGTAATTTCGACACCATTTGCATTTTGTAATCTCTATGTTCTTCAGACCGGGTGCTGTCAAATATATATGTTTTGTTCGATTTTGAACACTTTGCACGGTATATAGTTCAGCAATGGCGTAGAATTGAGGTCTTGGTTGGATGAATACGTTGAGTCAAAACCGGAAGATTTATATTACGGAGGCATAAAAAATATATATTTGACAATAGGATGTAAGCCATAAGCAGCAACGGTGAGTATATTGTTCAGTAGCTTGTTGTAATGTATATCTTTAAAAAAAATTAATGACCAAACAAAAACTTTTTTTCTGAACCGAACATAAAAATGTGTGTAAGTTTCAGAAAAATCTAAGATATTTAAACTGATAGTTCATTTCGCTTACAGTATCACATAAGTAAGTGGAATCCGTCATTTTTAGGAATAACCATATTCTTTAAAGATGAGAGGTTTCCCGTTAATCATTTCAAACATTACTCGTTAATAAAAATCACTGTTACAAAACGTATTTAAAAATTTTATTTCTGTAAATAATCTGGAAATATTCAACCCAAGATGTTAAAATTATCCAAATGTATATGATGAAAGTTTCTTATTCTGAAAATTAGAGAGTCCTTTCTTTCTCTTTGTTACTTAGAATATTCATTTCTGGTAACATACAGTACACATTTCTGGTAGCTGAAATGCACGCTTCCGGTTAAAAGGGTGGATAAAAAGAAGTTATGCATTATTTTTATTGATCGAAGGATTGAGGAAATCAAAACAGACAAATTGTTTTGGATAGCTAATTGTACAAATCTTTGAAAAATAGCTGGGGAAAAAAACACCAGTGATATTTGCCGACATTTTCTATTTAAACGTCGAACAATACACTAAGCTTAACTAACATTGTTGTTGAACATAGTATGTAAAGAAATCTAATCTGGTTAAAATATAATAATTTTATATATGAAATTTTCTTTATAACAAACAAATTTTCAAATCAAAAATTGAATGGCAATGAACTTCCACGTTTTCAAAACTTCATTCGCTTGCATCCTGATAAAGAAATAGAATAATTTTCGTTAAGAAATTTTGAAATTCTTTTTGACGAAAATGTGTTTGATGTTTAAAAATAAAGAAAATAAATTTCAATTAATTTGTTATATGTATGAAAGTATATTTTAAATACTTTTTTTTAAGAGAACACTTCAATAATTGATTTGTGTTCTTTATTAACCTGTACAATATTTCTATAATTATACTAAGTATTTCTTTAACCGAAACGAATTGATAGGAAAAGAAAAAAAAAAAACGCCCAGGTAAACTGATGTCATTGAGCTCACTGGCTATTCACACTAACTGTATATTATACTCTTATTTCAAAGAATAATGTCCCTCGAAAAATAAAGATATCGACAAAAAAATCCATTTAGCTAAATTAAGGGTGGGATTAGCACAACATTTCCGCCCGTTTATACTTAAACAATGAACCTCCTAATCTAATTAAGGAAGCTCCTTATCAGAATGAGCTAGTGTACAAATTTAAAGCAAATCGTGTAATTCTGCATGGAAACCCATTTATCTAAATTAAGGGGTGATCATGTATCCTGACCTGGTCATGTCCCTGGATCATGACCTGTTTCCCCCTTTATACTTAACCAATAAACCCCCAAAACTAATAAAGGGAAAAACTTATTAGAATGAACAAATATCCTAAATTTAAAGAAAATAATATAAATCTGCATAGAAAACACATTTATCTAAATTAAGGTAGGATTAGTTCACGTTACCAAATTTATAATTAAGCAATGAACCCTCAAAATTTATCAGGGAAGCGCCTTATCAGAATGAACCTATATACAAAATTTGAAGGTACTCGGCTATTTGTATCAAGAGTTTTCGCTTTATGTACATACATACCTACCTACCTACATACATACATCCGTGGGCACATACAGAACATACGGACATATTAGCTCTTTGACTTTGAGATCCTGTGAGCTAATAAATGAACATATTGTGCGTTCTGTTATGACGATTGAAGATATTTGTTTTAAATTTACTAGTGTGTTGCAAAGTATTAGAAACACATCTATGTTTAGTCTGATTTTTAGAAGCACAGGGCGTGCATAAAAGGACATCCTAAACTCCATATAGTTTAATTTAGACCATTTACAACAAATAATGCATCAAATTGAAGGTAAAATAACCGAATTTTCGTACAAATGTTCAATATGCTCACGGCACACATCCAATCTAAAGTACAATACTTCCCACACTTATATTAATAAGTCCAGAGTAATGAAAGCAATAGCCTCTTCAATTCTATATCTCAAATCTGGCAAATCCTTATGTAGCGGCGGAACGTGGACACCATCTTTTATAAATCCGAAGAGAAAATCGCATGGCATTAATTGTTTTTAAATCCTCAACACCGCTATAACGCTTTACGCTCAGTAGTCGCCATTTTTTGTATGTGACACTGCAAGTGAGTAAACAATAATGCAGCACTTATGCATGTTCTTATCTAAAACTATTTGAGTTACACTTTATTTGAGATCTTGAACCAATATTCTACAACGCTTCCAGTTGATAGTATTAAAATTTATAACTGGGAAATTTTTTTACAGACACCCTATATAATAAAGTCAGTAGCTCTGATATTTTAAATGGGAATTAAATTAAGAAATCACTATAAGAAAATTGGGAAATTGTATTAAAGCTACTGGCATTTATAGACATTTGCAAGCATTGTATTACGATAACACACTACTATAATTAACACGTACCAATATATTTGTGCTACATTTAACGGCTAAAACAAGATTTGCGTACTTAAGTAAGTGAATAGTATGCTCGTTCAGTAAAAGTAACTTCACATTCAGGTAATCCGGCGAAGAGTAATTTTAGTGTTCAGGGTGGATTAAAACCAAAATTTTTGAATCTCTTTTCATCCTTATTTTTTGCGTAGAATCTAAATGCATTAGCAACTTTAAGCATCACGAATAATTGAAACACAACAATCGGCATTGTAACTGTTACTGGCATGTAGTAATCGGAGCAGATGCTGCATATTCCTTCGTCCGTCATCTTGGATTTTTTCTAGGCGGGGAAACCCTTTTTACGCCAAGTAGTAAATGTCGCCAAGCAGTGATTTATGCACATTTTAGGCTTAATGAAAATAAAATGTAAATAATAAAATATAAACCTGAAATACAACATCACAAAACAGTGTTTTTATTAATATTCAATAAACCTTATCAATAAACGCCGACAAAAAATCGCCAAGAAATCCAAGATGGCAGACGAGTAAATATACAGCATCTTAGCAATATCTTCTGTATCAGTAAATCTTAGAAGTGTTTCTTTAAAATTAACAAATTAAAAAAAAAAAAAAAAAAAAAAACTAGGAGTATTAAAACAGTAGACATTCCTTAAAATAACTGAGGTAATTGCCAAAGTACATTTAAAGACAGTAAGATAAGGTACTCGGCATTTGTTACTTATATTTATTTTCAACACAAAATCCCTTTAACGTTCCTTTCGATAAATTTTTATTCAGATACTTTTACTTGTTCAAGGGTAAATTTATGATAAGCTCTATTTTAGTCATTTCACCGATAGCATAATCCAAACTAAAAAGAAAACAATGTAGATAAATAACTACAGGATTCTGAATGATTGATGATGATCATAAAAGACGTTCTTGGACATATTAAAGTACAAAAATAACAGCAAAACTCTCAAATTTTGAAATTATTATTACATTTGTGATTTAATTAAAAATTTAAGTTTTGCAATAAAGTAAACAACAATTTTACAGACGATTTAATATTATATTTAATAATATAATAAGACAAATTTAATAGAATGTATATTCTAAAATTTTCACATATAAATGATTAATAACTTTTCTAATTTTATAAATTTTTAAATATAGTTAGGCCAATGGTGCGGTGGTCAGCACGTCTGACTGCCACGCAGCAGGTCGACAGTTTGTTTCCCGGCTGAGGCAGGTTCACCTAATCTTTCATACCTTTGAGGTAGATAAAATGAATATCAAGGTAGATAGGGAACTAAACACCAAGGGTCTCGCGTACGCCGACCATATGCCTGGGACATATTATGTATTTAGCCTCAGAGCCCAGGGTCAAGTAAATAAGCGTGGGCACTGTAGGCGCTGATACGTCGTTCATTGTATAGCAACACTTTTATTTTTTTTTTTAAATAAAGTTATGAATTATGTAACTACAATAACTTTTTGACTCGAATACTTTTTTACTGAAATCATATTTAACATATTTCGGGATTTGTTTAAATGAAATTTCGGTAATATTTTGTGCAAAATAATCAAATGTTTAAAACAATCGTGATATTATGGATGTTGAATTTTGAAGAAAATAATTCCTGTTCATAATACATTGCTGAGCGTTTTAATGAATTATCTGTTGCATAATTTTACGAAGTACGTCAAAAAACAAGCCATGTAATTCCATTAAAAATTACTAAAAAGCTACGTGTAATAAAACAGTAAAATATTTTGGAACAAACTGAGTTATATACCGAAGTACATATAAATTCAGTATGATAAGGAAGTCGAGATTTCTTCCCCATACTTTTTTATTCAAAACAAATATTCTCTTCTTCATAGTTGGAGTAGCATAGATGGGAATTATTCGAACAAAGCGAAAATTGTCCAGGACAGGACTGGAAAATAGGTAACTTGTCTTGCTGTGATAATACACTTCTTGCTGAGCTATCCGGACGGTACCTGACTGACATACCTCGCTCTTATTTGTTGGACATAGCAGAGAATTTCAGCGCTAGTGGCATTCATCTGGCTTATAAATATAGCATTTACATGATGAAAGCATAGCACGGAAACTCCTGTATACCATGTAATTAACTTTTATTGAAGAGAATGGAACTTTTCCCTTCTGTTTTCTCTTATCATCTTTTGAATTACATGCGTTCATCTAACATTGCATTAAACAAAAGGAGAAATTTTACAAAAAACACATATTCTCGCTATCAGAACACAGAAGACATCAAAAGTAATGTAATAGCTCTCAATACCAATAATTGTCTGTAATCTGTTAAATCAAACATCATAGTCAGACAGATTTGCTGAGGAAATACTCTTCCCAATGAGCAACCCGGACGATACCTGGCTGACATAATTAGCTGTCAGTTGTCGGACATATCTGTGACTACAGCACTATGGTCATTCATCCGGCCTACAACTGTAGTCTTTAAATGATGAAAGTGTGTGATAGCACGAAAATGCCTGTATACCATGTATTTAAATCATAATGAAAAGAAGGAAAAAAATTCCTTCTGTTTCCTTGTATCCTGTTTCGGATTACACACGTTTATCTAATATTACATTAAAGAGAAAAAATAAATGTTGTAACACACATATAATCTCGCTATCAGAACACTTTAAAAATAAAAATTAATGTTATAACACTCGATCCCGACAATTGTCTGCAATCTGTTAAATCAAGCGTCAGAGTCAACCAGCTGCAAAAATAGGTTTAAAAGGCTTTGTAAATTAACGTTTAAAAAGAACAGCATTTTACACCCGTTCCCATATGTATTACTTTTTCTGGTCAACTGAGCAATCTAATTTTCTGCAGAGGATTTCTTTTTTATACATTAAAGAACGATTAAGCAATTCTAGCATTCAGCCATGTGATGATTAAAATCTTCAAAATATTTATTCACTTCATATTATACTTTATTTAAGATGTAAAGTCGTAACACATAAATGTACAAAATAAAATATTGAACAAATACATATATTTAACTTACTGGAAAATCGATAAAAATTCTATTTCTTTATATAGTAAATATACATACTAAAACGGTCCATTATAATGCATTATACATTATTTTATATTTTATTTATTTATTTATTTTTTTTTTATAAAATTTTCATAAGCGTTAAATAATTTTTTAGATAGTTTCGATATTTTTCTACCCTTTGCTTAGAGGTATAACAAAATTTAACACATTCATTTAATGAACTGTTGACGTAAATTTCCGTAAATGAATATAGAAATAAATAAATGACAAATAAATACGAACAAATTATGAATTATAGAAACTCTCCCTGTTATCTATACTCATATTATAAAGAGGTAAAAATTGTTTATTTGTAGGAGGAAAGCTCTGGAACTACCGAACCTATTCCAAAAGTAATGGTATCAAAATGATGGTGTTAGTCCAACTTAGAACGTAGGCTATATTTTATGTAGGTGCCACTACCCCAAAGGGGATGAAGAAGCAAAAAACGTTCAAAAAATGCGATTTTTGCGTTCCTGAAGGGCCTAGAAATATGAAATTTGGAATATTAGTTACTTATAAGATATAAATGATGTTTAAGAAGAGTTCTTAAACAATTCGAAATTTAAAAGGGGTGAAAATGCACAAACAGCGTTCTTAAAAACGTTCTAAATGGTAGTTTATACACAATCTCAGGAATTACCAAACCGATTTAAAAAATATAGGTGTCGAAATGATGGTGACAACCGTTGCTCCAAGATGTTTTATGACGGTTCCACTACACCAAAGGGGGTGCAGGAGCAAAAAACGTTCTAAAAATGCGATTTTTGCGTTACTTAAGGGCCTAGAAATATGAAATTTGAAACATTAGCTACTTATTAGATATAAAGGATTTTTAAGAACAGTACTTCAACAATTCGAAATTTGAAAGGGGTGAAAATGCACAAAAAGCGTTCTAAAAAAAACGTTCTAAATGGTGGTTTCTACACCATCTAAGGAAATACAAACCGATTTAAAAAATAGTGGCATCAAAATTATGGTGACAACCCTTGCTCCAATATAGGCTATGTTTTATGTCGGTGCGACTACCCCAAACAGGTTGCAGGAGAAAAACGTTCTAAATTGCAGTTTTTGCGTTACGGATGGGCCTAGAATCGTGAAATTTGGAATGATAGTTAGTTATAAGATGTCAATGATCTCTAAGTACATTTCCTAAAAAAATCGATATTTAAAAAGAGGTCAAAATGCGCAAAAAGCTTTGTAAAAAACATTCTAAATTGCGATTTCTATGCAATCTCAGGAAGTACTGAACCGATTTCAAACATAATGGAGTAAAAATGATGGTGACTGATTTTGCTCCAAGATAGGCTATATTTTATAATTTTTCCACTACCCCAGTGGAGATAAATTCGCGAAAAGCGTTCTGAAAACGTTCTAAATGCCGATTTTTCAGCAATATCTCGGGAAAAATCAAACTCATTTCAAAAGTAATGGTAGGAAGTTGATGCTGACAGCCTCTTCCCTAACATAGACGCTATTTTATCTCGGTATCACTATCACCTTGACGTTGCAGGAGCAAAAAAGCGTTTTGAATTTCGATTTTTGTGATCGGTTGGGGCTTGCAACTTAAAATTAGTCAAGGTACATATTTATTAGATATAAATGATCTTTAAGAACAGTTTCGAAAAAACTGGAAATTTAAAAAGGGATGAAAATGCGCGAAAAGCGTCCTAAAAACGTTCTAAATTGCGATTTCTAATCAATCTCATTAAATAAAAAAGCTATTTCAAAAGTAATGGTTGCGAATCAATGTTGACAGTCCCTGCTATAACATAGCTTATATTTTATGTTGCTGTCACTACCATCTGAGGGTTGCAAAAGCAAAACATGTTCTAATTCGCGTTTTTTGCACAACTGATGTGTCTAACACATTGAAATATAGCATGGTATTTACTTACAAGATGCAACTGCTTTCTAAGAACAGCCGAAAGAAATTCCAAATTTAAAAAGATGAAGTGAGCGAAAAGCGTTATAAATTACAATTTTTATGTAATCTTTTCAAATACCAAACCGATTAAAAAAATAATGATAACAAATTGTTGGTGATAGAACCTGTTCAAAAATAAGCTATATTTTATGTCTGTGTCACTACCACCAGAGGGTTGCAGGAGCAAAAAATTTCTAAATTGCAATTTCTGCGATACTGAAAAGGCTAGAAACTTTAAATATTTCATGGTAGTTACTTATAAAATATAAATGCCCTCGAAGGACTGTCGAAAATAAATTTGAATTAAAAAGGGGTGAAGGGAAGGGGGGGTGCGAAAAGCGTTCCAAAAAAGTCCTAAATTACGATTTCTATGCAATTTCAGAGAATATAAACCGATTATAAAAGTAATAAGTTTCGAATCAATGGTAACAGTCTCTGATCCTACACAGGCTATATTTTATACCGATGATTCTACCACTTGGGGTTCACAGGAACAACAAATGTTCTAAAAAAGGTCTTTAAAAGCTTTCTAAATTACGTTTCTGTGGAATATTAGGAAATAAACCGATTTCAAAATTAATGTTGGCAAATTAATGGTGACAGTTCCTATTTCAACATAGCCCTTTATGTTGAGAGAGGTGGTAGGACTTGGAATTTGACATGATAGTTAATTTTAAGATGTCAGAAGATGGTTTCAAAAAAATTGAAAACTTCAAATGAATACTGAAATGAGCGTATTAATTGAGCATAAAATTTTCAAAATATTTTCTAAATTATCATTTTTTTTTTATTTCGTTTTATTAATTTAAGTCTCATTTCTGCCTAATGCAGTGTAATAATATGTTTAGTCAAACTGTGTTTTAAATAGTAATTTTTGAATTATTCGTAAAAGTAAATAAAATAAAAATTACCTTTTAATAAAATAAAAATTTAGTTAGTACTTTTTAATAAAAATTAGACATATAAATATCACTTGGCGTATTTCAAATATTACGCGAGCAAAGCCGCGGGGTTTGCTAGTTGTATATATTTTTTAAGGAATTTAGATCTATATAATATTTATAAGGTATAATAAATTATTTTGGCAGCTTATTAAGAAAGCATTATTTGAATAAATTTATGTCGGATATATTAATTAAAAAATATGGTAAAAACGTAGTTTAAAGGTACTATTATATATTTTAATTTCCTATATCATTTCTATTTATTTTATTATTTCAACCTTAATTTATTTTTCGTTAGTTCTCCATTCTCTAAATTCCTATTTTAAAATATTTGAAATAACTACCGTAATTACAAATTCCATTAATACCACATATTCCAAAAATGTATTCAACTATTTTAAATTACTTATAACAAATATGCAAAATACTTATTCATCTGTCTATCAGTGTTTCATTATCAATCTAAAGAATACCGAAAATAAGTATTAGAACTAATTATAAATATATTTCAAAAAAATATATTATATTAATTCTTAAAATGTTTTTAAAAGGGCAAATAATAATTTTTTAAATACATTCCTCTCAATATAGTATGGTTTTTATTAAAAATATTTTCGCTTCAAATCCCCAAATTTATAATATTATCCTACTTCAAGAATGTTCTGTTATAAACCGTACATATTTATAGATAAATTCATAAAGCGTAAACGAACTAAGCCATATGTTTGAAAGATGAATCTTATATTCGATAGCAGTTTATTGTCCTATCAGCTTCTCACGGCTCAAAGACTGCATTCCTGCTCTAGATTCAGGACTTTGTGTACACATGGATTGTGGACACACAGGATATTGTGTACACTTGACCAATTTGAATGAATTTGCCTCTTCTCCAACGATACCGTCAGTAACCCGTTATCATGCAGAAAATTGTAAATACTTGGTTAACGACAGATTTGCTCAAACATTCGTAAAAAACCCTTCTTTCATACGTGTAAAAGGTATCTGTCATTTATCCTTTAAATGAAATATTGACGAAATGAGTAAATTGCATTCAATTATCTGAATGTTAAATTTTGAATATATGTTTTCACATCATTATGCATTCCTTTAATAATTTGAACTTGATAAGATGCACTTATTTGTGAAGTAATAATAATAATATAGTGTAATTAAGGTGGTCCGGCGTTCAAAATTCACAAAATATTTTTTTTTTTCCCAATAAAAGACTAAACAGGTAAGTAAATAAAAAACAAACAAACCACGTAATTCTATAATGATTACTGCTGATTTTATACTGCTGATTTTATTGCTGATTTTATACTTCAGCAGATATAAAATTTTTGTGTTACAAGGTTACGTGGGGCAACTGAGCTGTGACTTTACAATGTTACTCTAGAGATTATCACAATTCAGCTTCAGAAGGCTAATTAATATTCATTTGAATTAAAGTCTGAACTTTTGTAAATGTGTTCAGTTATGTTCCCCCTATCAGACAGAAATTTTCAAAACTGCATTTTATTATTTAAATAAAATATATATATATATATATATATATATATATATATATATATATATATATATATATATATATAATACCAAAAACCACACACTACACATCCAATCCAAAAACTACTGATCTACAGAGAAAATTAACAAAATAACCATGGAAAAAACTTACTAACTAAATCATGAACGAAAAAGAAAACAACCAATGGAGACAGACCGCAAGGCTAAAGACTTGCATGCTGGGTTTTACCGGCAATTACTCATGAAACTTCCCCCATATCTGTCAAGACCATACTGGCCAAAGAAAACTTTAAAACTGGCCATCCAAAGCAGTAACCTAATTCGAAAAGAACACTTTAAAACCGTCCATCCAAAGCAGCAACCCAATTCAAAAAGAACGACGCATCCAGACAGAGCTCCTTATAAAGCCTACGATTATTTGGCGATGTTTTTAATCGCCAAAAGTAAAGCGTCGCAGTAATCTTTATCCTTGACGAAATTGTTTACCAAACTATTTAACAAACCAATAGGAAAATTCTGATCCAATGCATCTTGATAGAGATTTATAATGTCATTTATTATACTATTATGATTAGAATTTAACTTTACTATCCTTATTAAACTATTGATAATGATATTTCTGAAAATGGAAATATGTACATTGGAATTAAAATTTAATATCTTAATAGTTTCAAAGTTGTAATCCTTTCTCTTATCATAAATGCTAGTCCGTAATCCACCCCTCTCAATGTCGATAGTGAGATCCAAATAATTTACGTGCTTTTCGTCATATGAAGTTTTTTTTAATATCAAACCTTGGGATATTATACGCCTATATATATATATATATATATATATATATATATTTCAGCTTTCTTTCCTCATGTGCCTAGTTGTTCCAAAAACTGGGGCAGGAGTGTCTATGTTCCCCACGTGTTTGTTTCTTTTAATATCGGGTATCAGGCTTTGTTTGAAAAAGTGTAAACGACTAAAAAAAATTTAAACCATGCAGATCATGTACATTATATGAGGGGCTCACAGCCATAGTAGGCCAAGTCTATTTTTCTTTATTGTGAAAAATAAAGCTTCAAAGTTCTTAATAAATAATTAATTCAGGCGAAGTGATTTATAAGAATTATATGTGGTAATATTCAAATTAAAGAACCATTTTTATCGCGCGCTACTTTTACAAATGACAAATTAATATTTCTATTGAAAATTTATACGTTTAAAAAAAATAAGGACTTCGTCCAGTATGGTTGTTAAATTTCCATGTGTAGGAGAGAGTAGCCGAATTTGGACCACTTCACTTATTTCCAGGTGTAACTCACTTAATTTTTGGAATATCTGCAAACGATCATTACACAGGGTCAATCTATCCAGTTACTAACTAAATAAATATTTATATCAATTTCTTTTTGAAAATCTTAAATTTTATTTTAATTTGAAAAATTTGTCAAAAGTGGTCCAAATTCAGCAACTGGTCGCCTAAATTGGACCCCAATCTCCTAAACTGGACCAAATAATATCAGGTTGTTTTAATGACAAGGGAATATAACTAATTTTATTAAAAGCAAAGTTTGCGATTAATGAAACAATCAAACAAAATAACAACAATGAAATATAATGAAATAAAATATCTGAAAATAAGAGTAATTGTTTTAAATCAAAATGTATTCAAAATATAAATCAAAGTTATCAGTAATTAAGAATAGAAATTATGGAACTAATTGTCAGTTACTTGAATATCATGTAAGAAGTGATGCAAAGCTTATACATGAATTTTGTTTATAGTTTTTGTTTTCCAGCGCACACAACATGGAACTGTGTATGGTAATCTGAACACTGAATCATTTCTGATATTTTATTTTTCTTACAAATTAGTCAAAACCAATCATCACTGTCTAGATTTTTCTTTTTAGGTTCTGAATCATCAGACTTTTTTTTTTGAACAGAAGTTTTCTTTACATTATGTTTGTAGTTCTTCTCTTCCATCATTTTCCTGCTAATTGCATTACGCCCATTTTTTAAAACTCGATGTTCCAATTGCGTTTGTGCTGTGAAAGTTTCCTTTTTGTCTTTATTTTTTTATTTCTAGGTTTAGTTTATATGGCGATGATATTAACACAACTGTTATTGGCTCCCTCTTTACTTTGATTTAACTGAATTCAGCAAGGAAAATAACACTTCTAATGATTTTTTTGCTTTTGCGGAGGATTTGTAGCTGCAGCTTTGTTGCAGGTCAATTTCTTCACAACTTACTATCTGCTTTTTGTTTCCTATATCTTTAACACCTTTTGCTGTCACGGGTGTTTTTCTTCCAGACAGTTTGTCTATGTCTTTTTCAACATTTTCATCAAGGTTTGAGATTTTATGCGTTTTAATGGCAAAAAAGTATAATTCCACCCTCCAGAACTGTAAAAAGACTTCACTACAAATATCCTGCAGGAGGAAAAAGTTTGAATTCATCTCTGTGAATCAAATATGCCGTAGGAATAAAGAATTCAAAGAAAATAAATACAATTACATACAAGATAAAAGACATTGCAAACAAAATTTATTGCATAGACATGTAAAAATATTTTTATGATTATATAGGCCTAAACTGTATAAAAAATTAATCCAGATATAGAAAAAAGCTTGCATGGAGATAGTAATCCATCATAAGATATAAAAAATAGTGCACAAAAGGTACCGTCATCGAAATTCATTACTTACTTTTCAAATTTATGATCGCATATCAGGTCCAATTTAAGCAAACTAAATTGGTATAATTACGGCAACTGCGTCATTTCTTTAAACAGTTAATTTCAAGAATAAGAACAAAAACGAAATCAAACAAATCCGCGGGAAAAATATGCGCAATAAACAAATGAATTCATATATGTATATGAAAACATAACAACTTACCTTAGTTTTAAAATATTCACTTACGTTTAGTAGGAAAAAATTAGATCAAAACAGCTAACTTTAGGTTTTGTTATATTCTCTGAAAACAACACGTGGTAGGCGGCTGATTCTTCTAATCATGAGTGACGTGATTCTGATAAGTAGGAGTTCAGCGGTAGATGAAGTCTCTTCCTGCAATTAGCGGCAGAATGGCAACGGTCCAATTAAAGTGTCGGTCCAAATACGGCTATTCTCCCCTAAATATAGACGTTTTTATTATGATTACAAAAACTCTTGATTTTGATTTATATTTTCGTATTCTATTTTTTAACTCAAAGAGAAAGATATTATCAGTTATCGTAAATCATTTGCTGTGCACAATACTATCATCATCTTCAATGTCGCAAGATATACTCTAGTGGAAGTAGCTTGGAACTTGGTATTGAACTCCGCTGGATAATTCTTGAAGTAAACATGATGAATTGGCAGAATGCAATGCAGAAGATCCACCATATCTTTCTTTTTGGCCAAATTAATTTTTCTACGGCCCCCGTACAACGCATCTTGACTAACATTTGACAAAGAAAGTAACTTGCGTCCACGAGACCGATTTTCCAAATTTACTTTGCGAAAAGGTTAATCCATATTGAGGGGTTCTTTCAACAGTAACATAAAGTTAGAACCTCTCACAACTCGCAGCCATCCAATATGCGCCCAACTAAAACAAGTTCTCGCTGAATCCTTCCTTCTGTTTGTGATACCTATTTCCAAATCTGTTAGTAGAAAAAAAGTCGGAATTCTTATCAATGATATCAAATTTAGGATATTTACTGGCATTCATAATAGATTTCTTCCAGTCTCCAGGGACGTAGATGTGTTGTTTCTTTATAGTTGCTGCTTCAACCGATTTACAAATTTCTGCTGGTGCCTTGCAACAATACTAGAATGGTCTTGAGGACCTATTCCTCCATCTATTTTATCTATTTCATCCCAGCCGTACATGTATCCCACATTATTATTAAAGCAATGCACCAAAACTTATAAACATATAGATTGCGTTTATAATGAGCTATGTACGTTGAAATCTTAGAAATGGTAGTGCTTTTTGCAAGTCGAATATACAGCAGTAAGTTTCATCTGAGGCTTTAATTTTATCAGTTTAAAAAAATATAGATAAAAAAGTAGTGATGGAATAGTACACTGATGAATGAACTTGATTCAGTATGGTTGTGAAGATTTCTTGTATTACTTCGCAAACTCTGGACACAGATGCAATCTAAGAAAAAATGGTTCACTATGGAAAACTTTGGAAACCTTCTGGAAAACTTGGTTCACTATGTCAGAAGATAAAACAGAGTTTAATGCACCTTCTACATGGGCTATCTTATTTTTTTTTTAAAGTCGACTTGGTCTACTATGGTTGTGTGCCCCTCATATAGCAGTTAAAGGGCGTTGTAAGGGAAACCTTTATTGACAATGTGTCTGAAAAAAGCACTAAAAAGGAAAATATTAGATTTATTTATACCAAAAACATAATAATTAAGTAAGTATTGATGTACTTTAGTATATGTAATAAGTAAAAAAGTTACATAAGTATTTTAAGGTACAAAACAACAAGATAAATGTGTTGAAAACGTGTTACAACTATGAATTAACAACTATGAATTAACGGCTACGTAAGTACTTAAGTATCTCATTCTCTTTTTTATTTACCACAATGGAAGTTCGATATGTCCAGTAAACCTGTGAAGAACATAACCATATTTTTATATCGAACACAACTATTTTTTATTTTTATCGATAATTTTCTAATAATATCTCTTTGCGTTATGAATACGCCTCTTCATCTGTATCGTAAAATTACGAGCTATAGATATCAAACATAAGAAATTTGGTTTAAAACCCCAACACGCATTTTTTTTTAAATTTTATTATGTAATTTTCTTTATTGCAAGCAAAAGATCAATGAATGTATTAATTTTCCGTAGTAAGAGAAACTCTATAAGATATTTATAATTGTTGTGATAACTGGATCCCATATAGTCCAGTTACGCCTGATACATGCCCCAGTTACCCCATTCATAAACAAATTATGAGGTAGTTGGAACACCGGCCTTATATTTGATTTTTTTTAAATTATTTTTATTATTATTCCACACAGTTTTTTGAATAGAAAATTATACAAAAATTCCCAGTTATACATCTTTGGTAACTATACAACTTTAGTTAATGGCATGAAATCCGGTGCAGTAGTTTATGAGCAAATCGGATTATATAAAAAAGAAAAAGAAATATTTCTTAAAATATCAACATTAATAAGATGATAATATAGGAAATGCATTGTCAAATAGGTAGCCAAAACTTGGGAAAAATCAGGAAATTTGATTGAAAGTTATGTTTCAATGCTTATCCAGATATGCCCTTTATTACCTGCATATACTTCTATTAAATACATAAATTTACATAACTTTTTAATCTGCATATATTTTGATAGTAGTACCTATAATCAGTAATATACAAACATAAGTTTAACTTTGAGTCGGCTCAAAGTTATACTGAAATTGAGGTAAAACTATAGTGCCTTCTCCTTTTACATTTTACTAACTATAAGTAAATAAATAATCAAAAAATGTTAATACATTAGCAAACATATAGATAATGATGTGTCTGATAAATGAGTATATTGTTGCTTACTATAAAAATTTAATTGCATTGTAACAACTTCAAAACAGCATTCAAAATTATCTTGCAAACGTACTTCAGAATAATAGTTGGATGATTCAAATAATTGTGAAAAGTTTTCCTAAATTATTTTCCAAAATGAAGAGTAGGCAACCCCGTTTATAACGTTGCCAATAGAATACATGAAGCATTTTGTAGTCCAACACACTGAAAACTAGGAAGTGATATAAAGTTACTCCGTATGGATCAAAGTTACCCTGGATGACTGTAGTAAACATATTAGTTATTTGTTTGTTCTTATTATACTTCAAATGCTTCGTCAATAAATGTTTCCAAACATGAGGAACTGTAAAAGAATAATCATAATGAAATCAAATCATTCATAATGTATCATGAAACGCGAAAATTTTTGCTTTTACAAATATGCAAATTAAATCTACCTTCGTCAATTGGGTGATCCAGTATGATATATATATATATTTTTTTTTAATCAGCTACCGCGAACGCCTCAAAAGTCTAACAAATTATGGTGTGACAGAGACACCTTCAATCCGATTTTCTAATGAATTTCATTTGAATTTCTAATTATATTTAAAAATTAAAATTTCTCGGAAGATATTCATAAATTCTCCACTTAAATTTTAAAAAATCGGGTTACAGATAATAATACACGATTACTCCTCCACTAACAAATTCTAATGTAAAAAACTCTCATTTCTGTTTAAATAATGAAGACTAACATTTAAAATATTAAAGTTAAATATTTAAAAGCAATAAAAATAAATAAAAAAAATCATCAGAGTAAATTTTCTTGAAAAACAAGTATTAAGTTAATTCGTAAAAGTAATATCTTAGATACAAAACAAATAGGTGTTGCTATCCAACGTACAATTTATACACAAGTTTAACATAAAACTCTACGTTTCGGTTTATTCTTTAAAACCTTCATCAGGAGAAAAATTTTCTAAAATATAAATCGACAACAAACTCTTTACATGCTACATTTTGAAATCAATTCAAAATTCAAAACATTCTAACGGAAACCTCTTACTCCCAAATAAAGAGTTCAGTGGCGCCATCTTTTAATCAAAGATGTAAACGAAGAAAGACTAGCTGAAAAAATGGAATTTTCATTGACTTTTCAAAATTGAAAGCCATATTGCTGGTATGTGAAAGGAAACATTATCATTACACACTTCATGGTTTCTTAGACGAATTTCTAAAGATTCACGAATAATAGCATTGCGCGGAATAACTTGTTTGGAAATAACTTTAGCATGGTCAAAGTCTATAAAGGAAATGAGTCCTTTATGGTAGCTTCTTGAGAGTGCAGTAGAAAGTTTACGAAACTTCAAATCGTTTTTATGTTCTTGCAATCTTTCGAAAAATCGACTTAAATATATATATCGACTATAAATATCGACTATATATCGACTATAAATATCGACTAATATCTTAGTTTAAATAAAACAAAAAAATATTGATCTAATGCTCTTTTTCAAGATAAAAACTAAAAACTAATTAAAAGAAAAACATACCCTTACAACACGACATTTAAGTCACAGACTTAAGGGATAAGCTCTATCGAGTAACACAAATGACACTAGATTATGAAACGGATTAACTGAAAGCAAAAAAAATGAAGTATGGAACTTTAAAAAGGATTGTCTTTTTCTTGAGATTATCTGGTCAGTTTACCTTTTCTTTTAAAGTGCACTTTACGTGCATTAATGTAGGCTCTTTCTATTTATAATTTCTTTTTTCTTTAAATGGAAGATTTTTATATCTATGCCTTGTTTAAAGGGTGATCAGGTGCGGAAAATACAGTTTTTGTAAAATGTATTTTCTCCAATAAAGTGTACCCTAGGCTATAATCCACAAGCCTTAATTCACATGGTATATAACTAATTTTTATTTATTGATTTATTTTTGAATTTGATTGTTTTCGCAGAAATAAAATATGCATTATATTTTTGTTTGTTTCTTTGTATATACATTATGTTTTTAAATTTGACTTTATAAAAAAAAAAAAAAAAAAAAAAAAAATCATTTCAACGCCTTTAAATGTGTTGTATCACACACATAACGGAATTTTGTAAGGTTTAACACGAAAGTAGTCGCATCTTTTTTCAGAACGTTATTAGTCGCGCTCAGTTTTTTTGCCGCCGGCTACGCGCATACAGAAAAATTAAAAAGGTATTTATACACAATATGGACAGTGCCTCAATATGGACATCCCTCTCATCTTTAAACGTAACAATTTTTATCGAGAGATGGCGATACATGCCCGTGAAGAAAAGCAGTTGAAAGGATAATTAAACCTGGAAGGTGTAAAAAAGCGCTCTGTTCGCCATTTGGAATGAAGCTTGTTGTTTCGTGGCGTGTTGATCGTAATCACACGTAAATTTAAATTTTTTATAGAAATGGTAAAATTACTTTAAATATTTAAAAGTGTAGTATTTTAGAAAGCTGATAAAACATATTTACGATTGCTATTGCATATATTGCTTAAAAATGTTTTCTTTCTTTATTTATTACAAGATTATAAAACTATGCACGATTCCCAATATGGACACCTTATGCCCACATTGGAAATACAGCAAGTGAATTTTCAGATTCACAAATTTGTAAAATATCTGTTTAATGTCATCTGAACAATCCTCCAAGAACCCTCCTCCAAGAAAAAAATCCTCCAAAAAGCCCTTGCAGAAAAATCAAAAGAAGCCTCCCCTCAGTAGGGTATGTTTTCGCGAAATCGCAGTACCAGAGGTATGACCTCCTCAACAAAGGAGAGCTGGTATAGCTTCTTATGCAGTATTGATACTGTTGAAGACATGCGGTTATGCATCACATGCGGCAGATATATCCATGAGGACTGCGTGAGACTTACCGCCCATGATGGAATTTCTATTTGCCCATCCTGTTAGGACTGAGTACTAACAGATGTAAATTCTGCAGACAGATGCAATAAAGCTAAACTATAGTATTTCATAATATTTTGTAGTAACTGAGGTGCTTTGCATGGGTCTTCGAAGAGCCACAACCGATAATGACCCCCCTTCTAAAGTGCCTATTCTGAAGATATTTACTGTGCCCCCTCCCCTCCCCCGCAATACTTTATGATATAGGGTAAATGCGCCAATAGTCGGCCAACCCCCAGTAGTCGGTCACTTTGAGATAAAATACGTTATGAATAGCTTATTTTTGGTTTCAAATGAAATATTATAATCTCCCTATATGTAGCCATCCTTTATACGACATAAGCCATCAGCAAATAATTTTGGGTATTTTTATTGCATTAGTAATCAGCCATTTTTTATTTGGTTGCGGTCAAATAACCGTTTTTGCTATTTTGTTGTTGTTGTTGTTGTTGTTAACCGATGACAAAATATTTAAAAGACTAGTATTAATTAATTAATTTATTTTTTTTTCTAAAATTATAAGACTGTACTATTAAAAAGTTTAATATACTAATGTTTTTCAGCCTAAAAATTAAATAAGGTTGTTTGTATTAATTAATTTTAATGTGGCCGACTATTGGGTTTTATATTTATTTACATGTTCAGTAATCGGCCACCACGGTTGACTACTGGCTAAAAGCCCATTTCATTTTTTTAATTATATTTTTAATAATTTAATTTTTTTAGTAGTTTGATTTTCGCAATTTGAGATTCATATCGCCTGTTACTTGCATTTTATTTTATGCACACTATTTATAAGGTGTCCTGGGGTAATAACACAACGTTAAAGTTCTACCAATTTTTATGGCTTAGTTTTAGATTTTTTTGCTAAAAAAATATAGGATTTAATACAGCAACTTACTGATTATGTATACAGGAAAGACTATTTTAGCAGATATCTATTCATAAAATGTAGTGGCGTGATTTCTTGACCAATGCTATTTGGCGTTATTACCCACCTGCTAGGTAATAACGCCATGCAAACAAAACTATAAAATAAGATAAAATAATGGCATGTAAACTGTCCAATTTAAAAGATACAATCTCTACAGCTTTAGAAATTGACAAATTTCGTTTACTTACCATTAATTGCGATATTATGGTGCAGTAATAATCATATATTTTCTTCTTCTGGCATTAAAAATTATGAGCATTTAGGACGTACAAATTGCAATTTATCTTTTTTTAGTTTTGAACAATGACAATAATGGTCTCTCGGGTATAAAATGAAAAAAAATCAAATAAAAAATGTAGTTTTGCCTCGGAAAAGATTAGACCGGGGTAATAACACTACGGTCATTCCATGGTTACTTACTTTACTTTAGGATAATTTACTGCTGTACTTATTGTAATACAACACCAAACTAGTATGTTGTGGCCATCGCAAAACTTTCTTCTATATAAATCACGTCAATTAAATCATTTAAATAGTACAAGAAATTACATGAATTTAGCAGCAATTCATATCAAAGTATATGTGAATTTGAAGTTTGATGAAAATTCGTGCATTAGTTCTTGAGATAGAGCTACAGCGGGAATTCTTAAAAATGTAGCATAGCAGCGCCACCTGTTGAGCGATTTACACTAAAAATAAACAGCACTAAATGATATCAAGGTATACCTGAATCTGAATTTTGTTGAAAATCTAAGCGTTAGTTCTTGAGATAAAGCTATTGCGGAAATCGCAAAAAATACAGCATAGCAGCGCCACCTGTTGAGCGATTTACACCCAAAATTAAACAGCACTAATTTACACGTCAATTTATGTCAGGGACTAACTAAATCTGATGTTTGATGAAAATCCGTGCAATAGTACTTGAGATACAGCTCTTGCGAAAATCGTGAAAATACAGCACAGCAGCGCCACCTGTTATGCGATTTACACCAAAAATTAAAAAGCACTAATTTATATCAAGGACTAACGAAATCTGAAGTTTGATGAAAACTCGTGCATTTTTTCTTGAGTTAGAGCTATTGCGATAATCATGAATAATGCTGCATAGCAGCGCCACCTGTTGGGCGAGTTTCACAAAAAAGTAATCAGCACCAAACTATATCCTGGACTAACTGAATCTGAAGTTTTATGAAAATCTGTGCAGTAGTTCTTGAGATATAGCTATTGCAGAAATCGTGAAAAATGCCGCATAGCAGCGCCACCTGTTGGGCGATTTTCACCAAAAACTAATCAGGTCTAGTTTATATCAAGGTATAACTAAATAATAAGTTTTGTGCAATTCTGTGCATTAGTTCTTGAGATAGAGCGCCCACAAAATCTTTGTCACATACAGACTCACAGACAGAGTGACAGAGTGACAGAGTGACGGAGTGACAGACAGACTCACAGACAGACATTTTCTAAAAACCATCAAATCGTGTTCTGGGCATTCTAAAACGTGTAAATCCGTCAAAAACCGGGAGTCGAAAATTTTCACGAATCCAATACTTTCTTCTTGTAAAGATAGAAGAAAGTAAAAATATCCAAATGTAAAGTTGACATGATTTGCTACCAGGACTCGGAGCGTTCCTAAAATTTTCGTACTTTGCTACCACTAAATTAAAACGATAATCTTAGTTGTATAATTCCATTATAGCTGTCAAAAGCATATACCACGAAGAATTCTTAATTAAAATACTGGTAGCAAAGTGTGAACATTTTAAGAACGGTGCGAGCCCTGTGCTACTTATACTTATCCAAAGGAAAATTTGGATGAAAATTACTAAAAAATTAGAATGAAAATTACATTTTTAATGGTAACTTACGTTTATTTTTCCGTACTTTCAGTTACCATAATAAATATAACTGCCAGATTTTAAGAAATTACTCTAAAATTAGGTAATTTCCCTCTAAATTGAGCTTTAAATAGGTTTAATTAACAAATAATCTCAACTTTCCATTTTTAATATTTTTTGTTGTTGATATATTACTAAAATTGTTCTAAATGTAACGTAAGTTACCATGGAATGACCCACTAGTGGATGACGTTATTACCCAGGTTTGCATTTGGCGCAGTATATTTTAAACTACAAGCTAAGTCGCGAATACATCCAAAATCACCCACAACATTTTGAAAGTACATGAAATACACTACAGATTTATGTAATAAACAAAGTATTTCCTAACAAATGTATAGTCTTCACAACTTACCTAGCAAATTTTTGATCGGGCGTTGACTCTTAGGAGCTTATTCAAGCGATAAGGTTTACAAATTTAACAAATTAACTTTATCGGTTGTTTGTAATTCAGAGGACTCAGAGCCCTTCAGCGCAGATGCCGTAATGCCATTTTTCCGGATTCCTTCATAATTACGTTTAATATTAACACTTGGCGTTATTATCCACCCTGGTGTTTATACCCAGGACACCTGATATAAAATGCAAATGGAATTTCGTTTCGGCCGCTTATAACTTCAGTTTTGCTGAATAGATTTCGATGGAACTTGCATCGTTAGTTATATAAGTTTTCAGGAAATGTACTAGTTTTTGTATATCATCCTACGTTGCTTAGTTATATCATGACGGGGAAAAGTTCTATAATAAGGTGAACTCGATTATGAAGTATTAGCATAAAAAAAAATTACTAGACGATTTTTATGAGATTTTCATTGTTATTTAGATAATATTTTAAAGATGTTTTAGTATATTGCATTACATCGTTCTACCGTTATTTACTAATCCTACCGTAAATGATCGACTCAATGATCGTTCAATGATTCTTAATAGCGAAAATTCTGTCTGACAAATTTAAACATGTAATAGTGCAATGGTATTCGTACAGTTTACTTCAATTAGTAATGAAATTTTGCTTTAAAATTTGTAATGACGGCGATGGAAAATTTGTAAACTGCGAATTTAACCTTGTATTTACAAGGTTAAATTCACCGATATATTTCGTTTGGGTAAATCGACTAGCATGAAAACTTCTAATATATTAATGTTGTAAAGAAAAAACGTTTGTTTGTTTCTTTTGTAGGAGGAAATCTTTGGAAATGCCGAATCAGTTTTAAAAGTAAAAGTGAAAAAATTATGATGATAGTCTCTGCAGATGCAAAACACGTTCTAAAATATCCCTTTTTATAATACTGTGGGTGTTAGATATTTGAAACTTGACAAGGCGTTTTTTAAAGAGATGTTCATTGAAAACGGTTTCCAAAACAAAGCTAAATATAAAAGGCTGAAATGAGTAGAAAACATTCTAAAAACTTTGAAAATTATGATTAATATCAAAATGTTAAGGATAAGGACTTGAAATATTAAATGACAGTTTATAAAACGTAAATGTTTGCGCATAATAGTTATGATATATTTGAAATTTAAATAGGTAAGTTAATAAAAAAAAATCACCCTTATTAGGGATAGTAGTAAAAATAATTTAAATATTGGATTGAAACTCGACATAACTGTTGCTTACTCGCACAGAACAGATTTTTTGAAAACGGAAATATTAAAGTGTGAAATGTGCGGAAAGCATACTTAAAGCGATGATTTATTTGGGAATTGCGAGGGCTGTTCTAGAAACTTCAAATTTTACATGGATTTTCATTTTAAGACATAAATGACCTCACAAAGTAGGTTATAAGATATTCGAAATTTAAAAGGGTGAAATGTTACTCACGACCATCTAACGGGTTATTAGGATGAAATTTCGCCAAATTCAGTGATGGAACAGTGGCGCAGTAGTTGAGCGATTGTCACCACAAAAGTATTCTTCGCCTTTAAAAATTTCAGAAATTCTGTCTTGAAGTTAGATGAAGAATACTAGTAAAATTTTGAGGTGCCAATTGATTCTCTGCTGATACTTCGTTCCATCACTGCAAATTGCGTTTTAATTAATAATATTTAAACTTTCTGAGGAAATATAACTTCTTCCTAATTTTAATAGGCACACAAATATAATTTCTCCCTAATGTTAGTCAGCACACAAATATCAGTTGCCATATTTCAATAACCACAAAGCCACGGATTGTGATACCTTTTCAATAATATAAAACAAAACTTATTATCTGGTTGATTAACTCAATTGTAAGCTTATAATATTAACTAGAGGCTAACTATTGGGTTTTAAAATCTCATATTCCGCCTCTATAGGACTTAAATTTACAAAAATGAAGCTAATATAGTTCATTTTCAAAGGAACGGGCACTTTAAATTACACAGAATATCAATAATCGATACAATAAATGATCTCTATGACATGTTAGAATTTCACATCGAAACTCGATCTGTTAGTACCGCCAGAATGGCGAATTGACCTCCTATTCTGATCATGTCGTACCAAGATATCACGAAGCAGATGGTAATATTTATACTGTACTATCTAAATATGCAACATATTAAAATTTCATTCCGAAACTCGATGACACAATAGTAACGCTAAAATGACGATTTGACGCTCACTAAGATAATATCATACCATGATATGCATCGACAGATCAGCGTTTATGTTCTGTTAATAATCTTGTCCTTCATATAATTTTTTTTTTCCCGCCCGCAGCCTAGTCTCGACGTCTAAACACAAAATTTGGAAGGCCGACTACTAGATAATTTGGTACTTTTAACTTTACTTCCCATAAGGAACAAAAATGAAAAATCATGCATCAAGAATAGATTACAAAAGCACTTCCCACGACTTGCAGAATTCTTTAACGAAATTTAGCTGCTTAATACTTAAACAAAGTAAACATTTTAGAAAAGGCATAATACTTTTGAAAACCAGATTACGGTCCGTAACCGGAAAAGTAATCCAATTCTTTTGTGCAGTCCTGTATTTAAGCTAAAAATTTGCATATTATTCTATACATAGTATGATAAATGTAGTAAGAAAATTCATAACATTGAAAATTCACCTTCAGCAATTTCTACCACTATACGGAAACACACTTGAATTATTTTGCACAGCCCTGTACAATACCAACAGAGTTTTATATTTCGCACATATTAAGCTAAAATGCAATTTTGGCTAAAGCGTGCTTAAAACTTCTGAAATAACACTTCCATACATTATTATCCCTGGGTGGTCATGTATTCAGTTCTTTGCGTGGCCCTATATATGATTTTATTTGTATTATACAAACATCTCTTAATATACTAAATATAGTTCAGCTTGAAAGAACATAACTGAATTAAAAGCATCCTTTAAGCCATTCATGCTGATACACCGCAAAGCTTACAAACTCTTTTGTGTAGCCTTATATATGATCTGTATCAGTTATAAAGACCGCATACGAAGCAAAGATTTAATTAAATTTAAAAACGCATGTCATAAATGAAATCACACTTTCAGCAATGATCGCTAATAGAAAGATACAGTACTGTATCCGAATTTTTTGCGTTTCCCTGTAAATGAACGATAAATTCTATGCATATCATGTTATACTACAAGTATATTGTAGTAAGGGTCAGTAATGTATATCAGTTTCATTATATTTAAAATAGTGTAACAGAACTAAAATACGCTGCAAACCGTTTTCCCCCTGACACTATTATCTAAAGGAATTGTTTTGCGTGGCTCTATAAATGAATAATAAGTACTTTGGACCACATATTATTCAGAATGCATAGTTTAGTGCACTTCATAAATGTATATCAATTTCATTATGTCTGAAATGACCAGCATCATTAAAATAAATTTAAAGCATTTTTTTCACATTGAGCGTAATGTATCGGAACACTTTTGATTGTCCCTGTAGATGAACTATAAAGTTTACAGACTTTATTTTCAATGACGATCGTACTATTGTTAACGTTAATAACATACAAAAAATTCAGGAAGATTTGAGTATATTTACCGTGTGTTAGAATTCGTACAGACTGGAGACAATCCAAATTCACAAACACTTTTAAACTATGTTGGAAAGTGTTAAAAACTAGTATAATATATTAAATTATTACTGAAACATTATAAAAAAAGTATAAAGTAACACATTTTATTGTTAAAATATTATTCTGTTTATAAAAATTATACTTTAAGTTATTTGCAATAAGAAAGCATTTAAGTGGCCGACAACTGGGGCAGTGATGGCGGAACACTAGAATTGAGTAGCCGACTACTAGCGACTTTGCTACTTTTAAGTTTAACTTTTTATAAATGAAACCTATAATCAGTTTTTTAAACAATTGCTGAAATAGTAAAATGAAAGTATACATTAACATGTGCAACTGTTAAAAATGTTGTATTGCTTTTTAAAATTCCGCTTTGAGCTATATACTAAAAGAATGCGCTTAAGTGGCCGACTATTGGTGCTTTTACCCTATTTCTTTTATCCCCTCTCCTCTAACATCCCTTGGAAAAGTTGCTCTTCCATACACCCTGTGTAGTAGGTCAATAGGAGCCACATGTCCCTAATATGGACGTGCATGTCGTTATTAGGGACAGGTGGCTCCTTATATGGACACTTGTAAACATTTTTTTTTTATCATTAAAATTAAACCAGAATAATTAAAAGGTTGCTAATTTTAATAATGATAGTCAACAGTTCAGGGATAGTGGTCATACATTTTTGGAGTCCTATGACGTCTACATGGGGGGGGGGGATCAATTTTCCTTAGCGTCTCCATGGGTACAGGTACCCAATAAGAAATATTTTTCACTTCATATTCTGATATTACATTTCAATAAATTCAACATTTACATTTCAACATATAGATAATAAAATGTCTGATAAATGAGTATATTGTTACTTACTATAAAAATTTAATTGGATTGTAAAAACTTCAAAACAGCATTCAAAATTATCTTGTAAACGTACATCAGAATAATAGTTGGATGATTCAAATTATTGTGAAAAATATTCCGAAATTATTTTCCAAAATGAAGAGTAGACAACCCAGTTTATAAACTTACCAGAAGAATGTAGCTCTAGAATGCATGAAGCATTTTGAAGTCAAACACACTGAAAATTATGAAGTGATATAAAGTTACTCCGTATGGATCAAACTTACCTTAAATGACTGTAGTAAACAGATTTATTTGTTTGTTCTTATTATACTTCAAATTTTCCGTCAATAAATGTTTCCAAACATCAGGAACTGTAAAAGAATAATCGTAATGATCTCAAATCAATCATAATGTATCATGAAACGCGAAAATTTTTGATTTTACAAATATGCAAATTAAATCTACCTTCGTCATTTGTTTGATTCAGTATGATATATATATATATATATATACACTAGTAGAACTACCCGGCTTCGCCCGTGTCCATTACAAGAAGCCTTCCAGGTAAAATAAATTCAAACGAAATAATACGGCAATCACAATAACTGAAATTTGTGCATTCCCATCCACAAATCGTTATAAAGACAATCAAAAAACATGGCGTTATTGTCTTGCAACCATAGTAAAATCCCTGAGCTTTAATAACAGAATGCACGTTTTCTTTCGCGGGTATAAAAGAAAAATATGTGATTTTCCTGACAATACGAAAAAAAGAAATTTCTCCAAATCGCGCAGCACTTAGTGAAATTCTCGTTTGTATGGTATTATTTACATTATAGATTAAAAACACTTAGTCAGTGCCGATAAATTGTGCCCCATAAATTGTAACCCATAAAATGTGCCTTTACTGCAATTTTTCTAACTTTTAAACATCACAAAATTTCATTTTTTACAATGTCGAATAGAAAAAAGTTCTCTAAAATGAAATTTGTTTGAAAATTTTACCTCAGTTTTCTGATTTTAATGGATTTTAAAGAAATTATTAAAGTTTAGTGCAACCCGATTACGAAGGATGAACCTGTTTACACTTAATGCAATAGTATAAAGAAAATACATGTCTATGAGTAACGCTGGTATCATATTTTAAGGTGGCAGCAACCAAACACAACAAATTTCCCTTTTATTGCAGTTTAACATCTAAACATTGTACATTCGATTGTTCCAACGTATTATAGAAAACAAATGTACTTTCAGTGATATTTGTTTGTAATGTTTATCTCAATTTACGAATTTTTTGTGGGTTTTAAAATAATTTTTAAGCATGCATATTTTTTAAATATGCTTGCAACCCAAATACAAAAGATTAACTCAATTGTTCAAAAACATTGTAAATAATTCAGAATTTGTTTGCTTTCGCGTAATATTCAATAACTAAATTGGCAAACGAAATTAAAACTCCAAAAATAAAATAAAATAAAACACGAATATAACAGATATCAAATCTAACTACTCAAAATAACCCGATAAGTATATAAAATTCAAATGGGAATTTCGTTCCGGGTGCATATAACTTGAATTCTTCAGAACGGATTTCCGTGCGACTTGACCTATTAGTTTTTTAGGGAAGATTTTAGTGCGTAACATATTGTTTTCCGTTGCTTAGCCATAGAATTATAGGGGAAAGTTATATAATCATGTGAACCCGATTATGAAAGATTACTCTTATTAGCTGAATGAAAAATGCAGAAATATTTTTATCTCTAAGTATATTGACGGGTTTATCTTCGGTAATGGGGCTGTGCGCTAGGGTATTGTTATTCTAATGAGTGTGCCTGGCACCTATTATGGCATGCACCTTTGTTTAAAACAATATAGAA
Source organism: Maratus speciosus (assembly GCA_963932465.1). Lineage (NCBI taxonomy): Eukaryota > Metazoa > Arthropoda > Arachnida > Araneae > Salticidae > Maratus > Maratus speciosus. The sequence goes on from OZ010795.1 coordinate 297,537,695, forward strand.
GGACTTATGTTTTAAGCGACTACCTGGCATGAAATTTGATTACAAAATACTAACCTACAAATGTTTAAGGTGCTTCTCCAGTTCCTTGCTCAACAACGCGAAACTTTCAGACATATTTTCTGACTCATTAAACGTAAAGGCTTAAAATTTGTAGGCCTGACTATTAAAGCGATTTGGAATTGAAATGCGTTTTTCCTTTTTTCATAAATAAATTACTTATCGAGTTATGAGAAGTTGTGGTTGTGTGACGGCCGGTTTTTATCCTTTATTGCACTGTTGCGTCTGAAATTCAGTTCAAAAAATCAACTGAAAGATCTTATACCTTTACCAACAAATGGAAACTATCTTTCGATTACATAATTTCTAAATAAGAACTCCTGTCAATTTCATGCGTTTCCGAACAAAAATTAATTAAAAAATATGTCAGAAAATAGCTCCTTTGGATTTGAGAACAGCCTTAACTTGACGTTTATGAAAAAACTCACATTTTAGTTTTAATTTTGGAACTCGCGAAATTTAAATTCAGAAAAAGGATGTTCTTTTGATTCATTGTGGTAATTTTTTTAACTTTTAAAATTAAAATACATGTTTTCTTTGGCGCGTGTAACAGAAGTACACAATACCTTCACAATACGCGGGTAAATGCAAAATATACATCCAAATGAGGTAGTAGTAAAATTTGAAATTTTATTCAAATTAAATCTACAATGATTAGATGAAATGATGTCATTTTCCATAAATTTTAAATCAAGACATCTGTCAAGATTTTTTTTTTTTGAAAATGTAAATAACCGCTCTCTTTTTGCTATAAATCACAGAAAATGTTATAACTGAATCTATCAGAACCAATACAACACTTAGCGATAACGTATAGCTATAAGATATAGCTGTAGTATCCAGTGAAAGTTGTAAGCAAAATATAGGAGCCATATGTTTACAATGAGTTTGATTACGCGTTGAAAAGATTTGATAGAATGTGGCGTCATATCTAGCTTTTTTTTTTTCTTTTTCTTAAAATGTTTTTATGAAAATTGACTGTTTGTATTAAAATAGATGTTTTAATTAAAAAAAAAAAAAAAAAAAAAAAAAAAAAAAAAAAAAAAAAAAAATTCAAATTGAGGTGCAAAGTTATTTTCATGCTCTTATAGTTAAAGTTTTTATTTTATATACAAAAAAAAAATGTAAATTTTCTGTTTAGAATGACGTCAGTATCAAACACGAAAAAATATAGCAAAAAAATCTTAATTTTTATTGGCAAATAGAAACAAAATACACGCGTTATCCTTATTTTTTTCACATTATTGTGTCATTTTTTAGGGTTTGGCTACAGGAAAGAAACATTTGAATTATAAAAGATTTAAAAAGAGATATTTCTATAATGTTAAATTATGGAAGTGGTAGAAAAAAGGGATAAATAGTGGTCTGATAATTTTTTAAAGTAGACAGTGATCTTTTCCACGTTCTAAAACGTATGTACATCGAGTTTCGTGCAAATCGGTCAAAAATTAAAGATTATATGCAAGAGTAAAGTAAGCATGTTTCATGCAGCCACCGATTGCATGTTATGCACTGAATCCAGTTCGCTTTAGACTTTGTATCTTGATATGACTCCAAACAATCGGCACATTCAGAGTCATCAAATTCCAGTCCAATACTGCCTTCAGAATCCATAAGGGGAATACTTTCGTCACTGTCGGAAGATGACTCACATTTCAGTTTCTTCCTCAAGTGAGGTGTTTTCAAGTTGAACTTCCCCTTCCTTTTTTTACACATTTTATTTCCGCCAAGCTGTCGTTCTTTGACGCTTTCATTGCTTCTTTTGCTTTTTATTTCCTTCTTCTTCTTTCTTTTTTATAAAATCTGAGCTCGTAATATTTTCTGCCTTTTGCTTCCTCTTACTTGGCTGTATAGATCTTTTGACCATTGTTTAATTGTTTAGATGGTGAGAATTGTAAACGGCCTACTTTTCCCTTATTCATATTTGGTGAACCATCACTGTTGCTGAGAATATTTTGATAAGTAGCAGTATGCGCTAATGTAGGTTAATTTAAATGTAAGTTCTACTTAAATCGCATTGATGAATTTATTAAACCGAAAAACAAAAATATATTTTGCAGCATTTGTCTTCAAGCTCAGTGAGGCATCTGTCCGAAAGTGGCGGGTAAGATGCCGCGTCGCCATTTTGTGTCATGTGAGCAACGCGAGAGAAAGACAACCCCATGTATGTATTCTACGTTGATCTAGTCTACAGTTGCAATCGGTTTTGGGATGGAATATCTGTTTATTTTGCTTAAAATATGTTATAAATCTTTATTAGAATAATTTTAGCAACTTACCATGCAGGTTCGAACCATAAAAACCGGCATAAATATGTAAATACTGGCAATTAAGCGGTGGAAACGCATACAACACAGCAGACAGCATTTAGGCACACAACGAAATTCTTAATTTGGCCTAGGGACCGCTAGTGTCGCCAATACAATCTCTGCGGCATCTGTCCCACCACGGCGTCTGTCCTCACTTTACTATAATAGTTCAAGTCAGCAAATGCCATGAACAAATACGGTGTGATCCCTTCGCCTTTCATATGAAAGTTTGGTACAGATGTCATATACGCTCCCTATTGGCGCGATTTTTTTCCGACGGCAATTTGGGGAACGTATCAACGGCATAAACAACAACATCCTGCTTACCATATCAAACAAAATGACTATACTTTGGCGCCAGTTAGCAGTGGTATGCTTGTGAAAACACTTAATTGTAATTCTCAAACCCCACAATGGCACCGGAATTTTACTAAAATCTTTTCCATTTAATATGTATGTGACATATACCCTTTTTATTTCCAAACAAAACTGTTCGTAAATTCCGGTGCCAGTTATTTATTTCAACGTTTTAGTACTGAAACTACTTTGCCACTGAACGCATAAAAAAGATAATGACCAATTAAGCGCACATGCGGCTGCAAAAGAACATAGCATTGATCGAAAAACTTTTCGAAGGTACGTAGACAAATTTCGCCAGCATGAATACAGTGATTTGAAGCCAAACTATGTGACAATTAAAGTTGTCAGGTCGAATGCCACAAAAAGGAGGAAAAGAAGACCAAAGAAAGCGGGATAGGGAAATTACAGAGAATCTACTGGTAATCCATTATCTATGTGTTATGTAAAATTACAGGGATTAGAAAAACAGAGATTCTATTAAATAACAAAGAAGTTATTCGGTAAATTTAAAGTAAATTAACATCGTTAAAAATACACAAGACTCTGTAAATCAATTTATTTTTAATGAAAATAACTTAACATAGTTATTGAAATTAGTGAATTTTAGAACTTCGAAGTATCAGAAATTTTCAAGTTAATTTGAACTGCTGTACCATTTAATTTTTTACACAATTTGTTTCTAGCCGGCCTGGGGTTTTAACCCAAGTCCTCTGAGCAGGAGAAAAACACCTTACTGAGTCCGCCAGAGGAACTGTTGCTGTTGTGTACAAAGGATTTCTTTTATAATGAAGCGGGTAAAAATCTATTGTATTTCTGCTTTTCAAAGATTTCGCTTCAAATATATTCGTTAGAAAATTTCTTAAACAGTTTATTTTAATTCAGATTACACCGATACATAATACTTATTATTTATTTCAATTAAATTTAATTTTTTAATACTTTATTTACAGAATTATTTATCAAGAAATTTGGTTTTTCTCAATAATTATCTTCTTTAATATCTGAAAATATACTGGAATTTTTAAATAATAATAATGTGAAATTTAGGTATTTTTTTTCATTAGAACTGGCTAAATATATCGGTAGTTATAACTTTTTTTTTTTTTTTTTTTTTTTTTTTTTGCAAAATATTTTCAAAAATAATCAGATTAATCATCCAAAAATACGTTTACGGTTATATCACAGTTCTTATAAAAGCAATGTGTTTAAATGTTTTATGATCCTCTTCTTTGTAAATGGAAAGGCTTTTGCAGTTGAAAATGTTTCATGTAACTTTAAAAAATAATAATAATAACTATGAAAATTATTAAGAAAATTAGCACTTTTTGAAAATATTTAGCTTCGACTACTTCTCCTACTCTATCTAAATTTGATTGAAAGACACGGAAATCCCTACTGGGAATTAGATACAAGATAAGGGAAATGTCTGTAAAACGATTACCGAGAAACGCAATCGAATGCATTTAACCGAGAACTAGTGTAAATTTACAGAGAGTCTTGACCGAGAAACTCAATCGAATGGATTTAACCGAGAACTGGTGTAAGTCTACAGAGAGTCTTGACCGAGAAACTCGACTGGGTGCATTTAACCGAGAACTAGTGTAAATTTATAGAGTCTTGACCAAGAAACTCAATCGAATGCATTTAACCGAGAACTAGTGTACATTTACAGAGAGTCTCTGTTTTTTTTCTTTGTTTTTACAGACATTTTTAACAGTGCGTTACGTAATAATCCCGAACTGGTGAGAAATATTTATATATATTTTAGTATGGGAAAAATTTTATCTAGAAGATGGAGCATTTTGAAGATAGAGCTCCCATGGAATTTCTCATAATTTTATTATAAGTCTTATTTAATTATTAAGTATTTTTAATCGATGTGTTTAAGTTTGTGTTAATAAAGACAAGTAAAAGCATCAAGACTTTATACTGAATAACATGAACATGGCGCTGAAATCTTGAAATATTATTTTTTATTACTTTCGAATGATAGAAATTTTCTATTTATAATAGACATTGCTTAGATATCATTATGAGCAACATATTTCGATGATTATCAGTAAAAGAAGATGTTAAATAACAACATGCCCAGCACTTAAATTCTCCTATTCATACATTGTATATAAAGAATCTGCAATAATGTTATGCGTATCCACTCTCAATTTTAATTGTTGACATTGAATGCCTTATAATCTGACATTTTAAATTAGACAGTAAGAAATCAAAATCTACTGCCCATTTAATTTTACTGAATTAATTACTGTGTTGAAATGTTATTTAAAGGCACAACCTCAAATAAAATGTCCGTCTGATATATATTATCTCATAGATAACTGTGTATACTATTTTGGCAATCTCCTTCAATTAGCATTGAAATATTCTTATCTGGTTCTCTATAAGACTAAAACACACTTAAAACTACTGAAACCACTTTTCCAGAAATTATCATCCATAGACGATATGTGCATCCAATTCTTTATGTATATCATTTCATCTATATTCTACAAACTTTTTTTAATAAACGAAATGCGGTTCATCGGAAAAATGCATAACTCATTCAAAACCCACCTTTAGCCAATTTGCTATCATACCCAGTAACCCTTACGAATTATTCTGTGTAGCCCTCTATATGAATAATAGCATTTATACGTACCATATAGTATGCATAAAGTGAAACATAAAAGCGCATATCATAATTAAAAATGCATATCCAGCAATCACCGCTAATGTACAGTACTTCTGATACAATATACTATCTGAAAACTTTTGTTTTACCCTGTAAATGCTATGCACTTCGTAATATACATGAAATAACTTATAGTAAACATCAGCGACGTATATCAATTTCATTGTATGTAAAATAGTGTAACATAATTGAAATACGCCGCAAACAATTCCCCCCTTCCTCCCTATATCATTCTGCAACGGAATTCTTTTGTGTGGCCCTGTAAAAGAATAATAACTATTATTTGCACCGCATATTCTACAGAATGCATGTTTTAATGCACTTCATAAATGCATATCAATATTTTTATGTTTGGTTGTGTGTAACATCATTAAAAATCCTTTTAAACGATTTCTTCCCATAGGCCCTAATGTAACGGAAAATTTTTGACTGTCCCTGTAAATGAACTAAACGCGCTACAAACTTCATTTGAAATAGAGAACGTGCTATGGTAAACTTCAACAACCTCCAAAAATTTCAGGACAATCCGAGTACATTTACGGGAGTTAGATCGTGGACAGACGGACAGACGAATCGAAGTCATCACTTTTCAACTTTGTTGGAAAGTGCTAAAAATTAGAAATAAAGAGGTCAGTATTTAAGAAATAGATAATTAGTTAGAGACTTATGACGTTCTTGCTTCTCTTGAAAATATATTTAAACTATGAAGTTTAAAATTTCCACATAAATTTTAATTTTCAACCTATTTAAATTTTACGGAAATTGGTCAGTTCTTTTAAACACTTTCCAACAAAGTTGAAAAGTGTTTATGCATTCAGTTATCTGCCCGTCTGTCCGTCAGTTAGTCTATCCGTCTGTCCGTCTCTCCACGTTTTAACACCCGTAAATATGCTCAAATTTTCATGAAATTGATAAAGTTTATTTAGGGCCAATAAAACATGTTTGGTATTGTATATGAAGTATGTATGATTAATCGTCCACTTACAGGTGCACTCCAAAGTATTCAATTACATTACGGTATATGGGGAAAAATCGTTTGCAGAGCATTTTAAAGGCATTATGCTATTTCAAATGTATAGAAACTGATATAAATCACTGAATTTCACTACGATCACGTTAGAACAGGGTATTCATAGCATTTTTTATTAATTTACAAGGACACAAAAAGGAAATCGTTACAGTATAGTACTGTCTTTGAGCAATAATTGCTGGAGTGTACGGTTTAAAATTCGGTATACGCTTTTAATTTTAATTAATTGTTTGCATTTTACTCGTTATATATAAATCCTATACCTCAAATACAGGGCTGCACGAAAGTATTCATGTACCGTTCTCCTTATTAGAGGAAATTGCTGAAGATAAATTTTCGTCTGAATTATATGTAAATCTTAAGTGAACTAAATTTTGGCATCCATGTAGTTAATAGATTCAAATCTATATTTCATATAAAGGGCTGAAGAAAAAAGCGCATAATTTTCCGATTGTGGATGGGAACAGCTGAAATTCGGTTTTGAAATGTATTATGCGTTTCCATATGGTTGAATTAGACGTAATACAGGGAAGTCAAAATCAATATGGCGATTACAAACGGCTATAACTATTAAGTGAAAAAGAATTTATCGATAAGATTAACACAGAAAGTAGACGGAACTTTAAAATTTCTTTACGTAAGGTGCAGGTGCAGTGAAGCGGAAGCCTACGCATGCTCGAGTTGAAAATTCGCAACAACAAGAAACCTGTTTCTTGCAGTCATCTCATTAGTAAAAATGGCGAGTCCCGTGCAGAAAGCATTCTGCATGTTAGAATTTAACATATGCCATTCTGTTATCACAGTGCAGCAAGATGGAGCACCCCCACACTTTTGAACTAACATCTTCCAAAGCGTTAGATCGGTCGAAGTGGAAATGCCGACGATGTCTTCTACTCTTGGCCACCAAGATCTCCGGATTTGATACCCTGCGGTTTTGTGCCTCCAATGCCCAAAACAATTGAATAACTCAATGTACGCATTTCTAATGCGCTTGTGTCGGTGACTGAACAAATACTTCAGAATGAATGACGTGAAATGGACTACCGCTTAGATGTTGTCCGTGTGACCAAGGGATGTCACATAGAACATCTATGACGTAACACGTAAGTATACAAAATCTTGAAGTTCCATCTACATTCTGTGTTAATCTTATCGATAAATTCTTTTCCATTAAATATTTATAGCTGTTTGTAATCGCTATATTAATTTTGACTTACCCTGTATTTTAATTTTTTTAAACAGTGCAGTTGTGTTACATTGTTCTGAATGCGTTGGAAAGTGTTTCATAATCTATGCTTGACTCATGATTTTTTTCGTACATTTTTTAATTGATTAGACGCATAATTAGCACAGTTTCCAGAATGAACATTAAAATTCGTACTGCTATAATTACAGAATATCACAATCATTAAAAATAAATCTTCCAAACTATGAACAACATGGAAGTAGTACTTGTATAATTACATAAAAGGATAGTAAATTATAACCTAATTACCAAAAAGGGTATTTATTTATCTTTCAGATTCAGGAAGAAACATTTAGAATAATTAAAAAAAAACAGTAAAGCTAAAATTTCACGAGGAAATACGTGAGTATTTTTATGACTTTCAGTGATTAATTAAAATTCTTAACATTGGACCATACATAGTATAAACGTTTAATGTTTTTATAACATAAGAGCAGTCTAATCAGCAATATGTAAATGCGTCAAAAATTATTTCAATGAAATTACAGCAAAATAAAAAAAATAGTTATAAACAATTAAAAATGAGCTTTTTTTTTTTCTCATGTGCAAAATTAGGAAAAGGCTTTAAAAAAATAAACCATATGTGCACTAAATAGGAATGAAAACTAACATGCTAAACTTTATATGATTTGCTATGAAATTTAAATACAGACAAGAATAAATTTTCTTGATGAATGTTTTAAAGCATAAATCATTTTTATTATTTTCCTTAACATATTTCTTGAGTTTTGCTCGTAATTTAAGAAAACTATTTCAAAATATACTTAACTCCATAATTCATAAATCTTTAAAATTTTGAAGAATTCTTAATTGCACCCTGGAGTTCTTATAAGACTGGAACTTTAAAAAAGGGACTTATCGTTTCACAATATTTTCCGTCTATTTACTTTGGAGTTTTTTTTTTTAACTCGGTGTAGTCCTTATCTCATTCAAATATAACTATTTCACATACTTTTAAATAGGAGCAGAAATTTAATTATCCTTCTATGCTAACTTTTTGAAAATTAAAGAGAAGAGAAACATAATTAAATGCAGCTAAGTTTTTCTTTTAAATTTAATAGAAAACAAATGTCAGAAAGGGGTGACTTATATACTGATACATAATTTAGCTTAACAAATAATATATTAAGGAAATTAATACCATAAAAATATTGAGCATAATAAATTATTTTTTAAGGTTATTTAGGTTTAAAAGACACGCACATTGTCTCGCAAATGTAATACTGTTTTTTTTTGTTTTTTTTTAAGTTTATCCATGAAATAATGTAGCAAATTTCGTACAAAAAATTATGAATACAAATTAAGATCTATTTTCTAAAATAAATGTAAATTATTTGCCAGGTAGCGGCCAACCTTTATTCAAATTTCTCTACCTGGGATTAAAAATTATATTTTATACTTTGTATAGCATTAAGTGAATTATGATCCCTAATTAAATGTGTCGTTGATTTTACACATTAAATATTTTTCTTCATATTGTGATAAAATCGGAACTACTCTCAACGATGAATCTCTTGTACTATTAAAATAATTGGGGATATAAAGGCGTAAAGTGTGCTGAATCCGACAATTTTTTTTTTTTTTTTTTTTTTTTTATTTTTTTTTTTTTATTAACTACTATGTATGTGTTCCCATTATTTCCATGATTCGCGTTGTAACAAAAGACATATGGAATCCATGAATACATGAAGACATTCAACGCAAAAAAATAATCAAAGAGTGTTGATATTTAGTAAGCACAATAAGCCTGCTGTTAATTTAGTGTTTACATTTGGTGCACAGAGATTCTATAAATTTTCTTATACGGTGAAAGGCTTAATGAAGTAAACACGTATTCAAATTAATATTTTTATTTATGTATTAGTGTAATTGTGTATACCGGGTGTTTCAGAGTTATGTGTCAGAAATGTAAGGGCGGGTAGAGGAGACCTACATAAGCGGAATTTGTATAGGAATGTGGATACGGAAATTCAGCGTTGAGACAGTACAGGGCGCTGTCGAGTTCGGCGGATGAAATCATTTCGCTGTCTTGAATCATCATTCCCCGCACGCATTTCGAACGACATGCATCGTTACACCAATTCGGACATTGATGGGGCTGCGCTTGGAAATGTCTCACACACAATGCAGGCCCAACTGCTTTCAAGCATGTTTAAGGTCTATTCTCTAGAGTCCATAATACTACTTCTTCCACTGCAGAAATTCTGCGATATCTTCCAGTGCCCATATCATAACTGGAAGCATAAAACGATTCACTCGCGCAAAACTTTCGATGAAGGCGCTCTAATGTTTGGGCAATCCGGCGGATTCTTTCTATGTCCATACTTTGAGCAGCCGCTCAATTTGCTTTAGAAGCACCATACATGAAATGCATGTCTGTAATGTCCGGATTAGTGTATCGATGCTAGTTGTTTGAAATCCTTGCGAGGAATGACTATTCACGCCAGAAAATTGCTTTCATCCGAGGGACTCAACAGCGCCCTCTGCTGTTTCAACGCTGAATTTCCGCACTTACATTCCTATACAAAATCTTCTTTTTTAGGTCCCTCTACCTGCCTTTAAATTTGTAACATATAATATTTAAACATCCTGTGTACTTACATTACTACAGATGTTTCTATATAACTTTTTTTTTCAGAAGATCTCTACAAGGATTCGCAGAAGCGTTTTCGGATTATCTACTTCTCTAAGTTTCAAACTTTTCACAACATTGTTGTCAGATTACTACAAAATTGCGGTCATTAGCAGCTGTCCTGTGATTGTAAGGTTTAGAATTATAATCTGTAATTTTGTGACTAAATATAGCAAACACTGCTAATACCAAAAAATCGAAAATCTTTGTCTCGTTGTGTTAAAAATCTTGAATGCCAAGCTTAACAAACAGGAGAACCCTTGAAGCGCTGACCGTAGTATAAATAGATTAAAAAAAGAGTAGAAAAATACCTCTGGTTGAATGTGTCACACGAAGTGAAGTGGAAAATTCTGAAAGTTCCAGTGGTAAGATGTTCGGCTTCTGCTGGCCATTACACAAGTTCATCATGTTGTTATTGTTTACATCAATTGGATATTTTTAAGCAAAATGAAAATTATAAATCATATAAATGTTTACAAATGAAAACATCAGGTATTTAAACACTAAACGAAAGGAAGCTAGATACCTGCATTTTAAAGTGTTAAACTAAGAGCCGAAGAGAAGTGAAGTGAAAAACGCTGTAAATACCAGAAGTAGTATTTTTTCTTTCTTTCGCTCTCTTGCAAAATTCCCTCTTTTGGACATTTAGCGTTTTCCATATTTCTTCCTCAATTCATCAGTTTTATTACCATTTTCTCCGTAACTCTAGGAAATGGTGGAATGTATTGTTGACACGGTACTAACAAAATCTGTGCACAAAGTCACTCCGAAAAATACGAGTGTTTGGAACAAAATTATAGATTTTTACAATCATATTTGATATCTTGCAACAAAACACAGCTAAAAAGCTTTTGTGAAAGAATAAAAGGAAATTACACTTTGAGAGTAGCACAATCCTTTTTTACCAGAATATCTACAAAAATTGAGAGAAGTGCTTACGCATCAACTACTCTGCTATCGTCATAAAAGTTTATTACATCCTCTGATAATCAGAAATCATGGGGAATTTCAGGCGTCATCTGATTGTAGGGATTTGAATTAGAATCGGATATATTGTGGACTGTCAATGAAATTTTGTTATAATTTTTTTAGCAACTGATGAAAATGGTGGAATTTGTTATTGTCGTACTAGGAAATAAATTAGTGTTCTAAATCAATCTGAAATTTATCAGTTTTTTAAACAAAAAAAGTACACTTGGGAATTATATTTAATAACTTGCCAATATAAAGACCAAAAAACGCATTTGTAAAAGCAAAATAAATAAATAAATAAATAAATAAAATAAAAATAAATAATCAAATAAAAAATAAAATTAATTAATTAATTGATTAAAAAAATATATATGTGAAGGAAAATGTAATATGTAAGTAAAAAAAATCATGTTAAACTTAATATCGAATTTTTATAAAATATATATATATATACAAAATTTGAAAACTTATTCCTACCCATAATAATATGGTAAGAAACTTAAGAGTGGGTGTTTGTGTATGTCGACTTTGCTCTGAATTTTATTCGATTTTTAAACTAAATTTTGTATGTGAATTTTAGAGGGGGTTTTATTTTTCCATTTCAAGGCAAAAGAATAATAGGTTTTAATCATTCAGCCATATATAGTAAATTTTGTTTTGTTTTCGATAAAGTTTATTAGTATTCTAACAGCAATTTTTCATTTTATCGCGATTATGTTTTATGCAATTTTTAGAGGTTTTTTTTTTCTCGTTTTGCGACGATTTTATGGCTTTGGTAAAATGAATTTGCTTTCAAAAGCATAGGGCGGGCAATTTGGGGGAGTATCCTACAGCATGTTAATCAATTTCGGGAAAAACAAGTTTAAAACAGGTTTGAAAGAGCTCTCTTCTTTGTTTTGACCTGCATCTGCAGCTAAGTCTCACCTTTTCTTTCTTCTTAGCTTGGGTATGCGGCCTAATTCATTAAATTTTGTCTTCTACGATGTTCGACATTTAGAATTTTTTAATGCGATTTTTAGAGATTTTTTGCGTTTGTTGTGGATTTCTTGTTATTCATTAAAAAAATTCTAATTAAAAAGTTTTATTCCATTATAGAAAATTTTGTTGATGCGATGGATGAATATTTTGTGATTTTTAGTGCGATTTGCATCTTTTTGTTGTTTTTGTTGTTGTTGTTGTTGTTCTTTTCCCAAAACTATTTATTTTGACATTCGGAAAACAAATTCGACTTAAAACAGCTATCTTATATTGTAAATTATGGCCTCAGTTAATTTGGAAATTTAACGATTTTTAAAGCTATTTTCAATAACATTTTTTAAAGATTCTTCGCGTCAACCCTACGGCGATTTTTTTATTTCTAACTTTTATCCTCCTCAATTTTTTTTTTTATTATTTTAGTGATTTTTAGTGACACTTTCAAGGATTTTTTTTTAGTTCCGCGTTGGGTTTTTACATTTGAAACAAAGTTCGGTTTCAAATTTTTATATAATACTAGAAAGTAGCCCGTCAAAAATGACGGAAATTTAGATATAAAGATATATACAACTCATGCGCAAGAATATGAGTTTTTCTCGCTTGTTCCGCAGTGATAGATGAAAATAACACATTTTAATAACAAAACACATTTATGAAAATCTGTGTACAGTAGAAGACCACTAATCTGCACAGTTTGGTTCCAAGTGTTATACAGATTTGAGGCTTTTTGCGGTCATGTCTATTCAATCTTTGTTCACATTTTTTTAAAGTTCATATATTGGACAATTTAGATTGTTAATTCTTAAAAATAAATAAATTGCACACTTGAAGTAAGGTAAAAACTATTAAACTATCGTATACGATTTAATGAAATGGTATTATATGGTGTGCTTCTCGATCTTGGTTACGACGTTGGCGAAATTGGCTGGAACTTGTCATAATCATAATTGTGTGGGCCGCTATAACAAAGAAATAACCAGTTTTTAATAAAATTTCCAACACAAAGTAGTTTTCAAAAACTTGTGTAAAATTGCCGGATGTTCTGATGTTATGTCAGTCCTAGGAATAATATTTGTAACACTGAAGAATTTCCATGTATATGTGGAATTTAGGAAATCTTCTCCAAAAGAAAGGTCTTGAAATGACATTGTAATTCTTCAAACCTAAAAGTTTAATCGGGCCCTGATGTTGTTTACTGAAATCTAATAAATACATTGATTTTGAAAATTACAATAGAATTAATTAGTTAAACTTATTTAACGTAAACCCGATGTTACTTCAATGTAATTTTTTAGTATTAAGAATGAAAATTATTAATTTTTTTAAATCATGGATTTATAATTTTTTTTTCATTATTTAATAACTAAATAATGAAAAAATATGCTTTTGTTTTGAGTTCATAAATATGACAATAAAGTAATCTAATTAAGAAGCATTGCAAAATAAAATCTTTGTGAATTCAAACCATAAAAAAACGATACCGCCACCATTTTACCTACTATGACGTCATAATAATATTGTCCATTGATTGTTGGAGAACTCACTTTGTGTATGATTACCTCAATGGTTTAATATTTCTACGATTCACGATGAATGAATCACTTGTGTTTGTTTAAGTTAATGGAATGCGATATTAAGCTGTCCACCTAATTTCAACTGACGTTATCCTTGGATATATGCAATTTTTAATCGAAATTAAAAGCAATGCTTTGATCTCGAAATAAAATGTTTTAGTTTATGTAATTTTCTATTTCTATTAATTATTTATTTAGGTACTTTTACATTATATCGCATTTTTTTAAAAAGCTTTGCGCAATTCGGGCTTCAGAAAGTGGGATATGTTGCCAAAATATATAAACAGCTATGAAAAAAACCTGATGAATTTTTATTTTTGTTTATACATGTATTTCTTATTATTAATTATTTATTTATATACTTTTTCACTATAGGGCACTTTGCATTTTAAAAAAAAACTTGGCGCAATTCGGGCATCAGAAAGTGAGGGCACAGATGCCATATATTGGCGAGATTTTTTTCTGACTACAATGTCATAGACACAACGTGTACTTAACTGGCGCCAAAGTGTCGTTATTTTGCTTGATATGGTAACCCGGATGTTGTTGTTTATGCTGTTGATGTTTTCACCAAATTGGCGTCGGAAAAAAATCGCGCCAATATGGAGCGTATATGACATCTGTGCCAAAGTTTCTATATAGCAGTAAAAGACTAAAAAATTAAGTTGAAGTAAGTAAGTTGAGTTGAAGTAAAATTAAGAAATATGTTGCCAAAATATATAAACAGCTATGAAAACAAATCTAATGAACTTTTATTTTTGTTTATAGATGTATTTATATACATAAAAATCATTTCTAAATATATCTCTCACCCGCAAGAAACTGACACATCTCGCAAAAATTTATTTTGCGTTTTATTCCACCAATAGGTTTATCATAGGTGTGTCTTGCTACACAAAAAGTTTCATAAGTATAGTTATACGGGAAATCACTTTATTACGCTATATGTCCATTCGTGACCACAGAAAAGGGGTGGATTGTGTTGGGAGGTAAATTTATCCAACCCTCCAAACCTCCTCTTGTGTCTTCATTCTTAAGGGTTTTACGCTTTTATGCGCATTTTTACTCCTGCATGCTGAGCTAAATGCTATAATTTCAAGTTATAGTGAAATCATGCACATTTTCTTTTGCCTCCACTGTGAAATTTACTTTTGTCGAGATGTGTCACTTTTCTTGCGAGAGAGCGATATGTAATATATTTTTTTTTATATACAAATTACGGCACAGATGTCATATACCCACTGGGGTACATAACTGGCGCCAAAATGGTGTTATTTTGCCTGATATGTTAACCCGTCTATTGCTTTTTATTTATTAATAAATTGATTATTTACTTTTATTTTATTATATAAACTGTTTTGTTCGATAGTTATTAAACTTTTATTTATTTATTGTTATTTCGTTTTAAAATGACAGCAAATAATTTAAAAATATATATGTAATTGGTATTAGAAAACGAGATTTTCGTCAAATTGGCGTCAGAAAAAAATTATGCCAATCCCGATGCGTATATGACATCTGTGAAACGATTACTTCTGTTTCTTTATAAAAATGAGTAAATAGGTTTTTTTATACTAAATAAATTGTATACATATGGAAAAAATTGCGGAACAGATGTTATATATTCCCGCGGCCGCCATCTTGGATTTTTTCTTGGCGTGAAAATCCCTTTTCCACCTTGTAAATGTCGCCAAGCAGATTTATGCGCATGTTAGGCTGAACGGGGTTGCCAGAACACGTGATTCGCCGGGGTTTCCTTATCGATAAACGCCAACAAATCATCGCTGAGAAATCCAAGATGGCAGCCGCGGGAATATGTAACATCTTAGCCAAAATTGCTTGTGAGTATGAAACAGTAAATAGGTTGTCAGAAAATACGTTGGCAAACTGCTTTCTCGCCAAAAACATTTTCTCCGAAGTACTGTACATAAGCGGTGATTGCTGGGAATGCATTTTTAATTATGTTTCACTATATTTACGCATACTAAACTGTGTGTATAAATATTGTAGTTCATATACAGGGTTACACAAAATAATTCATAAGGGTTACTGAGTATGAGATTAAATTGGGTACTACTTAGTTATCCCGTCGACCAATTTCGCCAAATTATATAAATCGCCAAACCACTCGCCAAATTATACAAATTGACATAATTGTTATTTTTAATAATAGAAGAACAAATAAATTAGTATAACATTAATAAAAATACAAATAAAACGTCGAAATAAAAATCACTTGATGACGTAAACACGTATAACTTGCTTAAAGTCAAGTGAATGTGACATTTACCATTAACCATTATTGGGATTTAATCTTACAGTTTACCGATAGATTTTTGGTTGCCTGGATAACTAAGTAGTACCGTAAAGGGCTTAAAGGTAGTTTTTAAAGGAGTTGTGCATTTTTACGCTGAACTGAATTTAGATTTCTAAAAAATGTTTGTAGAATATAGATAAAATGATGTACAGGGTCACGCAAAGAATTCGATGCATAACCGTCTATGGGTGATAATATCTGGAAATGTGATTTCAGTAGTTTTAAGAGTGTTTTAGTTTAAATTAAGTTTTAGCTAAATAATGGCGTGTAATAACAGTACTATTGGCTATAAACGGTAACTGTTGAAATCAATTTTTAAAATTTTTTATGCGTTTTCTAAAATGTTTTCTTAGTTATCTTATTTACCTTATTTCCCTAAATAAAGAAGTTTTGTTAAAGTATTCAGGAAGTGTTGGAAAGTGATTTATATTCTATGCTTAACGCATGATTTTTATTTCATGTTTAGTCTTATTTTGCATTTATTTTATTCTTAATTTTTTAGGGTATTTTCCGTTATACGGGCAGCATGCCAAAATGTATGCTCATGCGCCAATTATTTCAACCCTGATCGTGAAAAGGATTTTTATTGTAAACCATGCGAAACATTGTGATTTGTTATTTATGAAACGTGAATCACGTGAATGTTTATTATTTAACCTTAACCTTGGAAAGATTTTTAATTTGCTTTTATTCGAATTAAAAATGCTGTTTTTACGCTGACGCTGAGATGGATTTTACCAGAGAAAGTTGCGATAAAACTGTTTCAAGAATTTGGAATTCTTCATAATAAAAGGTTGTGTTCAAAAAATCGTATTATTTATACAGATTGCTGGAAAGGATATAAAACAGATGAACTGCGAAGTGCTGGTTATGATAATTTCACAGTAAATCAGAAATACAATTTTGTAGACCCTAATTTTGGATGTCATACTCAAAATGTTGAGAGATTGTGAGACATCGCAAAATGGAACAACAAAAGACATTGGACTATTCGTCATCATTTAGAGTCCTATCTCATAGAGTTTATGTGGCGACGTCTTCATTCAAAAAATGAAATGTTTAATGCAATGCTAAAAGATATTTGTAATTTTATGGCAGAAATTCAATATGATTTTTTATTTTATTACTTTATTGTATAACAGTTATTTGTTCACTTATTTTAAGTATATATTTGTGATTTAATAAAATAGTTCGTAAAAGTCTGTAATTTTCAAATGCTATATCTTTTAAATGCTCACTTTGCTATCGACAATGTTTTTCTTCTATTTTTCAAATGTTTCAATTCACGTGATTTTCATTTTGCGCCAACTATTGCGCTTGGCGACAATGCTGTCCGTATAACAGAAAAGTACCTTTTTTAGTCTTATACTGCTTTATGGAAACTTTAATATTTAATGTTTAAACTTTTCGCTTCCTCCCCCCCCCCCCTTGCATATAGTACTAAATATAGAGCAAAATAATAGACAGTTTGGTACGTTTCCACTATAGGGGCTTTGGCGTTTTCTAAAAAAAAATTTGGTGTAATTCAGGCATCAGAAAGAGAGATTTGTTGTCAGATCATAAAAACAGCTATGAAAACAAACTTGATGAGCTTTTTGTTTGTTTTATATGTATATTATTGATGTTTTTTATGTAAAAATTACTTCTGTTTCTGTATAAAATTAGATAAATGGCTTTTTTATGTTAAATAAATATATAAATATCGAAAGAAAATGCGTGTGTATATAAAATGAAACAGTGGATAGGTTCCCGGAAAATATGTTGCCAAATTTTCTTTTTCGCCAAAGAAACTATACTGGAAAAGTACCTAAAGCACATTAAAATCACGCAGTTAGGAGCTCAGACACTACACCGTCGTCTATTGGCGGCTATTTTATTAGTAGCATCGGGAGGAAGATGTAAAGATGTACATTTTCATATATTACACTTTAAATTCGCACCCATAGATTTTGAAAAAATATCTTAAAAGAGCGGAGTTTAAATTAAATTGCGGTGACCTCCTTTATGAAAGATTAATGGTTTTAAATGGGAATTTCGCCAAATTAGCCAGCTATCGCCAAGTTGGCTTCATATAGGACAACTTATTTTTGACGCCAAATTTGGCGATATTTCGCCTAGTTGGCCAACATTTGGCGTTACTGTGGTAAACTTGCGTTAGTATTTTTCAACAATTACTCATTTCAATGAGGCGGTCTTACCGGAATTGTGAGGGACACACAGAGACTTGGATTTTATATAAATAGATAGTAATTTTTGATGCCTGCGATTTTTGAATATTAGTGATCTGCAATGCTATTTTCAGCTATTTTGTGATATTTGAAACAGAATTCAGTTCCAACTTTTGTTGTAATACATTAATTTTGACCTTCGCAATTTTTGAATGTTAACGTTTTTCTGTCATTTATGAAAGATTTCTTAATACAAAGTTTTTAAGCTATTGTCAATACGATTTTCGATGCGACTTTCAATCAGATTTTTAGTTTAATTTTTATTCCCGCGGCGAAATTTTGACATTCGTAAAAGAAATTCTGTTTCAAACTTTTAGCACAATATAGTAAACTTTTTACTCTACAATTTTTGAAATTTAGAAATTTATAATGCGATACATATTGCGATTTTTAGTGATTTTCTCAGATTTTTGCGTGTTTCATTGATTTTTTGTCATTTATGAAAAAAAATAGAGTTTTTGTATTTAGATTTTTAGAGTTATTTTGCGTTTTGTACTATATTTTGAATTGCTGAGGAACGAAGGTGGATTAGCTCGTAAATTAATGCAAGTGGATTTGAAAGTGCTCACTTGGATACGGTAGTGGCGATTTGGAGAATTACTTACAATATTCTACATGTATCATAATATATTATATAATGTTTATGCGCAGCTTCTTTAATTGTCAGTTACGAAATCTAATGTTTTCACTTATATCTTAAGATTTTTCTCATAAGCGAATCTGAATACATTCTAACGGATATTACTTAGACTTGATGCAAATAAGGCGGCTAAGAAATTATTTAGAAGATACTGATGTTTTTCGGAATATAAACTATCAATTAAGGGTACAGTTCCCCTTCAATCGGTGAAAAATGCTAGAAACCTGATTCAGTTTCCATATTTTTTCACAAACTAACTAATAAACAAATTCAATGAAAATTTTCGGATTGTTAAGTATAGCTTTACTTACTACAATAAACAAAACAGATTGATGAAAAATATTTGAATTAATTAGGAAAACTTAATTAGGTAAGCTACTGTTTTTGTTATTTTCATAATTACTATATGTCACTGCGCGCATATCTCGTGTTCATTTTAATTTATTAATTTTAAAGGGATGTTAATTTACACATAGTCCTCCGCTTAACATAATGAACTAAAATATTTTAATTATCTTTTATTTATAATATTTATAATTAGTAATAAAATTAAAAAATAAAATCTGTAAAATTTCTCGCATATTTTTTGTAATACATTTTTTTATTATTTATGATAATTCTAAGATTTTAGTTCATTTTATGCAGAAGTGTGATATTAATGCACTCTGAAAGTTTCAACCCATTATCTTCACTAGTTTTTGCGAAATCATGCGTGCAGTGATATATGGCAATTAAGAAAACAACAACAACAACAACAAAAAACAGTAGGTTACTTAATTAAGTTTTCCATATTAATTTAAATATTTTTCACCAATCTGCTTTGTTTATTGTAACAAGTAAAGCAATACTTAACAATTCAAAAAATTTCATTGAATTTACTTTATTAGTTAATTTGTAAAAAGGTATTGAATTTTAATCAGTTTTCTATCATTTTTGACCGTGTGAAGGGGAACTGTCCTCTTAAACCAATAGTTTTAATGGAATTGTACTATCGTTGTTGTTATTTATCTGTCTATTTTTATTTATTTTTCTATTTGCTAAATTGACAGAGACACTTTCTCAAAGGGGTGAATGCACAAAAAAGTAACGCCGGTAGAGAAAATCGTTTTTGGATGGAGTTTATAAAAATCAGAATTTATTTATTGATTTATAACTGCAATTTATTTTGTCATTGCTTTTTAACAATGCATTTTAGTTTTAATTAATTTTTCAACTACTTTTCAGCAGAGAAAATACACTTGAAATTATTGAATATTAAAGATGTGAATTATCACTTTGCTAACTAAGCGTAAACCAACAGAGTAAAAAATGTCCAAGCCGGGAATCGAACCCGGGTCTCTGGAATAGCGGTCCAGTGCTCTGCCACTAAGCCACGAGGACGATGCCGAGCTTGGCATCTCTCACTCACACAAGTCGGTAAGACTGCTACCGCAGCTATACTGCTGAAAAAGATGAAAAATTAATTAAATTGTATATTCACTGATGCTGGGTTTATTTGCGTCTCATGTTACGTCTCAAGATTGTGTGCTCATGAAGACTTTTCCATCATATAGCTGCGGTAGCAGACTTACCGACTTGTGTGAGTGAGAGATGCCAAGCTGGGCATCGTCCTTGTGGCTCAGTGGTAGAGTACTGGAACGCTATTCAAGGAGCCCGGGTTCGAATCCCGGCTTTGGCATTTTTCACTCTGTTGGTTTACGCTTAGTTATCAAAATGATAAATCACGTTTTTAATATTCATTTTAATTTTGTTAAACAACGTTTTAAACTTTTTCTTTTAATTGCTAAATGTGTCAGGTAAAAAAAAAAAAAGCTAAAAAATGTTTAAAGGATCAAAGGCTAATTATAAGCACGGTATTAACTATAGAAAAAAAAGGATAAAATATCTGAAGTAAAGTATTAAAAAAAAAAAAAAAAAAAAAAAAAAAAAAAAGATCTGACAGAATTATTTCATGAGCAAACCGTAAAAATAAATTTCAATGAAAGTAAGATATTTTTTCCTCCAATCTATCCATCAATTAGAAGATAATACCATTGAGATTGTAATACGTAAAAGTTCAATATGAAATGATGCAGCATAATTAAACTTACCAAAATTACGGTTCCAGTTACTCCATGGTTAAAAATATGAAATAAACATCCAAGGAAAAAAACAAACGCATTCTAAAAGTATACGGGAAAAGTTTATTGATGTCGTTTCAGATCATTGGACCATATATCGTTCAATTTTAGAATGTACTAATTTATTTGTTTTGAAAATCGCTCCGATAGAGCCAAAATATGTAAACAGCCCAATAATATTATGTTTACTGCTTTAAAAATTTTCATCTGTAGTTTAGAAATTACAATAAGTAACAAGTTGTTATTTTATTTATATAATTAACCTTTTTTATATAATCACATTTACAAACGGATGTGTTCGGCTGAGTGTGACGGAACCTGTTTAATGTGGTAATTGTCACTCTACTTTCCTGTACAGACGTTTTTTATTATTGTGTGATCTACTTCTCATGTAAACTTGTACGTAGATATCCATGGTACTCTTTTGTTATGATTAATTTTATGTACGTGTCAATATGTCATGCAGTCAAGACATTTTTTTATGCACGTTCTTTAACAAACGATTTTTTTTTTTTTTTTGTAACTAGGGGCCTCGGCCCTCTACGAGCTACGATCGCCAACCCCCCGTTCAGACACTGCAGTCTCTAAAAGCACGCTAATTTGATCGTCTTTAAAAAGATTTTGGAAGATTGAATTATAATTAAAAAAACAAAGGCGATCTCCCTATAAACGGGTTTCTATTCATTTCTCTTTGATTGGGGAATTTTACGGAAAAATCAGCTGCTGTTCAAAGATACAATGGCATTTCAAAATCATCTAATATAAAATGAATTAAGTAAACAGAGACTTTGTCTCCCGGTATTTTTTAACAAAGGGAAAAGAAAGTCCTTTTAAATAAGACATTTTAAATATATCGTTTTTAATCTGACTTAATTTTCACCAAACTATTCTTTCCCTTTTTAATATTCACGTGAAAATACTTTTATTAGAAATGAAATATTATTTGCGCTGTCAAAAAAAAAAAAAATAAATAAAAAAAAAAAAAAAAAAAAAAAAAAAAAGTTGAAAAGTTTATCTCAAAATATCAAGTTAATGTCTCGCGCTATTTTTAAATTTAAACTGTTTTGCAATGTTATTTTTTGTTCATTTTACGTAATAAGTGTAATGTGACGTAAATGTGATCTAATTTCTCCTATTTAAGACTTCTAACGCATGTTAATGAATTTATTATTTTACAATATCCTTTCTCTGTTAAAATTCACGTGTAATTATAGATGAAGTAATTTTCAATAAGTTCCTGCTTTTTATACGTAATTATTTAATTCGAATTTGAAAGTTTTTTTTTTCTGTATATAATAGTCACGTGTAAATAAATTTTTAATTTTAAGCAAACATTATTGTTTCAGTTGTTTATACAATTGGCAACAGGTTAAAATAGTACAATTTTCTGAAATAAGTAAAAAATATCTCTCGAAATGCTGAAAATTTGAATTTAAAATAGAAATGAAACCTCGAAAAATGAGTCAAATTAAAAAATTAAATGAATTCTGCACACCGGGAAATTATAACGTATAAAATGATCTAAAAATTATTAAATTCCGATGTATAGTTTTTGTTCCTATAAAACTTTTTTAGTGGAACGATTTTGTTCAACTTTAGCATTAAATATCTCTTAAAATAATTCTTCGATTTGAAAAATGTCTGCATAAGCGTGTTTATCAAACATTTCTGTATAATACTACCAATTTTCATATTTTTGTATGCATTATTTTTCTTAATATTAACGAAGAAAGTTCTCCGGTCACAAAAAATTCAAAACCGGCGGCGGCGGTGACAGCGCTAGTTACTTTTTTTTAGAATAGAGAGATAACAATTATTTTAAATTTAGCCTATATTTATTTTCGAGAAACTCAAATGTTAAATATTACCTCTATTGTAGTCTTATTAGATCATAAAGTTATTTTAGCCACCCCTTACCTAAAGCGTAAAGTTACATTTTCATTTTTCTTTGATTTAATTCACTCTATGAAATTAAAATAATAAAACTTTGTAAAAAATCACCATAAAATTAAAACAAAACACAGGACGCGTTTCGAGCTAAAAACATAACAGCTCGTCATCAGCTAAGCATACACGTGTCCGAAAACGGACAAGTTCAAAAATGAACTGAAGAAAAAGAATGTTGCGAAGAATGCGACAGATGGCGCTACCTGATAGAGGAAGATGCAAAAGGGAAATGTGTTGAAAAAAGATAGAAGAGAAAATGAAATGGAAAAAATGGAAATAAAAGAAAAATAAAAATAAAAGAAGTAAATTAAAAATATAAATAAAAATAATAAATAAAGAACTATAAAAGAACAAGAAAAAATCCAAATTATTATTATTATTATTATTAATTTTTTTTTTTATTTTTTTTTTATATTTTTTTTTTTTTAAATAAAATAAAAAGAAAAACAAGAGAAAAGGGAAAAGAATTACAAAATTAATTTCCACGCTGGAGATAGGAAAGGAGATGATGGGAGATCATTGACAAGATTAGCAGAATTTTTAGAAATAAAATATGCTTCATGAAAATCCAAGTGAGAGGGAGAGGCAGGGGAAGAAATAATTTTGGCCATGGAGAAATTGAAACAATGACTGGAAGACCAACAGTGAGAAGCAATCGAAGATTTAGAGATTTCTTGATTTGCAATATATCTCTGATGCTCGCCTAATCTGAATTTTAAAGCTCTCTTTGTTTGACCAATATAACCTAAATTGCAAGAGCAAGGAATGAAATATACACCCCACCGGTTCTCAGTAGGAACAGGATCTTTTAGAGAAGAGAATTTAATTTTATTCATAGGTTTGAAGATAACTTTAAAGTTAAAACGAGAAAGTATTTTAGCAATTTTGAAACACAGAAGAGAATAAAAGGGCAGAACTATTATAGAATTAAAATTAGGAGGATTATTTGAATCAGAAAAAGGACGTTTAGGCTTATTAAATTTATACAAAGCTTTATCAATTAAAGAGGGATTAAAACCACGAGCAAGGGCAAGAGATTTCAGATAATTAATTTCATTATTCAGAGCAGAAGAGTCAGAACAAATGCGTAACGCCCTAAAAACAAAAGTATAAAAGGACGCCACTTTTTGTTGAGGAGGATGATTTGAAAGGGCATGAGGGGGAAGGGAGACAGCGAAAGGTTTTCTATAAACGGAGGTAGAGAACCGATCTGGGAGTTTTGAAACCAAGACGTCAAGGAAAGGAAGAGAATTGTTCTTTTCGACTTCGAGAGTAAATTGAATACAAGGATCAACAGAATTAACAAGAGAAAGGAGATTAGAAAGATCAAGGTCAGATGGAATTAAAATGAAAGTGTCATCAACATACCCAAACCAGAAAGGAAATTTACATAAACTGAAGAGTTTTTCTTCAACAAAATGCATATAAATATCACATAAAAGAGGAGACAATGGATTACCCATGGCCAGACCCTCAGTTTGAGAATAGAAAGAATTGTTAAACTGAAAAGCAGTTTGCCTGACACAAATACTAACTAAATGCAGGATTTCATCAATCTCAATGGAAGAGTAATGAAATTCGCGCAACCTTCTTTCCAAACAATCAATTGCCCCTTGAACAGGCACGTTAGTGAAAAGGGATTTAACATCTAAGGAAGCCATTATATAATTGCAAGGAGAAAGGCGTTTAATTTTATCAACAAAGTCAAAAGAGTTTTTCACGGTATGAAAGTTAGTGGAAGATAAAGGAGCGAGTAACTTAGAAAGGAACTTGGCAAGTTTATAAGAAGCAGTACCAATATTGGAAACGATAGGGCGAAAGGAAAGAGTAGGTTTATGGACCTTAGGAAGAGCATAGAAACGAGCACAATTAGCGATAGTAGGGGTGACCAA
Organism: Maratus speciosus; assembly: GCA_963932465.1. Taxonomy (NCBI): domain Eukaryota; kingdom Metazoa; phylum Arthropoda; class Arachnida; order Araneae; family Salticidae; genus Maratus; species Maratus speciosus. The sequence goes on from OZ010795.1 coordinate 297,562,680, forward strand.
ACGTTTAGTGTTATCATTAAGAAAGACAGAATTTTTAATGACATGCTTGATGTCAGATAAATGCTTAGTAGAAGGATCCTTTTTTAATTTGGAATATGGACCAGAGTTTAACATAGATTCAACGTGGGAAATATAATCAGATTTATTGAGAAGAACTGTTTGACCGCCTTTATCAGCCTTAGTAATAAGAAGGTTAGGAACGGAATTAAGTTCACTGAGAGCAGATTTCTGAGAAGAAGAAAGATTAGACTTATTAAAAGATTTATTAGAAGAAATGACATTAGCCAAAAGGTAGCGAAGAGAATCAAGTTGACCAGAAGAAATTTTACTGTTTTTGAAAGAATGTTCAATGGGAGCAATTAAGGTCGGAATAGAAGGCTTAGAAATGCACGAAAAATTCAAGCCAAGTGAGAGAACATCACGCTGAGAATCAGTAAGAGAGTGAGAAGACAAATTGACAACATAATTTTGCTCAAGAGGAGAAATACTAGGAGCAGAATAATTAGAAGAGAACTTTTCTCCATGGCCAAAATTATTTCTTCCCCTGCCTCTCCCTCTCACTTGGATTTTCATGAAGCATATTTTATTTCTAAAAATTCTGCTAATCTTGTCAATGATCTCCCATCATCTCCTTTCCTATCTCCAGCGTGGAAATTAATTTTGTAATTCTTTTCCCTTTTCTCTTGTTTTTCTTTTTATTTTATTTAAAAAAAAAAAAAAAAAAAAAAAAAAAAAAAAATTAATAATAATAATAATAATAATTTGGATTTTTTCTTGTTCTTTTATAGTTCTTTATTTATTATTTTTATTTATATTTTTAATTTACTTCTTTTATTTTTATTTTTCTTTTATTTCCATTTTTTCCATTTCATTTTCTCTTCTATCTTTTTTCAACACATTTCCCTTTTGCATCTTCCTCTATCAGGTAGCGCCATCTGTCGCATTCTTCGCAACATTCTTCTTTTTCTTCAGTTCATTTTTGAACTTGTCCGTTTTCGGACACGTGTATGCTTAGCTGATGACGAGCTGTTATGTTTTTAGCTCGAAACGCGTCCTGTGTTTTGTTTTAATTTTATGGTGATTTTTTACAAAGTTTTATTATTTTAATTGCTTCATATCGCCAGTTTTCGGTGCTGTTTCGCTCACTCTATGAAATTCTGTATTCTTCCTTATTCTTCAATACTGGTGGTCAGAAAAGGATTTATATTGACGCAATTATATTAAAAGTTTAGGTTTTACGAACGAAAATGTAATTTCCTTTTAAAGAAAAGAAAAAAAAAAATCATCCATATTTTCTGAAATGCGGCGGCATTAAGAACTAACACTCGTCAAAAATATTTTTTTCAGGCAATCTAGTTAATGTTTGGTTTTTAAGAATGAGAATATTTATTTCCCGATACAATGACGTCCTTTTCGACAGGGATAATTTTGCGGTGCATAATTTTGACATTTACTATCAATTTGCTTTTCAAAAGTTTTTTTTTTTTTCTCATTAAAATTTTCGATTAAAAATTAAACATTTCTGTTAGCTACGTCCAGACGATAAACCGTGAGATATTAGTAACATTTTTTTTAATAACTAGGGGGCTCGGCCCCCTACGAGCTACGCTCGCCAACCCCCGTCCAGAAACCGCAGACTCTAAATGCAGGCTAATGTGTTCGGCTTTAAAAAGATTTCGAAAGACTGAAATATAATTTAAAAAACAGTGGCGATCTCCCTATAAACGGATTTCTATTCATTTGTCTTTGATTGGGGAAATTTTAACGCCAAATCCGCTGCGGTACTACTTGATTATCCCGTCGACTAATTTTGCCAAATTACATAAATCGCCAAACCACTCGCCAAATTATACAAATTGACATAATTTTTATTTTAAATAACGAATGAACAAATAAATTAGTACAACATTAATAAAAATACAAATAAAACGTCGAAATAAAAATAACTTGATGACGTAGACACGTGTAACAACATTTCAAAATAAGCTAATATAAAAGGAATTAAGTAAACAGAATCTTTGTCTCCCGGTATTTTTTAACAAAGCGAAAAGAAAGTTCTTTTAAATGAGACATTTTAAATTAATCGTTTTTAATCTGACGTAATTTTGACCAAACTATTCTCTCTCTTTGACGTGATTTGACGTTTGATTCACGTGAGAATAATTGTGTTAGAAATGAAATATTATTTGCGCTTTCCTAAGAAAAATAGTTGAAAAGTATCCGCTCAAAATATCAAATAAATGTCCAGCGCAATTTCTAAATTTAAACCGTTTTGCAATATTATTTTGTGTTCGTTTTATGTAATAACTGTAATGTGACGTAAATATGACGTAATTTCTCCTATTTAAGACTTCTAACGCATGTTAATAAATTTATTATTTTACAAATTCCTTTCTCTCTTAAAATTCACGTGTAATTATAGTTTTATGACGTAATTTTTAATAAGTTCCTGCTTTTTGTACATAATTATTTAATTCTAATTCCACTGTTTTTTCTGTTTATAATAGTCACGTGTAAATATTTTTTTAATTTATTACACGTATAAATATTTTTTTTTTTGAAGCAAACATTATTTTTTTCCGCTGTTTATACAGTTGGCAACAGTTTAAAATAATATCACTTTCTAAAATCTGTAAAAATTATCTCTAGAAATGCTGAAAAATTGAATTTAAAATAGAAATAAAACCTAAAAAAATTAGCCAAATTAAAAAAAGAAATACAATCTGCACACCGGGAACTTCAAACGTATAAAATGATCTAAAAATGATTAAATTCCTATGGATAGTTTTTGCTCCTATAAAACTTTTTTAGTGGAACGATTTTGTCCAAATTTAGCATTAAATATTTCTTAAAATAATTCTTCGATTTGAAAACTGTCTACATCAGCGTGTTTATCAAACATTTCTGTATAATACTACCGATTTTCATATTTTTGTATGCATTATTTTTCTTAATATTAACGAAGAAAGACCTCCGGTCGCAAAAAATTCAAAACCGGCGGCGGCGGCGGCGGTGACAGCGGTAGTTACTTTTTTTTTAGAATAGAAAGATAAGAATTAATATCATAACACAATCCCCTTTTATTTCAACCTCAAAGCGTATTCGTTTTATTTTTGATATATGAGATCAAATTCACCTTTCCGTTGCTAGGAAACAGTTAAAAGAAAATTAAGAGAACGAAATATGTGATTAAAAATAAGTAATTTAAAAAAATAAAATATTTTATATTATTAGAACACATATATAAAATCCCTCCATAAGATATACACCGAATTTAAAAACTCTGACAAATGTATACACAAAATTTCAAACTAATATGAATAATGTATGGTTCTAATTAGGAAATTCCATCATCCATAATTTATCATTTAAATCATTCAATCATATGAGCCATTTCCTTTCAACAAATAAAAATGGAAAAATCGTCTGAATTGCTATAGGAAAGCAATAAGGCGGAAAATAAAATGTTCTCTATATTCCGAACGAATGAACCAAATTTAACCACAAACTTTACAGCTAAATCCGGTGACCTCACCAATATGCATCCTTAATTTCAAGCTAATCGGACGCTTTTTACGGCAGTTATCGTGGGGCAGACAGACTAACAAACAGACAGACGGAAACCAAAAGCTTTTCGGGTCTCCACAGTAAGCCTTCACTGACGTTTCGGCAATTAAATATAGTTTACTTGTAAATCTGCAGATCAAGAGCCTCAACTTCATCTCTGCAACTTATTGTTTTTACAAACTTTGCATAATATTAATCTTTCTACAAAAACAAAATTTAAACTTTTTAAATTACACAAACATTTATAAAAGGAAAAAAAAAATATTTCGATGGTTTCAGACATTAGAAGCGTTAAGTTAAACACGTTGTTATGTAATGATATTCTGAAATTCTCATGAGCTACTTATTCTAGTAATTTTTATATAATAAAGCAAATTTCTTCAGGGGGGCGCCCCACTGAACTCCCCGTTTTGTAATTTATTTTGCATTTGTAATTTTCTATTGATTGAGTTAATGATTATCTTATATCTTAGATTCATTTTTACACTGCGATTTGTAAGGATAAGCAACAATTTGTTCAAGCATTTTACGTTATCCTAATATCCATACAGCAGTATTTACTTGCCTGCTAACCACAAACACCTGTATCTAATGGATAAAGAACTTTTGGAAATGTAAACTGAGGCATCTAATTTAGAAATCTAATACCTTTATAATTTTTGTTTCCAGAAAATAATTTCGATTACCATTCTGCAATATTTATATCTAAGATCTAATCTAAATATCTAAAAATGCACTCGATAGCATTAAATTGCGAAAATCACCCTAAAGTAAGGGGACTTCTAAACCTAACGGTTAATAATTCATCATCGTGTCCACTTCCAATTGACTGAATAGATAAACGTGATTTGGTGCCGTTAAGTATTTTTTTGTGATAGCCTTTAATAGTATCCACATTTAATTTAAAATCGTGATGTTACAAACACCGTTGAAATTTGACGCACACATGTGTTCAGGTCCAATTACGAAAGGTTAACTAACCTTTTATTTCCCTTAGCCGGGCATTTTGTTTCTTTTTTCGTAATAGGGATTGTTTTAATAATTTAATTTATTTTACACTCTACAAGCTGTTACACGGGACGTTGTTCACGTAGCATTAAAATAGAGATAAATGCATTAAATAAAACATTTCACTCCCCACCAGACATGGCAAGTCTCAGACTTTTTGCATAACACTATCATCTTACAGAAAATGTTGTTATTTTAAATCGCGCAAATGTTTCAATTAAATAAAGTAACATTTTTTGTATTAAAATACTGGTATCCAGAACGCCGGAGGCTTGGCAGCTCTGCTCCTCTTAATAGAAACATATATAGTTAACCAACACTTTATCACATTTTACAGGAGACAATACGGAATATCTTATTTGTATGGCCTTACATATACCTCAGTCATAAAAATGTAAAATTTTGTGCCAATTAATATACACAATTGCAAAAATGAAATCGCAACCAATGAGAAAAGGAAGGCCAAGTAAAAACGTGTAAATCGAGGAATCTTTCTTCGTAGTGTTGGGAAAATACCACTACAAAAATTATTTTAGGTCGTATTTGGTGTGAAATGTTTATATTCCTGTCCTATTTATCTTTTTTTTATTATTTGTAATTTGCTTATTCCATTTTCCTTTTGCACGTGAAAATCTTACAAAATAAAATTAACTCTTTGGGAGAAATTGTTATTCCTTTTTTTTTTTTTTTTTTTTTTTTTTTTGGCAACAATAAAGTTTATAAAGTTTAATAGAATAATGTCAGATTATTGTGTATGAAAATAACGAACTTTTTCATTTATAATCAAAATAGTTGAATACATAAATAAAAATATTATTCTATATAGTATATAAATACTATTTTCATATCTGCGTTTAAATCAATCTATATGCAAATATCTATACAAAGGCATTCATTAATTCCTTCCATTTAACTTTGATTTGACTTAAAAAACCATACATACTTTCACATTTATGATATTTTTAGATGAGGAATAGTTGCGTTGCTACGCAACGGTTAAAAGAAAAAAAAATAAATATAAGTAATTTCATAAAATAAAATGTTTTATATTATTCGAACACATGTATAAAATTCCATCATAAGTTATACACCTAATTTAAAAGCTCTGACAAATGTTTTGACAAAATTGCAAACTAAAAGGAATAATTTAATACTCTTATTTAAAAATTTCAGCATCCAAAATTTACCATTTAAATCTATTATTCATATGAGCGATTTCTTTCAACAAATGAAAATTTGAAAATCGTCTGACTTCCCATAGAAAAGCATTATGTCACAAAATAAAATGTTCTATATATTCCGAACGAGTGAACCAAATTTAACCCAAAACTATACAGCTAAATCCGGGGAGCTCATCAATATACATCCTTAATTTCAAGCTAATCGGATGCTTTTTACGGCAGTTATCGCGGGTCAGACAGACAGACTAACTAACTAACTAACAAACAAACAAACAAACAGATGGAAACCAAAAAATGTCGGGTCTCCACAGTAAGCCTTCACTGACGTTTCGGCAACTAGTACAGAAAACACATTTTACCTGTAATTTTTTTTTTTTTTTTTTTTATCTAACGTTTTATACGTATTCACAAAGTTTACTTTTGTGTTTATTATTTTTCTATGGAAAGCACTAATATTATTCAACCTAAACCAGTGGTGTTTAATTAAATATTCTTACTCGAATTACAAAATCTTTAATTTTCGTATTACAGAGAATTTAATATATAAGTTTTATATGTCGCTTTTCACATGGCTGTGTGTTTTCTAACCTAAGACGATATTCAATAATATGTTATTATTTTTCTCTACGCAATGCAGCTATCATTTGAAACTGCAGGAGAATCAATTAACAAGAAAATGTTAAAGAATACAAATTTTAATAAATAGTTTTACCGTTTGTACAGTGTAATATGTTGCTTTCATTTTATTTTTATACTATTACTTTGTCAAATAATTTGCATTAAATGAAACGTTTCGTGAAGCCTCAAGAGTGCTATAACATATATTTTGTAAACATAATATGTTGACACTATACAAACAAGGTATTTCTAACTAAACAAAGGCATGTTGTTTAATAATATAGATTTTTGCGGCGTTGCTGTACTTTGTAAATGATTAAACATAAATATTCTGAGTATTTAGATAAGAGAGCTCATTAAGGTTTGTATTATTTGTTTCGTGCCACATAATAAATGTCAGGGAAACATTTTCCTTTTTCATAAAAAAGATTATTATAAAGAAGTATTCATTTAATTTTCAAAACTTTTTTATGTAAGCTTAGAAACTACATGCAATTTCCATAATGTATCATAAACAAACAAAATGGAATCTAAATTAGTTTTAGGATGATAATAGTAAGCAACTAAATCTACGGAAGAACTAAATGTTTTTCTACAAAAGAATAGGTGTATGGCTTTGTGGAAGAGTGGGTATGCTTGAAAAAGAAGACAAATACACTACAACAGGCGCATTTTAATTTATACTTATGCCTCATATTTGGTTTTACTTACTAATAAAAGAAGGTTTCGATCTGTTTGTCTGTCTGTGATGGCTAGTGCCCGGTACTTGTCTTGGACACTTTGCCCCGGACTAACATCCTCCCATATTTGTGAATCCATAGAGTGCTTTTTTAGCTCACAAGCTATCAAAGCCTGAGACCTAATGTGCCAGCCTGTTATGTATGTACGTATGCACGTACGTAACGTGAAAAATCTTGATAGTAACATCCGATTTGTTTCAAATTTTCTCTCTAGGTTCGTTCTGATACGGCGCTTCCCAGATTATTTTGGGGGGTTCAATGGTTAAGGATAAAGGGGGGAAAAGTGGGGCTAGTCTCCCCACCCCTTAATTCAGATAAATGGCTTTTTCATGTAGAGTTATTCGATTTACCTCAAATTTGGTATACCGGTTTATTATGTAAAGAAGCTGTCATGATTAGATTTGGAGGTTTATTGGTTAAGTATAAAGGTGGGGACGGGGGCCAGCTCCCCCTTAATTTAGATAAATGGGTTTTACATGCAGAATTATTCGTTTTGCTTCAAATTTGATATACCATTTTTTCCGATATGGCGCTACCTTAATTAGATTTGGAGGTTCATTGGTTAATCATAAAAGGGGGAAAGGGGGGCAAGTTCTCTCCACTTAATTTAGATAAAAGGGTTTTCATGCAGAATTATCCAATTTATAAATTTATAAATTTTAAAAGCAACGATAAAAACGCCAGAATAAGCAAACAATCAGCAGACCAGTTTCGGTAGCGTTTAGCGTACCGTCATCAGTGCAAAGAATAACGGAAACCTGCTCATTTATATAGGTAGAAGCAGATTCAACTGAGAAGTTCATTAACCAATGGGGAATCAGGAAAATGCGTGTAATAGCCAGTGAGAGAATAGTATAGGTAATGCCACCAGAAAGGTGAAAAAAATTGTAGTATTTAAGCTAGATAGGATTTTATCAAATATTTCCAGCAATCTGATAAAGGGGGAATAGCAAATTCACTATTAACAATATTGTCATAGTTTTTGTAGATATGAAATTCTTCAAGAAAGTTAAGTTCATGTATAGAAGAGGGTTTAAAGATAATTTTGGCTGAATTAAAATCAAAAGTGTGGTCTATCTCCCAGCAATGTTTAGCAATTGAAGATTTATTAGTTTCCTGTTTTTGAATATATTGTTGGTGTTCTTTGATACGAAATTTTAAACCCCGTTCGGTCTATCAAATATAGGAAAGACCGCACTAGCAATTAATACTATAGATACACCATGAGTTGTATAACTCAATAGGATATTTGAGTTTCGAGAGGGTAAGCTTATTCGTAGGGATAAAAATTATTCCGAAGTCATGCTGTCTAAAAATTTTGGCAATAGGAAAGCTGGATTTAGGAAAGAAATTCTCGATTGAATCTGCTTCTCATCTATATAAATGAGCAAGTTTCCGTTATTCTTTGCACTGAGGACGATACGCTAAACGATACCGAAACTAGTCTGTTGAATGTTTGCTTATTCTGGCGTTTTAAACGTTGCTTTTAAAATTTATATAGTTCTGCGCCAAGTAGCTTCTTAATTATTAACCAATTGAATTGTTTTTTCCTAGGTTCATTCTGATAAGGAGCTTTCCTGATTAGATTTGAGGGTTCAATGGTTAAGCATAAATGTGGAAATGGGGGAGGTAATAGCACCCCCCCCCCTGTAATTTAGCGAAATGGTTTTTTCATGCTGAATTATCTGATTTTCTTCAAATTTGGTATGCAAGGGTATTATGTTAAGGAGCTTCACTGATTAGATTTGGTGGTTCATTGGTTAAGTATAAAGAGGGTAAACGAGGGCTAATCTTCTTTCATTTATTTTTGAGGGGCATTATTATTTGAAATAAGAGTATAATATAAAATTAGTGGGGTATTCTCACAATCTTTTGACTTTTGAGAAAAAAAATCTGGCGAAATTAAACTTGCTAAAATAACATTTTAATCTGATAGACGAATGTCTTAATGATTCAAAATAAAGAAAAAATGGTCAGCAGCGAATTTTATTTTTTTTATTTAACTGAGGTTTAGGTTAAACTTGCGAGTTTAATTTTCCTTACCATTTTACCCCTATAACTTTTTATTTTCTTCTAAATTTTTACTTATAATGAATTTGCATTGTACCCACAGGACATTCAAATAAGAAATAATGCAAATGTAGCACTTTTAATACAGAATTTTTGTATAACGCTGTCTTAAAGTGGTGTTAAAGAAGGGACGGTAAGGTAAAAAAAGGGACGGTAAGGAAAATTACCACCTATTTTTAGGAAAATCATGTTAAGACTAAGTGATAGCCACAATATTCATTGATTTTTCGAAACAGTTGTTAACATTGGATTTTTTTTTTTTTTTTTTTTTTTAATTTACCTCGAAAAGTGCAGGAATAAACCCTGGGGACGGTAGGACTACCAATAAAGCCACGGTGCTTGAAATTGATATTTAAATGCTGATTTATATTCTGCAGTAAATTTCCTTTCAAAGAATTTTGGATATTCTTTCTCTAGCATACTTCTGCATGAGCAAAAACTTCAAAAAAATCCTCTCGCTGCATCTGAAGTGATTTTCTGTATAAATTTAGAAGAGAGATGGTAAAAAATCTAAAACCCAGGGACAGAGTACAAAAAATAATATCAACCCTAAAAATGTGTGCAGGTTAATTTTTAGCTACATATTTATATAAAACAATAGTTCCAGTTTCATAAAAAAATTACATCGAATTATTTTTATTTAAACAATTTTATCCAGACAGCTCCAAACTTCAAAATTGGCATCTGGGGCACGGGACGGTAGATGAGTTTTCCATGTGTTTGGATCACGAACATCGTCCACAACTTATTTATCTCATTAACACTGTTGTGGAATCATGCAATGGGATGTTCCCAAGTATATGAAATAAAAAAAAAAAAAACACAAGAAAGTGTATTAAATAAAAAATTATTATTTAGGGACATGAAAGTTAAAAGATTGTGAGAATGCCCGTAGTGTGAATAATCAAAAACTCAATGCCTTCAATTTAACTGGGCTTTTTTTTAATATTCAGCGTATACCCATTTTTGTGTCTTTCTTTAAAATGTTATTCTAATGAATATTTCATACCCTATGCTTAATTTTCTCTAATTGGAATCTAAAGCTCTAAGTACTAAAATATTTTAAGATGTTTTCATGTTAGGGCCCTGCTCTCAACTATCAGATGTCCCCTTTTGGGCCCCGTATTATATCACCCTTAAAAATGGTCTGTTTGAATAGGTTTTCTAACATAATCTCAAGTACTCCAGCTACTACATAAACGACAAAAAAAATTTTCTGAGCTCAGCCACCACCCGTTTTGAATATGAATCGCCTTCTTTAGGGCCCTTGGTTCAGCTTCTTTAAAAATGATCCGATTCTCTTGAAATTTTCTTTAACATAGTTCTAGCGTGCTCGGTGTACTAAAATCTGCTAAAAATATCTCTATAACCAACTACATTCCAGTTAATGCTCTGGCTCTTTGGGGCCCTGTACAGGGCCGTTTGAAGTTTTTGCATCCTAGATTGTGAAAAAGTTGCGCACTCGTAATCCGATCTTCATATTTGGAAACATTTTCCCATTTACCTATTCCCTCGTATCTACATTCCAGGGGTCCTAGGGTTCCTTTGGATCCGGTCCAGGGGCCCGTTGACTTTTTGTGCGCCATGCATCATCCCCTATTCTTCTCACCTTCCACATGCATAATTTTAAAATATCTTCAACTCCTATTCACGGACCAACACCGTCATATTTTTACTGAAACCCTATTGATCTTTTTTAAGCACCACCCCCACCATTTTTGCACATTTCGTTTTAAAAAAAGTTTCTGAAGATTAATTCTTACACTATGTTTAATTTTGACTAATTTTTGATCTAAGGTTCTAAGAACTAAAACTTTTTACATGTTTTCATGATAGAAACTTGCTCTTAACTATCAGTTGGCCCCTTTATAATAGCTTCCTTAAAAATGGTCCAATTAACTATTTTTTTTGTTGTTTAAGTCCTCCAGCTACTACACGAATGAAAAATAAAAATCTCAGATTTTAGCTACTACCAATTTTAAATATTAGTTAATATATAGTTGGGCTTTTGCTGCAGATTCTTTAAAAAATTATCCAATAGCATTCCACTTTCCTTTAACATAGTTCTAGCGGTGTCCAGCTACATTAAAAGTATTAAAAATTGCTTATACCCAACTACCTTACAGTTAAGACCATGGCCGCCTGCGCCCACCCCTTCTTTAAACCTTAGTTTTTCGAACATTAATCTCCTTTTTTGGCAACAACTCAAGTTTAGTTACTACAGCCTTAAATTACAAATTGCATTACCTAAACGGTAACTTTAGATAAGAGATTTCATCAGTTTATTAAATATCGTTTTCATGTTAAATGTAAATCGAGAAATATACAGGAGGGGTGGGGGGAGGCATCTTCTCCGCTTGGATCCCATTCTTTACTCGGGTTCAAAGGGTCCCATTGCAACGAGATTTGTTTCATTAAACTTAGTTTACAATTCAGCTGCTTTCTGTATTATGAAAGTTAATCTTGGAATGATGCATTCGTTTTTCGGATTCTATCAGCTAGTTTTCTACGAGGTTTGGCTCTCGCAATATGGTTTTCGATTGTCTCCGGTACGTGCTGTAGTGGAGATTAGTTGTAATAATTTTTTTTTTGTTTTTTTAAACTGCAGATAATAAAAGAGATGAAAAATGCCTTTAAATTTTAAAATAAAACTGAAGATTTCCGTAATGATGAACAAATGCGAGTACTACACAATAACACATATTCAGAAGATGAAAAACATGCTTGTAGTTCAAAAAGTAGATTTTAATGGGGATAAGAGAAAGCACATAGTTTTCTCGGGAGTAACCCATCTAACACACAAAAATCAAATTTTATCTTTACATCATGAAGAGAAGGCAAAGAGTGATAGGGATCACATTTTTCATTCCTGAAGTTTTTGGCGAGGGAAAGATATAGGCTAAGATACAGATCTTGCTACGGATGACCGTTACATTGGAAGGCATTGTGTAGTTTAAATTTAGATGAAAAGCCTACTAGACGATAATTAGCCAAGCGTTAGCACGTGAGAAATAAAGAAAGAATCCGATGGCTGCCGATAGTATTGGAACGGTGCAGTAATTTAACGAAACTTTTGACTATCTTTTAACAATTCTTCGAATTAAAAATCTGACTGATATAAAAACTGCATGGACAGATGCGACATGAAACGAAATTTTTGAATAAAATGCCTGTGAATAATATTATTTTTATTATTTTCTTTTCTTAGAGAAAAGAGTAGTGTGAGTTACCTGGTAACATTAAAGTAATACAGAAAAGAGAAGTAGATTAATTTAACACTTACAAAATAGAAATCGAACACTAACAATTGATTTAACACTAACAAAACAGAAATCGAACGGTGCATATTTTTCTATATAGTTAATATTATATTTAACTATACAGATATATTATCAACTACTTATAAAGACCAATGTATGTGATATCAAACAATATCACACATACTACTTCAGATTGCGAGGACCCAGGTCTCAGGTTCGTTTGGAAAGAGGTTTGTTGGGAATATACTAGACGCTGGGGAAAGCAATGGAGTCCCAATACTACTTTATTTAAAAGATTTAAAAAATATAATGGCATGCAAACTTGAATTTTCTTTATGTTTATTATAACCAGCCCCTGGCAACGAAGGACGGATCAGCTAGCAAGGCTACAAAAATGTTACTGTTGAAAATATAACCAAATTTGTGCCTGAATTTATTGGAAAAATCTCTTTAAAATGTTGCAAAATGAACTGGGGAAATACTATAAAAAACAAAAAAAAAACGCTATTTTTTTTAATTATTTCATAACATGTAAACGTACTGAATATGGGAAAATGCATAATGTTTGTAACAATATAATATGCATAATTACATGTTTTACCTAAATTATATAAAATAAGCTTTTAAATTGCATACAATATACTATAATTAGTATATTTTTTTAATTACTATAAAATATATATTTATTTCTTTACTAAGACTAGTAACATTATAAGTATTATTAATAATAAACTAAGAATAACCGTATTTGAGGCTTAAAAACAATTTTTTTTCATAATTATCTTGAAAAAGAATTTACATAAATAACTATCCCCTAAATGGCTAATAAAATTTTGAACCCATTTGTGCCTAGCGCCCTATATTTTGTGCGTTTCAAAAATGTAGAAAAAAAAAAGCTTGGACATATAATTTCACAATATAAAAAAAAAAAAAAAATACTTATTTCAAAGAAGTCTACAAGCTAAGATTATAACTTATTTATTTGAATTCTCAGTAGAAAAAGCACAAGTAAGCTTAATTTTACATTTACACATCTCGAAAAGTCAAAAGTCTATAAACTTCGAAAAATGCCTTTATTTTAAGCAAATACTTGTAAAATATTCTCGACATTTTCAATATGATTAGTTGTTTGATAAAAAATATTAACTATATGCGCATGAAATTTAAAGCAAACTTGAACAATTAATGACTGAAATTATGAAAAATATTACACGCTTCTCGCAGTTACTTTTGGAATTTCCATTTATTAATTTCTAAAACAAAATAAATGTGCGCAGATGTAATTTATTTTTTCCCATTTAAATAGCAATAATGAATTACTTAGGTGGACTAGTACCTATTTAAGTTGCACGTTTTCGAAACATAATATTGCATTTCATACCATCCTCAAATTTCTAAATATTTGGAATTTTTTTAAAGATACTTTTATCATTATTTACAACATTTATTCCTGGCGTAAATAGAGAAATATAGACTTGGATTTCAAAAATCCATCTTTCAATTAATATATTGTAAAATACATAATAAATAAACTTTTCCATGTTTTATGTGAGAAAATTAAGTTTCAAAATTTTCTTATTTTAATACTTTTTTTTATGTTATGCAACAAAAACATCACTGAAAGAACTGCGAAACTAATTTGCTAAAACTAAAACTGTGAAAACTGATTAAAGTTTATGTGTTTCTGTCACTCTGAAGCAGAACGTATAATAGACAACTTCGGATATCAACCTGTCTCATTTTAAGATATAAAGTTTTAGAACCGGATGGTTGAACATAACTCAATATTTACTTTTCATTAGAAATGGGCAGAAAAATCGGCTTCGTTTTCGGCCAAAAATCTGAGTTTCGCAAAAAAATCATTTTCAGCAAAAAATACTGTTGAAAATTTGGCCGGACGGAAACTCGACCGAAACTATCTGCATTTATAAAATCTCGTTTTTTCTTTCAGAAATCTTCAACATTACTCATTGATTTGAGCTACATCGGCTGAAATGAGACACTCTTTATTTATCGGTATCAACTTCACTGCTTATAATTATCAGTCACGACTGACTCAAGTTGTGAGTGCTTATTATAAAGCATGCAATATACAGGGTGCAATATGTTATCTATCGCCGACCTTTAATTTCTCAACCGTTGATCGTAGACATAAAGTTCCAATTACAAAAACGTTTCAAATGAGGTAAATATTTATTTTGTGTCATTATTTAAAGTAAAAAATCAATTTTACAAAAATTACGAAATCTAACTTTTAATACGGTCCCCCAGCCCCTATAGTTATATTTAGTAAAATTTTACACATATCATAACAGATATAACACAAAAAGTTTGACATCTGTATTACAAAAATTGACAGAGTTACTAAATTTTAAAGTTTGAGATTTTTTCGCATGATTTTGTCTTTCAATGAGGGATCAGTTAAAAGATTAATTAAAGTAATTCGATATCAAAATCAGGGTGCAATGTCCTTTTTACGGCGAAACCACCTATAGCCGGTATCGCCAAATTGGGGTATCAGCAAAGAGAGTTATTTCATTAAAAAAATTTAGCTAACTTTTAGGGGTCGTATACAAAGCGAAGAATGAAATATTGAAATTAAACTGAAAAATAAATATCAATTTATTATAATATCAGAAAACGGTTTACTGTAAAAAATGAATATGCCAAATGACGGAATCAACTAGAGATACGGCTCAAAGTATTGTTTAACTCTTTTATGGGTCGAACAACCTTCAAACGTCAAAGTAGGTAGAACAGCCGGAAAACAAAACATACTCACTAATCACTAGATAATTGGCTGCGGAATAAAAACGACCAGCCGAGCTATAGCGAGCATGAAAATTGGGATTATGCAAATTACAATAGTACCGCAGCGCCAGACGTTCGGGATAAAACACGAGCCATCTAGCAGTGGACATGCTAGTCAGCACTGAGATCGTGATGGCAAGCTACGCATGCATGCAATATGCCGAAATGATACTTATTTATGGTGAATGTCAAAAGAATGCCGGGGAGGCTGCGAGTGTTTATTCAGAACGTTTCCCTAAGGATCTATATCCAAAGCATGGAACTATAACTAATGCATTGCACCATATTAGAGAGACTGGCTCTGTTTCACCACGACCCAGAACAAGTAGACAGGCAAGGTGTAATGTTTGAGTGACACCGGAGGAGGTGCTGGGATTCGCCTTTTTAATTCCACAATTGTGCTTGGCGGAAATAAGCCAGGCATGTTGTCAGCATGCCTGGCATTTGTTACATGCACTTGATGAGCATCCAGACCATATCCGACACTGGTGCAAGCATTGATGCTGGGTGATCACACACGACGGTTTTTTTATTGTAATTTCATGCTCAAGACCTTAGAGGAAAATTCCGTCATTCCTTTGTGGCATCCTGTGTGACAGATTAGTCACTTTTTATACGGGGTGGCATTGTGAACGTGTACAATGTGGATTGCTGGTCTCTGGAAAACCTCCACATCGCCCGCGCAGTACGACACGTGTGGTGCGGTATATGGGGAACCCAGATTGTTGGACCCATCTTCTACGATGGGACCATAACGGGTGATCGTCATCTGCATCTGCTACAAACACGGTACGTGATTGGTATGAAGATCTGCCTCTCCGACATCCATGCCAAGTGTGGTTTCAACATGATGGAGCCCTCTCCAAACAAAACATCAAGCGTCCGGTTGTATCTGGCCACCGAATTCCGTCAACAGATCCTTGGATATGGTGGTCTGGTAGAGTGGCCACCACTTTCACCAGACTTGACACCCATGGATTTCTACCTCTAGGGTTATATCAAAGGATGGGTCTATGTGACTGAGACCACTTCTCTGGTTTATCTGAAGCAGCGCATCATCCTTGATTGTCACACAGTTTACACACCTGCTGAGCTGTAACTAGTCCAAGACTCAGTACTGTCACGCATTCAATTGTGCATTGCCACCAATGGAGAACACTATGAGCAGTATCTCTAGTAGATTTCGTCATTTGACATATTCAATTTTTATGATAGACCGTTTTCTAATTTTATAATAAATTCATACTTATTTTTCAGTTTAATTTCAATATTTAATTCTTCACTTTGTATACGACCCCTAATGTCAGTTAAAATTTTTTAATGAAATAACTCTCTTTGGTGATACCCCAATTTGGCGATACCGGCTAAAGGTGGTTTCGCCGTAAAAAGGACATTGCACCCTGATTTTGATCTCGAATTACTTTAATTAATCTTTTAACTGATCCCTCATTGAAAGACAAAATCATGCGAAAAAATCTCAAACTTTGAATTTTAATAACTGGGTCATTTTTTGTAGTACAGATGTCAAACTTTTTGTGTTATATCTGTTATGATATGCGTAAACTTTTACTAAATATAACTATAGGGACTGGGGGACCGTATAAAAAGTTAGATTTTGTAATTTTTGTAAAATTGATTTTTTACTTTATATAATGCCACAGCATGAATATTTACCTCATTTGAAACGTTTTTGTAATTGAAACTATATCTCTACGACCAACGGTTGAGCAATTAAAGGTCGGCGATAGATAACATATTGCACCCTGTATATAAGACTAAACTTTGAAGATACTCTTCACATGCACATTAAAAGCTGAAGGCTTAATAATTACAGAATTTTTTTTTTTTTTTTTTTTTTTTAGAAAGTTCTAGTATAACATATGATCATTTACAAAAATCATTATAAGAGTTTAATCGAGGTATGTATACATAAAACATTTTTTATTTAGATGAAATTCTTATAATTAGAAAATCATTCGGTGCCGTTGATGAGTTAATTACACTTTCTTTTATGTGAAAATCAAAAGTTTTTGTTAGAGTCACACATTGCAAACTTGGGCTACATGAATAATTAAAACCTGTTTCCGTCGATTCTTACTTTTCGTTTACTTCAGTAATTCACTTCGACATGCAACGTCTGTATGCACAACGGCTCCCCGATTTTCGGTATTTTGTGACATTTATCTTCAAGATGACCAGACAAAAAAAAATAAAATATTAATGGTAAAAACGTCAGTGGAGTTATAAGAAATGAAATATATTATTACCGTTAACAATATAACTAGATATTCATTTTACTTACCCATCATACGTAGTATAGGGTAAGTCTTGCAATCGTTTTAAAAATCGAAAAAAAAAGTTAACGGATTTACGTGTTTTATAAACTGGAGATTCCAAAAAACATACTTCTATATAAAAAAATGCCGTTACCATCCCCTAAAAATATGGAAATGTGCAGTTTTTTCAAAGTAGAAACAGGTTACAGAAGATTAAATTATATTATCACGAAAGAGCGACGAAATTTGTAAACAGGTTGCCATACTTTCTCGTTTGAAAGGAGCCTTTTTCCATTAAAATAGCCCCCTCCGCAGCTGTCGCGGCAGCTGACGGCTGTTTTGAGGATTTATAAGTAAGATCAATTATTTCTTTGAAAATAAAATTGAATAAAATTTTTTGGCTTTATATGTTGCTGCCTCTCGGATTTTTATAACGGCACTATGAACAATATTTTTCCTTTGGGATCGAGGTTTGGGGAAAAGATGAAGAATCGCGATACTGAAAAGCAACGCGTTTTGAAATTTTAAGCTTATATTTTATGTTTTCTTTGAGTTTTAGGTATATTCAGAAACAGGATTAACTTAAGCATGGATTATTTTCTCTATTCTAATGTACCAACATGCATATTTCCATGTTCTCTTTAAAATGGGATTTGTTATTTTAATCAATAAATACATACCAATTTTCTAAATATTATGTATTGAATAGTAGTTCGTACATAATTAATAGAATGTATTTTGCACCTACATTTGCATGCATTTTTGCTGCATCAACTGATGAAATATATAAACAAATGTCCTAGCCGCGTTACTTTTAACCATGTGATTGCCAATGAGACGACACATGAATATCGTCCATAAAAATAAACCTTTTTTAAAAGTTTTAATAAATGACGTGATCATCCGGATTAAATGCGTTTGGTATGTGATAATTCAATTACTTTAAGATTTTCTTACTTTTTATAATTTTATAATTTCTTACTTTTATATCTGCAGATTTCAAAACTGGTATTAGAATTTTTAAATTCGAATTAGTTTTCGAAATATTAATTCTTTTCTAATTTTAAATAAATTTTTCTAATGATGATAACTCAAATTTTAAACATAACACCTATTGTTTTTGTTTTTTTTTTGTTTTTTTTTTTTTTTTCAGAAAAGGTTAATATTTTAAACTAATTTGATGAAAAGTTTGGCCTCCCTTACATGTATGCTAAGAAATGTATCATACTACTTTTATTCATAATTCAATTTGCTTGAACAATCTTTCGCCAAATCGAAAGATTCTGTTAGGGAAATCAATTCTGACGGTATTTTTATGTTAGCGAGACGCAGGTGATAATTCGCTAAATATTTTTCCCGTCGCATTTTTTTATATTTCATTAATTTCATTTAAAATATAATACTTTCATTCATTTTATTTAAAATACACAATTTTCATTTAAAATTGATGGCTTTCACTTCTTTCTTTGTGTTTAAAACAAAACGAAAAAAAATTGGCACAGATGTTATCTACGCACCGAGGTTCCTCATTTGCACCAAAATGGCATTATTGTGATTGACATGGTAACCCGGCTATTGTTGTTTATTTAATAATAAATGTTTATTTACTTTCATTTCTTTTTTTAATTATATAATTTATTTTGTTCTATAGTTATTAAATATTTTTTTGTATATTTCCCTTAGAAAATAATAGAAAATAATTTAAAAATACGGTACAACTTAGTTATTCCGTCGACCAATTTTGCCAAACTATATAAATCGCCAAACCACTCGCCAAATTATACAAATTGACATAATTTTTATTTTAAGTAACGAAAGAACAAATAAATTAGTATAACATTAATAAATATAAAAATAAAACTTCGAAATAAAAATCACTTGATGACGTAAACACATGTAACTTGCTTAAAGTCTAGTGAATGTGATATTTACGATCAACCATTAATGGCATTTAATCTAATAGTTTGGCGATAGATTTTTGCTCGACGGTATAACTAAGTAATACCAAAAATGAATATGTAACTAGTATTTGAAAACGATGTTTTCGCCAAATTTTTGTTAAAAAAAAAAAAAAAAAAAAAAAAAAAAAAAAAAAAAAAACACGCCAAACCTGCGGTGCGTATATGACATATGGCCAAGTATTACCACTCCAAAAAAAAATGCTAACTGGCGAGTTGAAAAAAAGCTATTGGCAAGATTTGCATCCCGTTAGTGTAACAGTACCAAGGATTATTTGCGACCATAGCAACCTTTATGTAGTTTTATTCGATTTTTTTTAAAAAAATCAAAATGGAAAACTTACGGCCGCATATTGGCGCGATTTTTTTCTGACGCCAATGTCATATACGGAATGGGCACTTAACTGGCGCCAAAGTATCGTTATTTTGCTTGATATGATAAGCCGGATGCTGTTGCTTATGTTGTTGATGCGTCCCCCAAATTGGCGTCAGAAAAAAATCGCGCCAATATGGGTATATGACATTTGTGCCAAACTTTCATATGAGAGGCGAAGAATTCAGACCGATTTTGTTTATGGCAGTTGATGACTTGAACTATTACAATATAGTTGAAATGATGGCGACAGAATAATATTTGCCGACTTATCACCAGTGCCAGCATTTAACTACCAAAATGGCACCTAGAGTATAAGAAGAGAAGTGGTCCGCCCGGAACTGTTCATGCTAGTCACATGACTTAGGTTATTGTTAAAAAGATTGTTTCAAAATACCGGGATATAAAGACTCTGTATACTTAATTCATTTTATTTTAGCTTCTTTTCAAATGTTTAACTCATCATCTTTAATCAAAAACGAAAACAACCTTTGGATGTCTTAACAGCAACTGATTCGCCCTTAAATTTTTGCAATTAAATTGAATTAAATGGAAATCCATTTAGAGTGATATCTGCACAGCTTTTTTTCAGTATAATTCAATCTTCTCTAATATTTTTAAAACCCATCAGATTAGCGTGTTTTTAGATTCTGCTGTGTCTGAACGAGGCTTGGCGAGCGTAGCTTGCAGGGGACAGAGCCCCCTAGTATTGTAAATAAAATTATTCACAAAAAATGAAACAAGATTTAAATTGCGTACACATGTTTTTAAGAAATGTTGTTAGATTTCCACAATCGCTAAACATTTTTGATCAACATATGCTCCATAAACGAAGCATCTGGATGATTCCTTGAGTAATGAAGATAATGTGTGAAGGGTTTCAGCATCTTAACTGGTTTGTTTACATATTTCAACCTTCTTGTTTACGTTTATTTTCTAAATATGAATCATCATTTTAGTATACTTCGATGAATTTAATATTACGTTATGTAGTATTTAATAAAGTATATTTAATGGAATTCTTTCCACAGATTTTCTTCAACTGTATTAGAAAAACAGTTAAATAAAAGACCTTGCGATAGAGACCTGATTCATCGAGAGTAATTTTGGGTTCATCGTCCAATATATTCATAATTCACATTGACTGATATTGAAAACGAATATTTTATTATATAATTTGATAATAAATTACGTGTAACTTAATTTCTATTTTTAAAAAGATAGATCATGCGTAAAGGTTATTGATAAACTATTCTACTTATTTAAAAACTGATTTATGAAAGTTACAAATGCTACCTTTTTCAGTTTTTCTGTTCCGATTTACCTTTGTACTTATCTAAAGATTTGTGTAAAAATATTAAACCTAATAAAATGTAGAAAAGACAAAAAAACAAAAAAAAAACAATAGATTTCAAAATCTTCCCCTATCATTCCTTGAAAACAACTTATATATTCTTCAACGACTTCATCGATGGCAAATATTCCAGAAAAGTACTTTTACTGCTGCTATATTTTACATTTTATATCGGTTAGAATGGGATTTGTGTAAAATGTTCTCAGGTGAAATCGTTTGGCATAAAATATATCGAATAGAAACTGAATAGAAGACATAACATTTCCAGTTGACAGTTTTTGATATTTTTGTTGTGTATTACTCTTAATGGAAAAATAAAATCTGTAAGTTATTCAACAATTTAAATACGCAGTAAAAGAAAATAGTATCTCTTGAAAATATTAAACTTTGTAATTGTACATATTACAGATATACATTTATATAGTGTGATTTAAGTATATACACTACTCAAAACAATTAAAGGATATTGCAGTTTTAGGTAGATTTTGTATCTGGTAAACTGTTTAGCTGATTGATACATGGTCGACAGACATAGTAGGTTATATGAGAATAAATTACACATGTTTGGCAGAAAAAAATGCATTTTATTGCGCATTTGTGTACTAAAGGAAAAAAACACAATTTGTGCATATGAGAAAAAAAGAATAAGAAAAGGTGTTTTATTCAAAGAAAATCATTTTCAGTAGGGGGTATGGTTTCCACGGGCGGCCAGCAACGTTGAACACCTTTCAGGCATGGACTCAATGAGGCTATTAATGACGAGTTGGGGTATTCTGCCCAAATCTTCCAGAAGAGCTCTTTCCAGTTCTTGGAGAGTTTGTGGGGGTTGTTGGCGGCCAGAAACTCGTCTTCCTAGAGGTCCCAAACGTGCTCGATTGGATTCATGTCTGGAGAACACGCTGGCCATTCCATTCGAACGATTCCTTCCTCGAAAAGGAAATCCTCCACCAGGTTTGCACGATGTGGCCTGGAGTTATCGTCCATTAAAATGAAGTTATCTCCGATTGCTGCAGCTTAAGTGACTACAATATGTCTGAGGATCTCATCCCTATATCGGCGACCAGTCAGAGCTCCATCTCGAATGATGTAGAGGTCAGTGCGCCCGTCAATGGAGATGCCACCATACACCAACACTCCTCCACCGCCAAATCTGACACTTTCGTGCACGAACGCAGGATTATTCCTTCTGCCACGGTCCCTCCAGATGAAAATACGCCTATTATCCGGATGCACAGAAAAACGGGACTCGTCAGACAACAGAATACTGCTCCATTCATTTCTCCTCCAGTTGACATGCTCGGTTGCCCACTCCCTGCGGTCAAGACGATGCCTTGATGTTAATCTAACACATACCATCGGTCGGCGAGCATACAGACCTACAGCATGGAGCCGGTTTCGAACAGTCTGAGTTGAAATCGTGGTGCCTGTAGCCGAGCGAAGGTGTTGTTGGAGAAGAGCAGCGTTCATGGTTCGGTGTCTCCGAGCTGTTAACGCTAAATACCAATCTTCATTGGGCGTTATTTCCCGTCTACGACCTTGCCCTGGTCTTCGGCCTGCACATCCACTCTCCAAAAAACGGTTCCAGATCCTGGAAATGACACTTTGTGACACTCCAATGGCTTGCGCTACTTCGGCTTGAGTTTGGCCCCCTTCTAACCTACCAACAATTCTCAAAGCTTCTGAATCTGTCAAATGACTTCGCTGAGACATCGTACTCATCGAAACAAAGCAATCACTGAATGCCGATCATCCTTGTCTTCATTCTCTTTTATCCAGTTGAAAGTCAAATTTCATTCGCTGCCGCTGAAGCGACGTTTTTGACGTCGAACTCAAAATTTGCATACTCCACAGTTTGAAAACCAGAAAAATTTGCATTTCTGATTCTCTTCTTCTATTTTCGGCAAAAAAAATTTCGTTTATATCTTTATTTTATATAAAACTTCAAATATCCTTTAATTGTTTTCAGCAGTGTATTTGCACAATTTAAAATAATAATAATAATATTTTTAATGAATTATAAACAATTAAGAAAATTAGAATTTGATATATTATTTTTAATAATCATGTAGCTTTTGAACTTATTTTAATATACTTGAGAAATATAATTATTTTTTATTTAATAATTAACAGATTTTGCCTATGCTGAATTTGAATGTGAATTTTGACAAAATTAGTCAGCTATATCCAAGATAGTTTCATTTATGGTGATTATATGGGGATTGTTATGGTGATTTTATTTTTAAAGCCTAACTGGATAAAAAAAAAAAAAAAAAAAAAAAAAAAAAAAAAAAAAAACATAGTTTTGGACATAAAATTAGTCCTTCAGACAGCAGAAAAACTCTTCTTTTTTATTTGGGAAGTAGAGAATTTGGGAATATCGGATAACAAACTAGTCAATCAGATGGCGAGGTCAGCAGATGGTTATTTTGCTTTACAACTGATATTTCTTCTTCCATTTCCGCAATGAACAAAAAAATCTGAATTAAAATAACCGAATGTTACTCCTCTGGCAAAAGCTTTCGCGCACACAGCAGTTGGGTAAATACACTTGAGGTTTCCTAAAGGAGGTCTCACAACACATTTTCATTAGTAATAAATACCTGTATCCTATTCTGACTAATTATAGTCCTTTTCCAAAAACATTAATACATCATTAAATAAACAATTAAATTAAAAAAATCAAAAAACCCGACCGCGTGAAAAGCAAACTAATTAATTATTTCTTATCAATGTGAAACTATTTTTTTTTTAATTTCTACTATTACCTCACACTCTCACTATCTATAACCTTGTTCAAATTTTCATTCGTTAACAAAATACTTATTATTCATCAAATCAAGCTAAAATAATTTTTTTTAAACTTATAATGGATGACAATTGATGGTAATCTATTTTTTTAAATGTTAATTAATTAATTAAATTAAATTAATTAATTTTCAATAATCGAGAGAACCATCTTCTTGATCAAGGCATTTTAAGCGCTACTAAAGATGAAAGAAGAAAGGGAGAAAAAAAATTATCTTATTGACCGAAGTAGGAATTGACTTAAAATATTTTTTTTTATATTACTTGTTTATATTACTTACCTATTTTTTTTATTTACTTTTAATTTTGACTTTTAAGTTTTGTTTAATTGTTAGTTCCTATCTATAAACATTGTTTTGATGAGGTCTATTGATGTCGATGATGGTTAGAGTTGCAGTAAAGCTAGAAATCCTACATATACAACATTCAGGTTGTATAATATTTTAACGGAGCTTCTGACTGTGAAATATTCAATGAAACATCGTCTTCATTTTGAAAGACCTATCCAATGATATGCCACTCAATAGGGTGCGTAAATTTCTTTTCGTCTCTACCGCCATTTCGAATTTATAAAAACAAAAATTAGTCTATAACCACTGGGTAATTAAGACAAATTCATAAAGACCACATTCCTTAAAATCCATCTAGCCGTTGGGATGTTTCGAGGGTCTAAAGAAATCCACATACACAGATTAGCGTGAAACACATAACCCTTCTTTTCAGTCGGGTAAAAAGGGCACTCACCTCTGGATCCTTTTTAACTTCATTACACTATACATTTTACATCGTACACTAACATTCCACTACCACGTTAAAAAGCCACAAACGATGGTTTTGCATGACTGTCTAATTTACTTCCTTCACCGTCCCATTCTCCACCAACGTATAGCAGTTTGTATGCAGTTCTAGAAGACAACGAATTTATATTTATCAATTCTTTATCTTTTTGAGTGGGTTGAGTTGTTTCACATTTGTTTGCTTCCCATTTCGATAGGATCCTCTGTTTTGAACATGATGCAAATATTATTATTGATGCTTTTGTTTTGTTTTATTTAGTTATTTAGTATTACAATTAAACTATCATAATGTATTAAAATTACTACGTTTGTTTGATAAGCAATTCACTTAATATTTTATAACTCTAATTTTCCTGTTAATGTATGTAGTGCTGAATGCAAAGTTGCATATCTTGTTGTTTTTTTATTGTAATAACAATTATCTCTCGAATTTTTTTATGCACGTATATAACATAGTACAATTCCCATCAATATATGTATTGATAAAACATGTTAAATATTATACTAGCAAATTGTATTAATTTTGCTTTATATTATTATATGTTGTATTAAATTGTAAAACATAGTGTTGTATGTTTTTGTGTATTGTTAACCTATCTTAATGTAAAAAGTGGATTTGAGTCTTCCCCAAGGGATTGCACTTAGACTCTAAAGCGAAAGCTTGGTACCCGGGCAGGTCACCGCCGTCTGTAATTTTAAGCATATGAGAGTATGACGAGAATTGTTGCAACAATTATAGTACATTTTCGAGAAACCAAATTGTCTATAGCTCATAATTGTAAACTGATTGTGGAAATTCCGACACCCTAGAAATTTGAATCTGCTATAACTCGGCCATTTTTTTTTTTTTTTTTACATATGGCAAAACAAAAAATGCTCCGCATACATATTGTCAAAGCCAAATATTCAACGGTAATTTTGATCGTATTTTAGATATAATTGAAGAAAAAAAAATAATTTTCCGAGTTTTTTTTAGTGTGAGGATGTTCTTCATAATCTATGACTTATGCATGCTTTTTAGTTCTTTTTTCGTATAGAAAAATCCAGACATGGTAAAAATGTAAAACAACATACAAGATTTATTATTTACAAAATAACGATTATTTTCAGATTAATATTATGTAAACAAAACAGAATTCAGATATTTTATTCTTTATTTTACACATGATAATCCCAACATTTTTCAGTATTACATAAAGCAAGTATAAAGCATTCATCTTTTTTTCCGTTTTATGTCTTTAAACTGGTAGAATGTTTCGTGTTGAAAAATACAAAGCAAAAACTGAAAGTAAAATTCCGCAGATAATATTTAAAAAAAACATTTTTTTTTCTTCTTAAAGGAAAAATTATTTTCCCGTTAAACAACTTCTGATCAGAACATCTTGTGGTGATTTTTAATTTCAATAAACCATTTCAAATCAAATTACTTTATGTTTCGGTAAATAGAAGCATTAAGAAATTTAATTCAATCATTTGTTTTTTTATATCAAAACATTATGTTTTGCTTAAACATTCCTATGTCTGTTTTGAACATGTTATGTACAACAATAACAAAATACAAGGTGGCCATAATTAAACTGACGTTATTCAGAGTGTTCTGTGGCGCGATGTAATTGCGAGAATGGCGCCAAATTTTGTAGGAAGTATACACAAGACGGAGGAAGAAGGGTTCCGCGAAAAAAATATTTAGTGCCAAAAATCACCGCCAGGGAAATATGCTGCGCTGTGTATTCGAAAAAGAGAGTTTCAAAAAAGAAGAATCAATACTGAAATAAAATTACCGTTTATTTAGCATACCTAACTCATCTTCGATGTGGCCGCAGTTTTGTGGAGCACATATTGCAGTCTGTGCACAGCATTTACAACAGCAGAGAATAACATGTCTGCAGGAATCTCCTTTACAGTTCGCGATATGTTATCCTTCAACGTAGCCAGGTCCTGGTCACCTCCGTGATAGACCTTGGACTTTAGGTAACCCCATATCAAAAAGTCGCAGGGTGTAAGATCAGGCGACCGAGGTGGTCATGCAGTTGGAAAAGAGCGGCTAATGACTCCTTCTGTTGTGAATTTCTGTCGTAGCAGCTGCTTTACCCGCAAAACAATATGTGGAGGGGCTCTATCTTGCATGAAAATGATTTTCTCCAGGCACTGTCTTTGCTGAAGTGCCGGAATAACAATGTTGTTTAGCATTTGGCGATATTTTTTTCCAGTTACAGAACAAGTCCTATCGGAGTAATGTTCTCATAGAAGAATGGACCTATGATCATATCTGCTGTGAAACCACCCACACCAAACAGTTATCTTTGGTGAATGCAAAGGAATTTCTTTGAATGCTCTTGGGGACTTGTTATCCCAAATTCGACAGTTCGGGGTATTTACAGTTCCATTCAAGTAAAAGTGGGTCTCGCCTCCCCATAAGATTTTACAGGTCCAAGCATCATCCAACTGTATTCTGCCAAGAAAAGTGAGAGCAAGAGTCAATCGCTTATCATGGTCGGTGTGACGTAAGTCTTGTACACGGCTAATCTTGTACGGATAGAAGTGATAATCATTCATAGGATTTCCCATACCTTACAATAAGGCATACTGAGATTCAGAGCTATCCCACGAGCACTGGAAGTGGTAGCAATATTGTCTGGTGCTCTGCCGACAATCACCTTTGCCACTTCTTCGATTGTATCCTGTGATACGGGTTTTCGTCCTCTGCCTGACTGAACATTTAGAGAATTTGTTTTGAAATTTCTCAAACATTAAATTTTAAACCATTCACTGACAAAGGACCATTGCCTTTACGCATTTTTTTGTGGTTTATAAAAGCACGAAGAGCGACTGGTGTATTGCACTGGTTGAGGTAAAAATAATTGACTAGTAGAGCTCGCTCGACTAAAGAAGGACACATTATGGAAGATAATTTACAACGAAATTGCTTCTAACAGTAGCACATTATCTTTTAAAGCCGAACAAGCTAGCACTGGGCCAAAAGTTGTAACATGAAATTTGAATAAATAACTTCTTCTTCAACTGTTGCTATCTTTGGGGCTCTGTAAGTGAACTTGCAGCTAAAAAAAACTCTAGCAGTGTGTATGTATTTTTTTTTGTTTTTTATAAACTGTTGCCATTTTGAGCTTAGATTGAATTGCGAAATTCGTTAAATAAACGGTAATTTTATTTCAATATCGATTGTTCATTTTTTTAAACTCTCTTTTTCGAATACACAGAACCATATATTCCCCTGGTGGTGATATTTGGAACTAAATTTTATTTTCGGGAATCCTTCGTCCCCGTCTTGTTTAATCTTCCTACACAATTTGGCGCCATTCTCGCAATTAGATCGCGATATAGAACACTCTGAGTACCGTCAGTTTAATAATGGCCATCTTGTATATATGTATGACAAAAAAAATTAAATGTCAGACATATGGAGGTCCGATGAAGAATATTAATGGCGAAGTATTATATTTTGCTTATATATTCCTACCATTGCTTCGAATAGTATGTTATGTAAAAAAAAAAAAAAAAAAAAATCTTTATATGTAAATTTAAGGTCAGGAACTCCTTAATATACTTGTTATGCGACAGTATATCAACGAAAGACAAAATCTTTCATGTACTGTAGTGCCGTAATGTATGTATCATATATGGGAAAAATACTATTTTAATCATTATACAGATACACTTCGATTTAAAACTTCATTTACAATACAAAATAAAATTTCCATTTTTGATTTTTTTCCTTATTCGATGAACTTCCGCAAACTTCTTTTGGCTGTATCGCGTCTAAGTAAATAAAATAATCATTTCAAAAAAAAAAAAAAAAAAAAAAAAAAAAAAAAAAATAACCGACTTAAAAAAAAAGCGCTAAAAAGAACTAAATGATTCTTTAAACTTCTCTAATGACGAAACGTTATCCATTAATCGCACATCGCACATTGTGTATCGGCATAAAAACGTTAAATTTAATATATAGAATTTAATAGCTACCAAACACGGATTTTCTAGAGAATATTTTTTACAAAAGATTAATTTACATATTTATGATTTAATTTACGAATATATACGTAGAAAAAGTAATCAATTACTTTTTGAAGTTGGTGCCAACCTATCTTAAGTATAGTCAAATTGTGAATATATTGTAGCTATTACCATGAATAAAGTGATGATGGAAATTATTATACAAAATTTAAAAAAAATGCCCCTATTTCTTCAGCAAATTGTTTGTTTAATCATTATCGATTGTGAATGCTTGGCACCAACTTCAAAAAGTAATTGATTACTTTTTATACTTATATAATCGTAAACTAAATCATAAATATGTAAATTAATCTTTTGTAAAAAATAATCTCTAGAAAATCCATGTTTGGTAGCTATTAAATTCTATATATTAAATTTAACGTTTTTATGCCGATACATGATGTCCGATGTGCAATTAATGCATAACGTTTCGTCATTAGAGAAGATTAAAGAATTGTTTAGTTCTTTTTAGCGCTTTTTATGAAGTCGGTTATTTTATTTATTTATTTTTTTTTTTTTGAAAAGATTATTTTATTTTCTACTTTTTAGTTATTCATATCGTAACACATAATTATCCGGATTTCAACATCTGCTGAATAAGTAAATTATTTGTCAAATAAATTATAATTTACAAAAATTATTTATTAAACAAACAGTTTTTAATAAATTCTTTATAATTTCATTAGAAGTATTGATTTTATTAGCATTTAATACTTACTATATTTTTTGAAACAAGTAATTTGTATTCAGAACAGTCAACACTCATTTATTTATTGATCACATACACCTGACGTATATGCTTGACATAAGGGGCCCGCTTATAAGTCATCGTTAATATACAAGGACAAAATAGCACAAGGACCTTGCACTTTGAAGGGGGGGGGGGTGTTCTAGATAGCAAAAGGAAATTTACAACACCAGAGAATTACATCGGGGAGCTCAACAAACAGTGTGCAACGGAGTCAGTGGGAGTTGAACCCGCAGCCCAACTACGCTCTCAAGCGATTTGTGGTGTGGTGCCTTAACCATTCAGCCACGGTCTAAATTCAAGCATTATTTTTTGTGGGACTCCGTTGTCAAGAAGCAAAATGATTATTAAGACGATTTGGTCTAGACACTGTAATAATACGATGTTTATATTGATATCTGGAAATATATAGCAGATGTCGCTGCGATCGGTACCTTTGATTTTAGCGTCAATGCACATTTAATGAATACATGTTTTTAGCGCTGTTTGGACAGCAGATTTCCACGCTATGTATGCTAGACGCTTTAGATTCTATATTCCAAACGCTGTATAGCTCTAGATGCTGTAAGCATGTTCACAATAACTACTGGGTTCCGATCTTGAGCCATTCTCATTGGTTCTTCAGATTCAGATATACGATTCATATTTACTGACTATCGCAGTAGTACAGCGTCTAGAATACATAGTGTGGAAATCTGCTATTCAAACAGCGCTAAAAGTTGTATCCCTTAAATGTGCAACGATGCTGAAATCCCGGGAGCCGATCGCAGCGACATCTGCGATATGTTTTCAAATTTCAAAGTAAACATCATCGTATTATTACAACGTCTAGACCAAATCGTCTTGGAGTTATAGAGAATATCATGATGATGTTGCTGTGATCGACTCATTGGATTTCAGCATCATTTGACATTTAAGGGATCCAATATTTTAGCCCTTTTCTAAGTATTACTGGGATTGTGAAGGCGCCTACCTTCACATATTATTATTAATACTTTTCTCCTTTCCCCTCTTTAAAATTACATTTTCAAATTCTTAAAATTTAATTATCTTTCTGCATTTGGATTCGATCTTTTTTTAGCGCTCTTTTCCTTCATAAATTAAGCAATCATTTTTCTGTATCTGTAATATTTTAACCGCAGCGCACTACAGTTAAAATAAAAGAAATCATTTCCTTTTCTCGCCTAATAACTGGATTCTAATTTTCATCCTTCTGCCTTAGTTTGATGATATGCAGAAATTAGTTGGGCTTATTACTTCTACATTTTTAACCGTTGGTCCAGATGTAAGATATATTAGTCATTTCAGTTATTAACCCTGTCTTTATTTTACTTTAGTTTATTAATATGCGCTTCCGCCGCTTCAATCCCATGAGAACTGTGGCAAACCACTATAGAATGTTCTTTTGCGGTTTATGTGCTATAATTCCTAAGTAATCATTTGGCATTAAATATTTCTTATTAGTTTTTTACTTCCCCCATTCAATTTCAATTATTGTACTTTGACCACTTGCCTTCCTCTCTGTAATCTCGCTATATAGCATATGTTTTTGGCGAAATTGTGTATGTGCTCCTGCCAATACTCGAGCATTTCGAGAAAATGTAATTGCATGTCTTCCTTCTAAGATCTCATTCTTTGAGCATAAAAAATGTAACTTTGCTCCCTTCTCCAACAGCGGCGTTAGCCGTGTGATTCTCGGCTATGTTCCAAAACGATCCCGGTGGACAATAAAGACCTTTAGATAATTTCTATATTTTCTTATCTCAGTAGTTTCTTGCCTTCTTCTTAAAATAAATAACAGTTAATTTTCAGCCTTGTATTCAGTATGGAAGCTAAACAAAATGAACCACCTGTGCAAGACTTCGTCGTCACAAAAATATGGTGCATAAAGCCGGCATGCCGAATTACATTTTGGAGAAGGGGAGCACCTGATATATTTTTTTTTCATTCTGCGTACATAATTACCTTGGACTACTACGAAAAAAAACTGTGAAATTTATTTTAAAAAAATAAACTGTGACTGCTGCAAACTACCTAATGCTAGATTAGTATTCGAACTGAACTATTCTTGTTTTCCTCCTTGCCGTGTCATATTTCAAGAGTATGGTATAATGTCCAAAATGTTATCTGCATTCTAGGCTCGGTGGATACTCTAAAAAAAAGGCTGCTCAAAATTTATGGACTTCCTGCAGACAATCTGAGGAATGCGTATTGCTTTCTGAGTGAACGCACTTTCAACCGAAATGTCCATCACGCCAATAGGTGGCTCTTCAAAATTAGCAGCTAAAGTGCACGGAAAAGCAGTATACAGCAAAAGCAGAAATGACCGACAGTTAGACGTATTTTCATGCCGTCAGCTATCGTCACCGATTATTGCCTCTCGTTCTACCCGCAAAAGAAAAGAGTTACCGAAAATACATCACCGCTCCGAGGATGAGTCTTGGATTCTCCATCGCCTGTTCTTTTTTCTCTTCTTGTGTTCGCTCCTAAGCGGAGTTTTCCAGCTGGATCAAATTTCTAAGATCGTTCGGACTATGTCTTGTGTCGGCCGAAATAAAAAAAAAAAAAGAATTAGAAACAGAGCAGTTAAAAAGATTTTTTTTTTACATTAAAGATTTTTTTTCTCCTTCCCCAGTAACTCTATGAAGAAAGCGTGTTCATGGATCTACATGTATTCAATTGCATTTTAAAAATACTGTTTAAGTTACTTGTTCAAAAAAAGACAGTTAACATGCAGTTTCCTTAGAACGGAAAGTAAAATGATAAAATATAAGTAATGAATATTTAGGACACATATATTTTCTCCACATTCAACTAAACGCAGACATACCTAAACATAAAAAAAAATAACAGTATTCCTGCTGTTGCACAAAAAAAAACCCACACATATGCTTTGAATTCATTTATTATTTTCGTACCTTATTATGTCTATACTTATAACATTTCATTTTAGCTCAAGGTAAGTTTTATTTTGCTTTAAGTGTCAACATTTGAAGAGCCATTTTTCAAATGTACATCATATTTTGTGAGATTACTTTTCTAGACTTTGATAAATATAGATAAAAAAAATCAAAATGATTTTTTAGATTATATTAAGGGTATGTGTTTATTTTAAATTATTTTTTTACAAACACATTTATTGGAGTATAAAGAAAATTCTTTGCTGTGATGAAAATAACTTTTCTACTAACTAAATTTTTAACGAAGATATATTTTTCTGTGTGCTAAAAAGTATTGTGATTTAGCAGATGGGTTACATTTTGTCTAGATGTATTCACTCACTAAAAAAAAAAAGTTCTTTTTTTAAATCTCCCTTTTCATTTTATTGTACTTATGGTAAATTGTAATGTAGATTTATTTTTGCTTCTTTCACTTTTAAAGGTATTTTTTTTTTCTCTCTTATCATTTCGGTGATTGTGGTAAACGTAGAATTATACTTTTATGTTGATTCCTAAATCATACAGTATAGATACTGTTTGATTAAATTTTCTTTTCACTACTCTTTTAGCAGTGGATATTGAAAATATTATAGTATTTAAAAGAATGATGATTTAGTTATGAGGATTGATTTTGCCATACATATAGATAGAGATAAAAAAAAATCCTCATGACTGGATTATGTTGCTCTTTTAATATATAGATATTTCTATAAATGGCTTCTTACTAAAAATTAAGCATTTGGTTTTATTAATAATATGCTAAGATTTTGTATGTCAAGGGATGCACTTCATATCCAGTTCAGTTTAAAAGTATTTTTTATACACATTCTTTTCTCCTTTCCAGCTTTCCAAATTTTATTTAATACATTATATATATATATATCGCGGTATGACACAATGTCGCAATCCTGAGAAGAGATGGTGTTTTTCTTATCTCTTTTGGCCTAGGATTGGCGATATGGTTGCTCTCGCGTAATTAGGCGCTGGTCGCATTTCCCCCCTACTTTTTAAACATTATGCGTCTGCAACGATATGCGTCACATCGCATCGTATATAAAAATGTTATCTCTTGTGATCACAGACAATGTTTTCATTGTTTTGGTTTGTGTAGCTTTTAAATCTTAGCAATGCTGTTGAAATCAAGCAGTCTCTCACAATGAAAGAGAAAAAATTCTTAGATTAAAGAAAGGGGCATATAGTAAAGAAAAATAAATAAAATAACATAAAATTTTCCCACATAGCTCAGTGTAATGTTTATATGACATAGATAAATAAAAAGAGGCAAAAATGGAATAGCTTCAATCGATACTGCACTGATCTTATTATTATTATTGTTTATTTTTTTTTTTTTTTATTTATTTTTTTTTTTTTTTTTGTTACTTATTATGCTTAATGTGTTTTTTTATCCCAATTTCATACAAGTAATTTCTTTTTATTTTATATTGTATGTGTATATTATATGTTTTGTCAATAATTCATATCAATAAGATATGAAAAGGTAATTATCTAAGATATCTTAAATAGATACCTTGGAAAGTTTATAATAATGGATGCACTAGTGACATATAATAATAATAATATTTAAGGAGGGAGGAAGTTAGAAATAGTAGCATGTAAGTTTACCCATTTCTTTAATCTTTTTCAGTTGGTTGCTACTAATTTAAGAAAGTTACATTTAGTAGTACCTATGTATTACACTTTTCTGTTTATACGAGTCTGTCATATTCCAGTTTCCACGGATTTTATATCCATTTTTTTTTTTTTTTTTACTTTTCATTAATTTAGATACCCTAGCATAAATTAAACTTCTTTATTTTAAGTATAGCGCGAGTCATCATGTCATTCTTGCAAAAATTCCCCCCTTTCATTCTCGTTTGCTTTTGCAAAGGAAATGGGATGTACAACATAGGTTAGGATGGTTTTAAAGAGTTATTTTTTTTTTAGTTATATGCTTCTCAATGACATACATTCACATAATATATTGTTTTGAAGTATTTGCGTAAGGTTTATTACTAGTACTTCTGTCATGTTTTATGTAGGATACTTCAGTCATTGCGCTATTTTCCATGGGATAGCAAAGTGTCTGAGGTGTGTATTTCGATCTGTGGTTAAGCAAGTTGGCCGCTAGCTTAATCAGGGATTGGATGTGTTTCCTTTCTTAATTCATGGAGTTAACACTAATATTAATTTCACAATTTGACTATTGTTCACATTTTTTTTAATTTGCTAAAAATTCACCCGTAACAATTTGCTAATGCTGAGTATAAATACCACTTTTACACTAGTTTACACTTTTATCACTAAATGCTATGGGCAGATAGCATTGTTAGGTTTTACTCATATATTTTTAACTCTCAAGCACATGTTTGTTGTGATGTCATGTTTAACCTGGTACTTTATACACACACACATTTACGCTTTCAGTTCAGCTTATATAGTTTTATAACAATTAACACTCACCGTAGTTAAAGACATTCATGACTATCCTGTGCATGTATTGGTTTCTTTTATCAGCATTTGTGTTTAGCTTTAAATTACATTTTTTCAATGCATTCACAACTTTTTATTTGTTTTTAGATAGATTTGTTTTAAGGTATGATTTTTTTGTTTGGTGTTTAAAAATTTTTGCAGACATTATGACATAATTTAACTATTGTACATGGTTTGCACATACATCATAAAATTTATGCAAGAGATAATTAATTGGGTGTACATTTTTACACAGACAGTTAATATACTGTTTAATTACATTGTATACGCGCGGCTGGTGACTCTTTGCTATTTTATTCATATCATAAGGTATTTTGTTATAACTGACATGATATTTGATATCGTTAAAAAAGTTTTTTTTATTAAATTTATTTAAATGCATAATGTGAGCTTTTATGCACACTTTTTTTAATTGGCTATTCACATATAGTCATTAAACTAAATCTTTGGCATTTTCTCATATTTTAATATTTTTAATTAGTGAGGTAAAATCTCACAGGTGTCTTGTGACGGATACATACACTCATATTTCATAAGGTATAAAGCTTGGTATTTTGCTATTCATTTTTTCTCTCTCTTCCATCCCTTTACTTAGAACAGGCTTGGCTTGGCATAACTTCTACATTTAGCGTAGAGTTATGCAATCTGTCGAGCACTCGTACATTTTTTTGCACTCTTCTTTTTAACTTGATACAGTAATAATTTTGACAGATATAGTTTTATTTTAATTTTAACTCTCAGTTTATCATTTTTCAGCAGTATTTTTTTTTCACAAGTAGTTCATATGTTGGATATTTGTTTATGTTACACAAAATTTGCTCATTTAGAATACAATTTTGTCCATTCATATATATATACATTACACTAGTTCATGTGTTGACTTACATATTTTGTTCATTTGTTCTTTACACATTGTACTTTGCTAACGAGCTATTCGACAGTATTTCTTTTTGTTTGTTTTTTTCTCACAAGTAGCTCATTGAGTATAACACATAGTTTATTGTGGCTGGTTTAGAGCTTAACCAGAGTTTTTTTCACACATTACACGGAGTTCATTGTCTTTATTAACCCTTATTCATTACATTTCGGTGATTAACTCATTAATTATGTAATTGAATCTCACTCGTATGTTAGAGTTTTGGGTTATTACACACATACTGTCCGTATATTTTGTTGGCAAAATACATAAAAATGTTAGTTCATTGAGACATTATTACAAGTAGTTCATGTGGATTTATACAATTTGTTCATGTTTTTACTTATATTTTGTGTATGCTTGCGTACACAATTGTTCATGTGCTTTATTTCAGGTAGTTCACGAGTTTGCTGTTTCTTTTTCCCCTCCCTACACACATACAGTTTTTTTCCCAGTTACTTTTCTATCTTTTAAACTTTACACCATGTTTCGATATTAAAAAACATATTTCATCAGTTTTTCATCATATTTCATCAACAAGGTTGTTTTTTTTATTTTTTTATGTGTTTACATAATGTCATAACATATCAATGATACCATCACTTTGTCTATGTACAAAGATTTGAGGGTTACAAGGAGTTATCCGTCACATGACATGTTAGACTACACATACATTTCAAATCTGTTTACTTTTTACATGTAACATTTTTAACACTTTTATTAGATACTTCTTACTTGAAAGTGGCAGATCGAGTAAGGTATCTTGTTACACTAATTAAATCGTATGCAATTTCTTAGTAAATGTTTTTAATATTTTTGCAGGAGTTAAATTTTAATAAATACACAGAAGGTCTATACATGAAAATTCAGCAAAACTAAAACCTTTACATTATCAATTTTTTTTTTTTTTTTTTTGGTGGCAAATTTCATTTACTGTGTTTGATTCTCACTGGTTATCGAGTGAGGAACTTTTTTTCACACTCATATGTCATGATTTCAAAGATTTTTTTGGTAAACAATACTTCTTTTTCTATATTTTGCAAGAGACAATTTATCTTTTTCGGTAACACTCCTTTTTCTTTTTTTGTTTATTTAACTTAAAGGTATGGATCCTGTCAATTTTACACTGATGCGTTTTGAGTAGATTTATATATATATATATATATATATATTTTTTTTTTTTTTCAACGAAAGCAGCAATTTCTTATGAAATTTACAGTTAAAATTAAATTTAACCCTTTGCTGACGTTTTTTTTTTCCTGCGTTACATTTTTTTTTCTCTTCTTTTTCTACAGTTATATTTTAGTTTTTGGTACTTGGTGCATATAGAGAATTTTTGTTCATAGTTAACACACACAGTTGTTCATAGTTTTAGTTCATAGATAAAAACCCTTAGACTAGTTCATTGCTTTCTCAATTCTTTGTGTGCACCAGTGACTAATTGTCACTAATTTTATAGCTGTGTTCATCAAAACACTTAGACATTTTGCTGCATTAATACGCTTCTTTAGTTTATTGTTATTAGTTAACACTTGAGGTCACTGTGACAGATTTCTTCGGTTTATTGTTACAATTTTACACTTGAGGTCACAGTGATGCACTTCTTGGGTTCTTTGGAATAATTGCACTTGTTTGTTCTTTGTATTTTTTTTTCTATAACAAAAGTTTTTTTTTTCACATTGAGGAAAATTATTTAAATTTTTTTCCACTTTTATTTACACACATATCATTTTTGTAGTCAGCATTTAATTTTATTGTGTCACACATGCTTTTTTTTTTTTTTTTTTTTTTTTTTTTTTCAAGAAAAAAAAAATAAGCGCTTGTGCATCTGTTAGGTATCTCAGTGGTGTTGAATTTACAATGGTATTAAACTTAAAAGTTTTCTTGTTAAACATTACTCAAAATTCTTTCTAGCTTTTTTTTTTGCTTTTGCGCAATTTTACAGGCAGGTACTCTATACAAAGGTTTCTACAAAGGTTACATACAATGGTTAATCATATGTACTGCGTGTGGGATTGCTCATTTTTATAGGCAGCATTTTTTTAAAATGGTAGTTACACATTATACATAACAGTTTTTTTTAGTTTCGCATTCTTGATTTTTTTCGTAAAAAAAGTAGGAAATGTACACCTATTTCATATTAACATGGCATATGATTGAGATCTGTTGACCTTTTACTTAAAGGTTATTTTATTTTAATCGGTAATAAAAAAAAGTTTCTTTTTGGCAACTTTACAGGATTATATTTTACTTTTTATTTAATTTTTTTTCATTCAGTACCGTCCTTGGCTATTAAAGGTAATTCACGTGATAAGGTAGTTTTCTTATTCACGATTTCTATTCAATCAGTACACACGTGTGCATTGTTTTTTGTTTTTGTTATTGTTCATTGACACATGTGGTTTAATACTAGTATATACCAGTCGTAACACCAAATGGTGTTATTCATGACTGCATTCACACTCACACACACACATACTTTTTGTGTAACCTGTTGTACAAGGCTTATTAAATTTCATTAAATTTAATGTACTTTTTTTTCAATTTTTTAAGGGGTACTTTCTCAGGACATTTCCTACTACCTATTGTTTATACCTTATAGGAATGCAATATGTTTTAAAATCCACTTTACTTAAATTAGATTCTCAGTAAAACACATTCAGTCTTTAGTTACAAGATAAAACGATGGCAACTTTCAACTTTTAATAAATAATATACTCCCATCTTCCTCTCCTTTTACCAGTTATACCACTTTTGAAAACTTGAAATGTCACAAATAGTGCTGAAAATGAAAAATTTTTTATATTTACCATATCATCTAATGTTTTTGTCTTTATATACAATTCATGTGTCAAAAAATAATAATAATAATTTTATGAGTTGGAGTATGACCAACTTTTGTAGCAATTGTGGAAATTGCTAATGCTTGGAGTGACAGTTCAAGCAATTTTATATTAAAATCTTATAGAAATCATAAAAAAATAATTACTGTGTGCGCACGTTAAAATGATTTTTTAAAGAAAACAGCTGTCCAGAAGTTTTAAACTGCAGTTCAAAAAAAAAAAAAAAATTCAATTGATTTTTTATTTTTAAAGTCTTTGGTACCAACTTGCTTTGTCATGCTTATGGGCATGCTTTTTATTTGAGACATGATTTAATTGTTCTTCACATATTTAGTATTTATGTATATGTTTATAAACTGTTGGTCACCGGGTTCCCACTACAAAATTTTATATTTTTACATATTTCTTTATGTGTAATGTATTTGAGAGAAGACATGGGTCATTTTTTTTCTTCTTTTTTTCTCTCTCGCGGTTCACTTCGTTCTTTTTCGGCTGTTGGGGAGATATTTGTGAAGGCGCCTACCTCCACATATTATTATTAATACTTTTCTCCTTTCCCCCCTTTAAAATTGCATTTTTAAATTCTTAAAATTTAATTATCTGTCTGCATTTGGATTAGATCTTTTTTAGCGCTATTTTCCTTTATAGATTAAGCAATCATTTTTCTGTGTCTGTAATATTTTAACCGCAGCGCACTGCAGTTCAAAGAAAAGAAACCATTTCTTTTTCTCGCCTAATAACTGGATTCTAATTTTCATCCTTCTGCCTTAGTTTGATGATATGCAGAAATTTGTCAGACTTATTACTTCTATATTTTTAACCGTTGGTCCAGATGTAAGATATATTAATCATTTCAGTTATTAACCCTGTCTTTGTTTTACTTTAGTTTATTAACATGCGCTTTCCGCCGCTTCAATCCCATGAGAACTGTGGCAAACCACTATAGAATGTTCTTTTGTGGTTTATGTGCTATAATTCCTAAGTAATCATTTGGCGTTAAATATTTCTTATTACTCTTTTACTTCCCCCATTCAATTTCAATTATCGTACTTTTACCACATGCCTTCCTCTCTGTAATCTCGCCATACAGCATGTTTTTGGTGAAATTGTGTATGTACTCCTGCCAATACTTGAGTATTTCTAGAAAATGTAATTGCATGTCTTCCTTCTAAGATCTCATTCTGTGAGCATAAAAAAAAATGTAACTTTGCTCCCTTCTCTAACAGCGGCGTTAGCCGTTTAATTCTCGGCTATGTTCGAAACGATCCGGGTGGACAATAAAGACCTTTAGATAATTTCTACATTTTCATATCTTAGTAGTTTCTTGCCTTCTTCTTAAAATAAGTAACAGTTAATTTTCGGCCTTATATTCAGTATGGAAGCTAAACAAAATGAAACACCTGTGCAAGAGTTCGTCGTTACAGGGATAGCCGATTTCCACACAATATTTTCTAGACTCTGTAGTAGTAGCACTTAGAAAGTACTAAAATATTGTATCCCTTAAATGTAAAACGATGCTAACATCCAAAGAGTCGATCGGAGCGACATCTGAGAATATTTTCTAAAATTACAAGACCATTTAGTCTAGATGCTGTTATAATACAATGTTTACACTGAAATGTGAAAATGTAACGCATATGTCGCTGAGACCGGCTCATTGGATTACAGTATCATTGCACATTTAAGGGATATATTTGTTTAGTGCCGTGTGCATAGCAGATTTCCCCACTATTTATTCTAGGCGTTGTACTTATGCTCTGATACATGAGAAACTTTAAAGGTTGATTTTCAACTTTTCGACACTGACATTCGATATCGGTCTGTGTCCTTGTGGGCCTTCCGGTTTGATGGATGACAGAATGGCCGGGATCCAGATAGGTTTTTCGCTCTTAGCGAAACTAGATCGACCAATCAGCAGGCTGCATTTTTGCAAATAGCGAAAAGTTCGCAAAACTGCAGGCTTCTGATTGGTCAATCTCGTTTCACTACCAGCGAAAAATCTATCTGGATTTCGGCCTTTGTCCAGCTAAGTTTCCGCGCTTTGAAAGAACTCGTATCTCTGTAAGAGCAACAGTATGAAAGATGAGTGCTTATAATTAGGCGACTGCTTAAAAAAATGATTTGAATTTTAAAGTTCTAATGTTCTAAAGTTCTAATGTTCTAAATGTTCTAATCATCAGATTTTTATGAAATTGCAATGGGATCAAATGGGTGACTTACACTTTCAAAAAAAAAAAAAATATATATATATATATATATATATTTAAGAATATTTAATCATATTTAAGAAAGTTATGTGTGAACAGGGCCAAAACATACATACAGGTCGAATTGATAACCTCCTTCTTTTTGAAGTCGGTTAAAAAGACAAATTAACTAACAGTTATCCTAAAATTGCTTTAACTCACATTATGGGTATAAATGTAATTAACATAAAAGTGAATCAATATAATTTTCTCTGAATGTATGGGGTACATTAATTTTAAAGAAAACAGTAGTATATTGATTTGCTTCTGTAGTGTCCTATCATCTATGTCTGTTATAATATGAAGTTTACTGCATTGTAGGCACTTTCAAAAAGATGACCAAAATATCAGTAAACGCTCGATGCCTTTGTTAATACCATTTGCATTTATATTTGTATATATATATATATATATATATATATATATATATATATATATATATATATATATATAACTTTGAACTCTACCATTTAATTAGGCGGGATTTTCGCTGTGCTAAAATGGGATTCATATTTGAGATTATGATATGGTCATAGCAATTCTCTTGCTGGGTAACTCTTTAATTTAAATGTTCCAATTTTGGTCATATTGTTTATTATTACGGATTTTTCATTGATTAGTTATTTATTTAATTCAATTTATATGGTATGGTAAATTTATACTTTTTGGAGTATAGTCGATCGGGTGCATAACGGAATTCAATTTTTAGCTTATTGCTGGATTCTATTACACAAATCGAGTATGTTTTTGCTTTTATTTCTATTTCATGTACCCCGGAAGAAGAGAAATGCTATATAAGCTTCCTGCTACATCCATCCAGTTGATCTATTATTTGTTAACGATACGTATTTTAATGGTTCAACAATATTTCGTGGATTATTTTTGACTTTAATAGGTTATTGTATCAAAATTTGGCGGTTTTTCATATGTTTTATATGGATTAATCGTCTGCAATGTGCTAGCGAATTAGTAGTATTTTGCTTGATTTTGTTGTACAAATTATAGGTTCCAATTTATTTGGTATAATGTCAATGTTATGTACTGCAACTAAATCTATTAACTTTAGTAAGTGGAAATAGATGATGAAATGAAATTATATAATGGTTATATATATATATATGTTATATAGAATCAAACAAATATAGCATCAGGGCATTGACAAATTTTCAACTAAAGGACTGAAATTATTAATTTTTATTCTTGTTTATGCTATATTCCAAATTTTTCATTTTTCATTTTAAACACTTCGCATACTATTATCTGTAACTATTTATATTGTAATTATATTTTTAAAAAGACAACTCTTACACATTCGCGTTTACGAAATAAATTATTAATTTGGCTTTGACAAAATCGGAGAATTTTTTTGTCTTTAACTAGACTACCAGGTAACTATATTGTAGTCCGAACTTATGCTTTTCCGTAATGAACTTGTAAGTCACAGTGCTACAAGTTAATAAGTTTTTAGGTGGTGGGGAGAACATTTTTATATAAACATTTACTCATCGATATTTATCTAAATTATTCAAGTTTTCCGGTATATTCACTATTTCCCTATTTCTTAATATCTATTATTTATTCCTATCTAAGTTCCTTAAATTTAAAAAGCGAATATTAATAATTATCTTATTCGAAATCTTAATCTAAAACTTAATACCTCCATAAATGCTTATCAATACACAAAGTATAATATTCTGAGACAAGGTATTTTTATTTTCGAATGTTTTAAAAATCAATTTTGCTATTTTTATTTCTAATTATATTCCACGAATTCAGCTTCCCGCGGATTTTCCGACGCCAGATGTTTTACACAGAAAATCTTACTTTAGAAGATACGTAACCTGATCTCCTAAAACACTTCTTCTCTCGCACCATTAGCTGAGCGGACATGCGCCTTTCACTGATTGGTAAATTTCTATATTACGTTGTAATCTGTCTTCCTACGCAAAAGTTAACAAAACCTGATGCCGTGAGTTCGGAGCGCAGATTCCTATCTTTTTTTCCAGTGATTCAAAAAATGTTAC
This sequence comes from Maratus speciosus, assembly GCA_963932465.1. Taxonomy (NCBI): domain Eukaryota; kingdom Metazoa; phylum Arthropoda; class Arachnida; order Araneae; family Salticidae; genus Maratus; species Maratus speciosus. The sequence goes on from OZ010795.1 coordinate 297,605,715, forward strand.
CTTGTGTCTGCATGTCATGCAGAGTTCTAATTAACTTTAATATCATAGAGAACTGTGTGCCTATTCACACATCAACCTGATACCTTTACGAAATATCTCATCATGTGGGAAATGTCTTTCATTTCCATGTTTTGTGGAATAAAAATACTTCGAGCGTCAACAGGCTCTATTTTTTGCTGGAGAAACTACCGGAGTGCTCCTTGCTATATTTACGCTCTAACAATTGAATTAATGATGCGACTGCAGAAAGAATACTTGTCATTTCAATTACAAATCGCCGATCTCAACCATGATCAACAAATTCATCTAAGTTAACTGGATATGTCGATTAAAAAAATAATACGACATTTCATCAGCTGCTATTATTCTATGAATTTAATGCATCTAACTACAGTCTTTCAGCATTTTGACAAGTATTTTATACAATGTTATACACATATATATAGAACGTACGTTAAATCGTTTATACTGAGAGGTTATAAAAAAAAAAAAACATTTTTTGATACTGATATTAAGAAAATAAAATAGCGTCATCTGTAGCATTAACCCCTAAATTCTCGCTCCCGTTATATTCCCTGACTGTGTCTTTTATTCAGATTGTTTTATTCTCACTAGTTTTATAAAATAGTGTAATTTCCTTTATTGTGGTGCCCTTTTTCATGTCATTAAATAAGGCAAATATTTCTCTTTCAAAAAAGGGTGCCAATAAGCAGTTTGAATTTTTAAACCGTAATTTAATGCGACCGTTAAGGGGTTAAAAACAACAAGAATGTTCACAGTATAGTAAAGAGAAATAAAAAGTTACATTTATTAATGATGCGAATTTCTTTTACATATTGATAAATATGGCAGCTTCTGTAAAAGCTACGATTTAAAGTATAAAGATTTGTTTTAGCAAGATGTGCACTATTTGTCTACATGCATTACACAGTTTGTGACTAAGAAATTATTCTAAGCATCCCGATCTGAGTTATTTAACAGACAAGAGTTAAAAATGAAAAAAAAAAGTCTAAAGATATTTAAATCGATGCATAAAACACTATCATAGTAAAGGTGAAAGGTAGAAGATTGAAAAAGCGTTAACAGTTGTTCACTTAATTTTATAAAATAGAATTAAATTAAAAATAAATTTTAATATTTATATTTAAATTTATAAGAAAGATTATATATTAGTTAAAAATTTTGCAGAATAAAATTTTCCATTGATTAATTCAAAGCTTTTTACTACTATCGGTCATGCCAAAATGTCGGAGCATGGAGGCGCGTAAACATAAGAGATATTATTTTTAAAAAAATTCTTATTTTCTAGATTGCTGTTTAATAGTATAAAAGTAAGTTTGAAATAACAATCGTCGATACCTCATTTTAAAGTGTTTAACTCAGTCGTCAGTTGCCTCGGGACATGCACAAATTCTAATCTGTCAGCAAATCCTCCCATGCTTCTAATTTGGGTAAAGCCATTCCTTAACGAAAATTGCTTCGATTAGAACTTTCTCTAAATGACAAACTACAGTAAAAATGACATAAGTTGTTTTATGTGACAACACCTTTAGATGGATATCCAGAGCAGTTTTTGACAATGTTAAACTCGAGGATCTATGTATGGTGGCAAGGTATGCAACAGTTAAAGGTAACTAACTTCGTGTGAATGAGGCTTTTTCTTCTTTCCAATATGTACAAATAGGTTTGATAAAAAAAATACAGTTAGAAATGGCTCATGATATTCAACAAAATGAACTATTATGGTCTGTGCCAAACCTCGAGGTTGAAAACGTGGGCTATATGCAATATCTTTTATCGTACTTACGTTTACCAATTCTCACTCCGTTCAGATATTGGTATGTAGCATAGTGCATAAACCTGCATCCAGCTGCTGAAGAAAGTCTAGACTGAAGTCCAGACGCGTGATCATCGTCACTCCATCTTGCTATTTAATCATTGTGATCTGCTAAAATTCTTGTTTATTGGTCCCCGCTTTGATTTACAAAGGAGTTCTTGATTATATTCTTTAGCTTGCTTGGTTTTGAGAAAAAGACATATGGTACCTTCAAATCATTCAAGTTAGCCGAAAGCAGTATATCTTTGCGTCGTTGCATAAGGGGTGAGAGGTAGTCAAAACTTGACTCACGCAAAGTGAGTTCAGAGTCTTTCGGAACTGTGTCTGCTGATCGTCGTTTTGTCTCAATGAGTTTGTTAATGTGAAACATTTTTTAAAAGCTCTAAGCATTTTTTGTCCGCGAAGAATCAAAATGACTTTTAAAGAATGTCTCTTATATAGAGGGATGTCTTTTACGCCATGTAACTACCTAATACGTCCAAGGATTTAAACAAATAAGCCTCTAAAAGTCTAAATGCTATCTATTTTACCTTCGCGATATCTTTGTTCAAGGTCAGACATAAGACGACATCCTATCATTGAAAATTCGTCAATAATGAGAAATAACACTGTATCCATTCTGAGCTGTAGATGTATTGCTGACTTTTTAAATTAGCGAACTATTTAAAACACGTTGGTTCTTTAAGCACTGAGTGAGTTACCTTGTCTTTGACATTAAATGCAGCAGTACCTGTTAGTGCCAAAATAATGATAGCTTCTGGTCCTAACTGCTCTATGATTGTTTTACTAATTTCTTTGATTTTTGTACATTTTACAGCTCTTCATTTTCGAATAATAAAAGTTGATTTAGCGAAATTTGTAACCTTTGTTTGCAAAGACAAAAGCTGTTCAGTGCATAACTGAAGGAAGCATAATTTGTTGTTCTTTATAATAATTCAGAAATGTTAAAAGTAAAGAGAAACCATTGGATAAGAGAATCTACCGTAAAGATAAAGAATTACCCCGGATGTATTTGAGAGATTTCGATTTTTTTAATTTAGCTCCGATCTTTGAGAACTTGGTCCATCGAGTTAGCGGCAGAAAACTTCAAAGCTCCTTCAAAGACTTGCTCGTCTGGCACAGCCCACACTTATTTAATATGGAAACAGGTAAAGTTTTGTAACACGAATGTAAAACACACTCATAGATAGTCTGCTATACTCCTCTATCAAACTTGATACCTTTATTCATCTGAGTTTTTGTTATATCGTTATTATGAAAATATTAGGAAGCAACTCGGTTATTTTTATGCGACTTTTCCACATAGAATTAAGCTGAATAACTCTATACATTTGAATTACTTTCTTTTAACCGTCATTTTCGAAACTTCTGTGTATAACGTTGCACATATAAAATATGTATATTTCTTAAAATGTACACTAAATCTAGATAGCAGATTAAAAACAATCAGGGATTAATTTATGACTTTTAGTGAATATCATTTCTCACGAATTATCTCTTATTGTTGTATCTATTTCTCCGATCATAAGCATAAGCGATCACAGTCATATACATTAACGTCGCATTTATCGCTAAGCTTCGCGACATTTGGACGAAATATAGCAAAATTTCGCGACCAAAAGTATGTCGTCACAAATTAAGCCAATTTGGCTGTATCTGACGGCGAAATTTCCATTGAAATTCAGTACTGATGAATCTTCTCTAACCGGGTTCTTCGCATTTTAACTTCGTGTTCTCCAGTAAAATTAGCTAAAATTTTAAAACCAAGAAATAGGGAAGCTACCTTTATCAATCCGTACAGGGTTTTTTTATTTTGTAAACTACATATTTCTGTTTTCTAGTGTACATCTTGACAAAAAAATGTTTATCTCATTTACTTCAGAATATGCATTTCAGTTGAAATATATTCACTTACGATGAATTAAAAAAAAAATGAGTAATCGTCAGTAATTGGGACAGCTACCAAATTGTTAAATTTGCGCATCAAACAATGCTCAGTAAATTATGAATTTGTCTACAAACCCGATTACGAAAATTTCCCAATAGAAACATACATTCGTCTGAATACAAACATATACATAAGAATACATACATATAAGTAATGCATGCATGATATTATATTTTTCTCGATTTCTTTGAGTATCACTCGTAGCCATTCGACTAATGCCCAAAATCGTATTTTTCGTATTCGATTTTCTTTTCGTTTCTCTTAATTTAAAATTCAAAATGAATTGCATCGATTTGGAAGCTTACAAAGAATGAAAAGTTCGAAAAAAATATTGGTTGTTACATACGTAGAACGTAAAACTTCTGAAAGGGGGGTGGGGGGTAATCTATATCTCAGGTCACCAATGTATGAACACCGACTTCAACATTCGACTCCGTAATGATCCGTATGAGGTTAAAAATGCATAATTTACAGCAATGAAGCTAATGTTTTAATTAATAACGGGATAAATCTCGTTGAATTTCGACGAAAGAAATTGTTTAAAAACGAACTCATACATGAGCTACTACTTAGTCTCTTAAAACAAATATCATTTTTAACTTAAATTTATCAAAATACTAATTCCATACACTTCGAATGTTCAAAATATTAAAAAATTAAACCGCATAATTTATTATACCTAATCAAAATATGTAATTTTGATGAAATTACCCATTAAGGCTGTTATGTTTAAAAGACACAGATGTCATCATATTGGCGCGATTTTTTTCCCACGCCAATTCGGGGAAAACAACAGCACAAACAAAAACATCCGGGTTACCATATCAAGCAAAATAAGCGACGCTTTGGCGCCAGTTAAGTACCCGTTGCGCATATGACATTGGCGTCAGAAAAAAATCGCACCAATATGGGTCGTTTATGACATCTGTGCCGTTTAAAATTGCCGATTGAAAATTTAAAAGGTACTTCTTAGTTATCCCGTCGACGAAATTACTGTCGCCAAATTGTAAGATTAAATGCCAATAATGGTTGCCATTAATTAATTAAATGTAAGATTAAATGCCAATAATGACCAATAAAACCATTAATTCGACGTTTTATTTGTATTTTTATTAATGTTTTACTGATTTATTTGTTCTTTCGTTATTTAAAATAAAAATTATGTCAATGTGTATAATTTGGCGAGTGGTTTGGCGATTTATGTAATTTGGTGAAATTGGTCGACGGGATAACTAAGAAGTACCATTTAAAAAAAATGATTTCACATTAAGTTAATCATGGAATTATTTTTCGTGTAAAATCTAAACTTTATGTTATTTTCACCATCTCATAATTTGCATACGCATCTCTTATATTTACATTCACCATTTCAAAAATATTACAATGCGCAGTATGTGATTAATACATATATATCTAAACTTGAAATCAAGTTTGTCAACTACGACTTTGCATGTGAACATTTGCTCTCTTGACTCGTGATTCTAATCTCTGAATCGGCGAGTAAAATTCCAGAAATTTATATCTGTTAGAGGCGTTCGTAGTAAAATATTTACTTTTATCAGAGAAAATTATCGTTTTCATTTAAATTATGTCATTTTGCCTCATTGAAGCATTTCACCAAGCATCTCAAACTCAATGAATGAAAAAGAATTGAATTATAATAGCTTTTTGTGGAAAACTTGAGTATTTTATTAAAGCATGGCGTCATTTTCAGTTCAATTTTTTCAGAAAGTTTATTTTGAATTTTATGAGAAAACGGAATCAATAAAGATAAGCAAACCTTATTATTTTTCCTTTCTTTACAACAATGGAAGTAATCCAATTGCTACCATTTTGAAACAAATTCATAGAATTTTTTTTTTTTAATTTAATATAAAAATGGGAATATTTAAAAAAAAAAATAGCTAGTGTGGGCAAATCTACAAAGAAACAGCTTTCATTTAAAAAAAGAATTATTAAAATTGGTGCAAAAAAAAAAAAAAAAAAAAAAAAAAAAAGCTCAAGGTACATGACTAAAAAAAGAAAGCCTTATTTTTCAAATATATAGAATTAAACTCGCAATGTTATCTCAATTGGAAAATTTTGAGCCGACATTTCAGGCTGTTAGGGTTGACGAGTATTTATGATTTTCAATACGCGCGGAGATTTTGACCCGACCAACGTCCAGCTCATTTTTTGTGTCGATGCGTCAAATATTTTGGACGCTATCGTGTTAACAGTAAGTGTAATTTTTGCAGGGAAGCCGGAGATGTGCTCCAACAATTAACATACAGCTCTTTTTAACAAGAAAATGATTCGCGAATCCTTCTGTGTAATTCAGAGAACTGTGCTAAACTTAATGACTAATTATCTATATAATTGTCACTTGAATTTTTAAAAATATTGCTATTGATGTGACATCCGTTGTAATTGCGGTTTTCGTGGGAGAACATTTCAATTCACGCATAAAGTATGTATAACAAATCAAATGTTTTAAAAGAACAATGGTTTAGAGATATTAAACATTGCTAAAACGAAATATCAGCTCCTTACTGCTGATATTACAGTGTTATAACAGTGTTATACAGTGTTATGTGTGTATATTACAGTGCTGACTGCACATGTTAATTCTTACAATATTAAAATCAAACTGACTTACATTTTAACAACAAGCTATTCTTCTTGTATAAGAAACAGCATATAACCAACATTCTGAATTTTTGATAATTGATAGAATTTATGTGTTTTACACCAAGCCTAAACTGCGAAAAGTGTTAAAATTTAATTAAATCTGCAACAGAAAGAAATAAATATTCACTTGAAGAAGTCGTATTTATCCTATATTCAGTAACTACATATATGTAAAAATTAATTTTGCTTTTAACCCATTATGCCTAGCGTACCATTTTTGGGTCGTTTCGAATTTTAATAATTTTTTTATGATTTTTTGATCTTTACAAGATGAAAGTTGGATTAAGTAATGTCTATAAATGTCTTTATTTATTACCGAGATTTGACAGCATAATATTGATATTTCTTTGCTTAAATGAAGGTCTTTTTTTTTTTTGGTGTTTATAGATTTTTCATTTTTCAAGTTAGCGATATGTGAAAAGTAAGTTTTTTTTTTCTTTTTTTTTTTTTTTTGTATCAAAGATCCGAATAAATAAGTCATAATCTTAGATTGTATTCATCTTTGAAATACGTATTTTTATAAATTGCGAAATTATACGCGCAAGCGTGTTTTTTATGCATGTTTTTAAAGTACAAAATATAGGGCGCTAGGTGCAAATGGAAAGTAGTTCTAGTTTCCATTTTGGGGACAGTTTATTTATATAAAGAGAGATTTCAAGATAATTTTGAAATAAATTATTTTTTGGCATCAAATACGATTATTCTTAATTTATTCTTAATGATTATGATAATATTATTAGCCTCTGCAAATAAATAAATAAATATATATATATATATATTAATATTTCATAAAAATACTAATTATAGTATAATATACAATTTAAAAGCTTAATTTATATAAATTTAGACAAAACATGTAATTATTCATTTTTCCACAGATTGATATTCCCATATTTAGTACGATTACATTTTATCAAATAAATACAAAATATTTTACCGTAAAGTTTTTTAGTGTTTTTCCTGTTCATTTTGCAACATGTAAAAGTAATTCGACCAACAAATTTGAGAAAACAAAAATTCAGGCATAAATGGGTTACGTTTTTATAAATAAATAATTTTCAAAAGAGGATTCCCTTCCTTTGTATTTCTGTATATGCTACTTTATAATATAAATCTGTCGCACTATATTGATTATCATTAGTATTTCTGAATCATTATAATTATTGTGCAGTACATTATCCAGGGTATAACTGTGTATTTGTTTCTTCAGTATTATAATCGGTTTAGACATTTTTTTCCGGAAAAAAAGTAAAAAAAAAGCCTTTTTAATATAAAATTTTGTAATGGAAAGGAATGCACATGAACAACAGGAAACGTATGAACACTGTCCATTTCAATTAATTAGCATCATATAAAAATCTTTAAAAAATTGTCGAAAATTGATATCATTAAAAGCAAATATTGACTACTTTTATATGATTTTATTAGACGAAACCAATCTTGTTCGCACGTGCCTGCTTTCCCCAACCTAATGCACAAATTGTGAGGACTTTTTAATAGAAAGTCTGAATAATCTATTTTTTTTTATATAAAAATATGTTGGAAAATATAATCATTAATGATAACATTATCACTTACTTAAAAAATAAAGATTGTTTGATTTAGTGATATCTAAAAATTATAATCTATTTCTAAAATCTACCGCAACGGATTTTCAACCCTCTTACCACCCTTTCTAGAAAGACATAATTATCTAAAATAACGTTTAAAAAAATTAAAATTAAAATGTTGTATCAAATACATTATCCCGATGTCTGAAAACTCCAGAAATAGAAATGAATCGAACGCAATACAAATCATTCCCAACAAACGTCTGCAATCAGTTAAATCAAGTATTAGAGTCAACCAGTTGTAAATGATAAGTTTAAATGTTCTCCGAAAAAAGTTGGAAAGGAACAGTGTTTTACGCCCTTTTCAATATATATTACTTCTTCTGGTCAACTGCGCATTTGAACTGTCTGCATTTGATATATTTTTATCAAGTAACGATTTAGACGATTCTGGCATTTTACCAGCTTATGATTATAAGTTTACTTCTGAAATACTTTTTATGGCACTTCACGCCGTCACTTCATAATATATATATATTTTAAGATGAAAGTACCAAACATATAACTGAAGAAACGTTAATTCTTGAGTAAATAAGTAAATATATTTATTTAGGAGATAAATTACATTTGTTTATAAAATGCATGCATGAAGATAATTTATAACATACGTAGGAGGAACACTTCTCGTACAGATTTTATAAAGATATAATGCTAGTTAGAATTCCACAATCTTTGATGTGTTGGCTTAAAGATTCGTTGACGACTATGTAAATAAATCACAAATACATATGAATAAATAATGAATTACAAAAGTTATATTTTTAAGAATTTTTCTTCGGATTTTATTCATAAGCCATAGACTGCATGTATTTCGAATATAGTATAGAATACATTTTAATATGATAAAATCATACAAATTAAATGCGAAAATATTTTAAAAGGAGCGTTGTTATTTTTATTTTTTTGCGAAGATAATTTTTAAGTTAAATCATATTCAATCAAGATCTCTGCATATATTTCTCACTAATTATTTAGAACATAAAGATATTCTAATTATAACTATACATATGCATATTGTCACTTGTTCAAAGGCTAATTTTATTAGTAATTGCTGAATACTATATCAATTTCACAATTGCAATGATATTATGCATGCTTTGGTATGGTACGCGTTAGCTATCTAATTTAATAAAGTTTCTGGTAAATCTGGCTTATTTCAAATGATAAATAAGAAGGCAGAGCTATATTTTGGTCTGGATGAGTTCAAGGTTCTATTTATTGCTCAATAAAAGTAAAATAAAATGAAAAATGTAAGAACGAAGCGATGCAACAAGCATAGCATGGGAAACGCTATCCAACATATTAAAAATAATAATACTGAAAACTCCAACAAAGCATCACTGTTTAACAAGGTGAAGTCTAAGTTAACAGTGGACATGGACATGTATGTCCACCCGGGACAGAGCCTAAGATTTAGACTGTAAGTTCAATTCCGAGAAGGTGTCTAAATAAACAGTTTGGAAATCTTATAACACATTTGAAAACCTAAATTCAAAAATACTACGAATATTAATGTTCAAACAAATATTCAAATTGTTTTGTACAACCCTGTATATGATCTATAGATTACGATATATAATGTATAATATGCTAAAATTTAACCTGGTTAAGAAAAGTATAGCACGTTTAGATATTCCCTTTGAACAATTTCTTACAATATGAGAAAATGTTATTGAGATTTTTTGTGCAGCCTTGAATATGATCTATATAATTTATAATAGCCAAAGAATAAGTAAAAATTTAGTTACAATTAAAACTTCTTATCCGATCTAAAACACAGGTGGGCAACTATTGTCCATAGACAGTACTGCAACCAAATTATTTTGTCTGCACTTTTAAATGAAAGATGACTGCTATTTTTACAATAACCATCTTTTAGTAGGTTTAATGGGTCTTGTAAATCAGTATAGTCTAACTATTAATAAATTACACAACTAACGATTTTTCACTTTATACACTGTTTTGACGGAACTATTTTGTGTGTTTCGCAATTTAATGGGAAGCCGAAAATATTTCCGCGAGTTACAGAACGGAGAATCAGTAGATAGACATACAAACTGAATTCATAAACACCTTTCAATTATGTTGGACAGTACTAAAAAATATTATTTGTTTTTAGATTTGTCTTCTAGGTATATAGTACAAGTTAATAAGTTTCAATAAGATTTAACGCACATAATAAGGAAAGAGGAATGAGGAATGTTTATAGATTTCCACATTAGGGTGTATCGATTTTTTACATTTTTTTTTATTTCCAAATTCCAAGTTGATAAAAAGTTGCTACTAGACATCACAACTTACCACAAAAAATTTTTGATTTTTAAAAAAATGTTTAGGTCTCCCGCACAAGGCCTAAATGTCGTAAATTTCAGCCAATTTTTGAACATTTTTCAGTGCTTTGATATTTGTGTTGTTGCTGGTTTAAAAATTAAATGTAACTAAAGCCTCGTTAGGCTTGATTGGAATTGTGGAAATAAGTGAAATAATAAATCACATTTCAATACGTCAAGCGTCAACTTGAAGCGATGGAATGGGGGAAGGACAGACTGCCGCGCCGCGGTGACGCGACACCTATGAATCACCGCGCAGACTTGTCAGTAGTTGTCTGCCCGCGAGCGAGCATTACGGTTGTGTTTTAGTGCGATAGTCTTGTTGTAAGAATCAATTGAGTAAGTGTTGTTGTTGTTCATTATGAGTAAAAAGCCGCATCTAACTAGACAAACTACTGACAAGCCGGTTATCGGGCAACCTATTGATGTGAGTGAGTTTAATATTCTGCCAACCAAGATGGATGTTTTGAAGTATTTTGAGTGGGTACGCATTGAAATGAAACAAGAGGAAATACATCAGCCTGCAAAGAAGGTAATTGCGTTAAGAGTTGCTTTAAAACTTGAGGAAATATGGAAAAGAGCTTCAATTCCTGTTTGTAGCACCAAAAACACAATATTTATGGCTTTAAAACTGCATGAGCAGCTTGAGAAAATTAAAAAGTGTTCAGGGCCTAAAAGGAAGTATCCTAACTCCTACAAAGATGCAGTAACTAGCTTTCAGTAAAACTGAAACTGCATTGTTTGATATTTCTACTTGCATATGTGACCTCAGCAACTGTATTTGCTCTATTGACAAAAAAGTCCCGGCACTAGAATACAAGTTTTTGCTCGACCAACGTGGTCCTAGATTGATGTCAATTGCAGAGTGTGACAAAAACGAGACTAAAAAGCTTAAAAAGCGATTAGAAAGAAAATCTAGGTCACAAGCTTTAATGCAAGTAGTTGTAAAAAAGACTGAGGATGAAAACTTAAAATCTGTTGATAACATTGATTCTGGTGATAGTACAGATGATTCAATGTCTCACACATCATGTCCAGATAGTGATTTTGAAATAAATGTACTTGATACGAGTCAAAAAAAGTGTTTCAAGTGTAGAAGTAAAACAAGAACTGCCACAACGCTTGCCTTTGTTTTCACGAGCTTCTGACCACAGGTGCATTTCTAGTAGAGCTGGAGCTCAGTTAGCTACAGCACTTTCGCGAGACTTAAATATCGTTACTGCGGAGAACCAAGAAGCCGTAATCGACAAATCAAAAGTAGCACGTGAAAGATTTAAGTCTCGTAAAGAAGTAAGCTCAACTCGAACCTCCGATCTGTTGGCCATTTACATTGATGGTCGTAAAGATGAAACCATAACAAAAGAAATTGTAGCTGGTAAAAGTGTCCGAAAATCTTTAATGGAAGAACACATATCTATTGTTGAAGAAACTGGATCCAAGTATTTCGGTCATGTAAATCCCATAAATGGAACAGGAAAGGAAATAGTTACATCATTTGTAAAGTATTGTGAAGAAAAAACTGTCGATCTTAAAAAACTAAAAGCTATTGGTTGTGATGGTACGGCAGCAAACACAGACACTTCAAATGGAGTTATCACCTTATTTGAAAATAAAATACAACAGCCACTGCAGGCAGTTGTGTGTCTACTACCTTTGAATGAATTGCCATTTAGAAAAATTATGGTTGCTCTTGATGGGCCAACTTCTGGACCAAACACATTTAGCGGGCCTATTGGTAAACAACTTCTAAGCTGCCAAAATCTGGATGTTGTCAATTTTGTTGCAATTGAAAGCGATATACCAGAAGTAAATCTTAAAGAGTTGAGAACAGAACAAAAGTATATGTACGAAATATCCAAAGCCGTATCAACAGGTACATGTACAGAAGAGTTTGCCAGACGAAACCCCGGAAACATCTCGCACGCCAGGAGGCTTACCCTGGCAAATCGAATCCTTCGTTTGTATGTAGCCATGGATGATCCGACCCCTGAGCTGAGAAAGCTTGCAGAGTTCATAATGAAAGTCTACATACCATCATGGTTCTCAATTAAGTGCAATCCCAAAATCCCGCAGGGTTCCATTAATTTTTTTTAAATGATTCATTTCAGCAATTACATGGAAGACGAGCTAAAACATGTCGTCCATGCAACGTTACAGAGAAACGAATTCATGGCTCACCCAGATAATGTTTTAATAGCTATGTTGTTTGATGAACGAAAACATATTAGAGTCTTGGCTTATAAGAGAATCCAGAAAGCTCGTGTAACAGAAAAGAAAGGGGTAAGGATATTTAAACCCCCTCAGATCAATTTTAATGCTAAAGACTATATAGATATGATTGACTGGCAAACCACTTCAGTAACCGAACCCCCTCTTGTTACCGATATCAGCCTAGAAGAGTTACAGTTAATTGCAGAAACGGGAAAAAGTGGAAGGGTTGAATTTACAATTCCTTCTCACAATCAAGCTGAGGAACGAATTGTGAAAGAAGTCACAGAAGCTTCAAAGCGAGTGTGTGGGATGATCGAAAGAGATGGTTTCATTCGTGCCAAACTAGAAGACCGTAAAGAGCTACCTACGTTTGAGACCAAGAGCCAGTACAAAACCTCAGTGAAGGATTAAAATGTAAGTAAGTGTTTTTTGTACTACTTTGATTTTTAATGGTTTTAAATAATATCTTTATCTTACTGTCTTCCATATAATATTTGAAATTCATTGGGTATCATTTCTATAATTTTGTAAAAATCTGTAGGCCTACGTAAATACTGTATATAACTTTCGTTTCAGGTTTTGAAGACAAGATGAAAGGGCGAATATTTAAAACAAGTCAGTTAATTTGAAATAGAACAAGAAAACTGCGCTCATGTTCTATGAAAATATATCAGCAACATTTTGTACTTATATACAACATTTTATTCCACGTTATAATATTTTATACATTTGTAATAAACAATAGTAATCACAAATAACGATAGAGTTTATTTCAACACCTTTATCAAACAATGTACATCGTTAAACTGTCTTTTTAAAGGTATACAAAGGTAAACTATCTTTTATGTATTATTTATGTAGTATGTATATATCTATATGTATGTATATATATATATATATGTATATATATATATATATATATATATATATATATATATATATATATATATATATATATATATATATATATATATATATTGTGTCATTTTATGCCTCCTGTAACAAAAATACACTTAAGTCTGGTGTTTTTAACGAAAAAAAATGGTTCATTTACACTAAAAATTACGAAAGTTTCGTCAAAATTAACAAATTTTAGGTCTTGTGCGGGAGACCTAAATGTTGTGCTAAGTTTTTGAAATACATTTTCTATCGTTTTTCATGCTTATTGTTAGTGGAATTTTAACTTGCAATTAAAAAAAAAAGTGTTTTAGGTTTTTTTTAAAATTTTGTAAAAATTTACTTTTTAAGTAAAATTTCTAAACTTTAGGCCTTGTGCGGGAGACCTAAACATTTTTTTTAAAAATGCAAAATTTTTTGTGGTAAGTTGTAATGTCTAGTAGCAACTTTTTATCAACTTGGAATTTGGAAACAAAAAAAAAAGTTAAAAATCGATACACCCTATTCTACATGCATGTTTTTCACAAATAATTGTAAATTAAACGTTTTAAAGAATTACTTGACAATTTAATATTTTTTTTAATTTTAATTGAAATTAATGTTGCTTTTAAATGCATTCTCAAATGGAATTTTTCGGGAGAAATTCAATGGAATATGACATTTAACTAAATCTTTAAAAATATTTTACGTCTCAAAAAGAGAAATGTAGTATGTAATTTACTCATTACTGATGTGAAGCAGCTTGGCCTCCGAGAATATATAATCATTTCCTCAAATAACACTATGATAACTACACATGATACTTATATCTTTAGCGCACATGTTTGACCAAATAATGTATATATATATATATATATATATATATGATGAAAAAATTACATATTTATTTACCTGTTTTACATCTAATTAATGTAATTTTTATTAAATTTAATATCGATTAGTTTAGAAATAGGTATTTCTATATATAGTATATGGCACACAATACGAGGTCCATTCAAGTTCTAAGACCTCCGATTTTTTTTTTTTCTAACTAATTACTCATCCGAAAACTATGAAACTGGTGATACTTCTCAACGTAATCGCCCTTTAGACGTACACATTTTTCAGAACTTCGACGTCATGATTCCTTTGCCGGGACTTCTTTAGGAGTCTGATTTGACCATTGGAAAATCGCTGAAGCAAATTGTGCTGTTTCACCAAGACAACGCACCCGCACATCGGGCTAACGTTACACAACATTTCCTTCGTGAAAACAACTTTGAAGTGATTTCTCATGCTCCCTACTCTTCTGACCTGGCTCCTAGTGACTTTTGGTTGTTTCCTAAAACAAAAGACACTCTCCGTGGCCGCACATTCACCAGCCGTGCTACTATTGCTTCAGGGATTTTCCAGTGGTCAAAACAGACTCCTAAAAAAACCTCGCCGTGGGCATAGAATCATGGCGTCGACGTTGTGAAAAATATGTACGTCTGCAGAGAGATTACGTCGAGAAGTAACAGCAGTTTCATAATTTCCGAGTGAGTAGTTCGCCTTAGAACTTGAATGCAACTCGCATACGTTCAAATTAAACAGAGTAACGCAAAATATTTTTTTATGAAAAGGAAACTCCTAAATAAATTGCAGTTGGTTTAAATTGAAAATTAAAATAATGAATTATTTTCAAAAAGAGTATATATATATATATATATATATATATATTTATTTATTTAATCATTCAATGTTTAAATGTGTATTTATTTATAGGCTTAATTGTGCCTATGATACAGGGTGTGAATATTTAATGAAAATTAAAGCAGGGTATAAATCAAAAGCACCATGGAATGATTGTAACAGTACTAATCTCGTTTCTTCCAATTTACGCTACAGCCTACATTTAGTTATTTATTCAGATATTTTTAATAAAATGTAAATGGTTTAAATAGAATTTTCATTGTGAAACGATTTATGAATTTCGAATTCTTTATAGATTAATTTATATATTATCACATTATGTAAGTACTTCGTAAATTTTACTTAACCCTGTGTATACCTTCTGTTTTTAACACTTTCCAACATAGTTTAAAAGAGTTTATGAATTTGCTCTGTCTGAATGTCTATCCGTCCTTCTGCCTTTCTCTTTGTCTATATGCCCTCTGTCTGTGCTCTATATTGGGTAAATATAGCCCGGTCTCCATCAAATTCATACATGTTTTCAGAGTTTAATATGTCTTTTTCGGTATTCAAAATGGAGTACGCAACATTTAAGGTTTTTTTACAGGGACACACAAATAATTCTGTTCCATTAAGTTAAATAAGAAAAATCGCTCACTATTTATTTTAATGATATTATACTATATTTAAATTACTGAAATTTACATATATTACTCCATAGTACTTACTGTAGAATCTGGTGTGCGTATAATTTAACGTCCATTTACAGGGAACAATGAACAATATTTGCTGAAAACCGTTTTCAGTTGTGGTACGTGTTAAAAAAATGCAACAATTGTTTTGCATATTACTTTGCGTGTATAAGTGCTATAGATTATACAGGACTGCACAAAAGATGTCGAGTACATTTCCTTAATTTGACGGAAATTTACGAATGAGCATTTACTATGCTATGCGTTTAAACGAAATAATATTTCGCATACTACGAAGTATACTTATATAAGTGTACTTATGAAGTATAGTATTTATGTGTAACAAATATCTAGATCATGTGCGGGGATGCACACACCAATTCGGCAATTTTTCCGATTACTGATGGTTATTTCAGAAATTGGGTTTTCAAATGCTTTACGCATTTTCTAAATTGTTTATTTAGTCATCACCTTTCACTTTAATAAGATGTAAACATTTGTTACTGTATTCTACATACGTTGAAAAGTGTTTCACAATTTATACTGTATGCAAGATTTTTCCTTCCTATCCTTTTTGACTGGGAGGCAGTATCAAGTATTGAATATCATATAAAAGATGGCATTTTGATTTCATATTATGTGAAATTTTACGCGTATGTTATACACGTGAATGTTACACTGCAAGAAAATGCATGCATAAGAAAGACACAATATTCACTGCTATTGAGACAGTCATATCTTCTAATTAATATACATATAGAAACCAGCAAAAAAGAAATAAAAAAAATATTATATTTACTAAATTTTAAATTTAAACAGTTCTCAAAGACTGAATGTAATAAAATACACGCTAAATAATTTGTTTTTTCGAACTGATAAATATGTAATTTGTAGTTATGCTACACTAAAATCAGCAAATATTACGATCTGAAAATTCTGATCGCTTTTTGTTTTCATTCTCCTTAAAAATATTTAATTTCTTTTTATTGGAGGAAGAGAAAAAAAAATATTTTGAACGCTTCATGACTCGAAATATTTTGCATGAACATAAATTAAACGACTTGAATCTCTTATATTTAAAATGTAAGTCAGCGGCCCGAGTCTAATACCCTAGGTTTCTCACAAAGACGAAAAAGATGAATTAAATGCTTCTGGCCTTTTCATACTTTTTTCAAAAGAAAAGCCTGTCTACCCGACAAATTTCTTTTGAACTTCGTCCAATGGAAGACAGAATCTTTTGGTGTTCAGCCAATTGACAAAACAACCAAACAAATTTTTTAAAGATTTTAAGAACAAGTATACACAAAATATTTTGCCTTAAGAAAAAGAAAAAGAAGTGTTTAAAAGTTCCAGATAATAAAAACTGTATTGTAGGTACTCAATCCATGTAAATATCATGAATTATTTATCCGTGAAATTGTACAATTTCTTAAGCGATAAAAAATGTTACATTACATTTATATTAAATTAAATTTTTGTTTTGAATGTAAGTGAAAACAGTTCTCTGGAAAATGATTAATATATAGCAAATTAACACCTTGTAATAATATGCTAATTTCAAATGCTAAAATTTGTAAATTAAAACTCTAAAATGAGTAAAATATCCAAGTAAAATAAGAAATAACTTGCATAATATGAAATAATAAGTATAAATATGAATGACGGCGTTTCATAGTCCGTGCAATTTTAAAATAGTTTTATTTATTTGTTTTGAAAATGACTCGGGGTGAGTCTAAACATGTCAACAGTCGAAATAAACGTATGTTTACAGTTTTTAAAGTTTTGATTTATACCTTTTAGCTTTTGAAATTAGAATAGAAAATATTTATAAAATGAAAAATACTGTGTAAAATCTTAAAATATGTTTACCCCTTGCACTGTAAAATAGTAATAATAATAATAATATATCATTGACGATCACCATTTTTATTAAATTAATTTATTATGTACTAATTAATTATATACTGCTGATTATAGTTTATGAAATATTTAGCATATCAGAGTAAATTTTCTCAATGTTTTTTTAAAACTATTTATTTTGAGGAAGATTCCATTATAATGATCAAATATTCGTCTAAACTAAACTTCAAAATTAATATATCAGTAAAACTTTCCTTTGATGAATTATCGAGAACCACACTAAATCATTTTGAATGAAGATAAATTACTGTTAAGCAATTTTTTCCTAGATTTCGAGTTTTATCCGACGCAAACTTTCATGCCAATATTATTTCTCTAATGCATATCAATTACCTCACAGATTTAATAAGTCATATTTAATAATCATACTCGCATTATTTTTGGAATTCAAATTCATTACGGTATATTATTTTCCAATCCATAAATAAGTAATAAAATTCCAAATTAGAAATTATACAATACATTTAAACAGAATAAACCTAACCAACAAATGTACCTCTAATTAAATGCAATTTGAAAGATTTACCCTCTATAGAAACGATGTAATTGTATCCATTTGGTAAGGCATATATATGAGCTTAATTATTTTACAGAATATAAATTTTATGTTATAATATGCACAAACTGTCGTCGATCTGAAAACTATGAAAAAACTGTTTATAATGCACTTTTGGTAAATAACTGTCATAGATATCTATTCAGATTTACACTCTATATGTATGTATTTGCATTTTTATCTTTGGATTTGTTTTAAATGGTACTACTCAAACAACTAAAATCTGATTTTGAAGAATGATTCATTTAAATAAGAGGGAAAAAAAATGGAGACATAAAATACGATTGTTGCAACACATGAATTATTGCATATATCTTAATTACCTGACAAATAAAATTTACTTTTAATGCATTATTTTTGAAAAAAAAAAGTTTTTTTCTTTTTCAAAAAGCAGAAAGCACTATTTTAATAGCAATGCTATACCCCAACTTATTACGTTTTTAAACGAAAAATATTTTATTACTGTATATTAGATTTAATGCATTTTTATCAGTTCGACATTATTAAATAATTACTTATTTTCATATCTATTGAATTGCATTTTAAGTAAAAGTTAATCCAGTAATTTTTCGTCTCCGTGATACAAATATGCAATATAATAAAAAAATAATACTAAAAAATCCGAAAAAAAATCTTTTTTCTCTTAAATTAAATAAACTTTTAACATTAATATTTTACAACAGATTACTAAATTTTGGCATTTTTTCTTTTTTTTAAAGTATGTTTAAAATGTTTGAAGTGAAATGTTTAATATGTTTAAATTTTTAAAAAGAGTCAGGTTTAACATCCTTTTCTCGATATGTTTTGATAATGATAACTATTCTTTAGAAGCATCCTAGCACAACTTTGAATAAGATATTGCACATAAACGTCACTTCCCATTTAAGATTTATAAAAGAGTCTAAAGACGAAAAAATATTTCGCTATTATAAATTTTTTCGAGTTCGTCATCATTATAATACGAAATCCAAGTTTGTCTGTGTGTGTGTGGGGGGGGGGGGGATATAAAGTCGGGTTACACGTATATTTCATTTAAATTCGATACATTTTATACTCGAGTGTGAAAAATGCATTTATATAATAATTTGTAAATATTCTAAAATTTATATAATAGTCGGTTAGAAATTTTCTACAACATACATGTATAATATAAATTTGTAATATAACAATAAAAAATATCTTCAAATGACTCTTCTTTTTAAGTTTTATGTGTTGATTGATAAGCGTTGAAAAACAAAGTTTTAATCAAAGGCGGAATTTCTTTAGTATGAAAACATGAGATGAATAGAGTAACATGTGTAAATTTTAAAGTAGAGGATCGAAAAATCTGCATTTAATTTATGGTTGCGATAAAAAAAGTCATCTCATCTTTTAATTAAAGCATAATTTTATCTATAATAATAAAGAAAGAAGTTTGTGTGTGAGTGAGTGAGTGAGTGAGTCTGTCGACGGCGTTCTGAAGAGACCGCTGCAGGTAGAGCTACAAAATTTGGGGGAAAGGTGCGTCTATATATGAAGTTTTGCACCTCGAAGCCCGATTTTCGATTTTTTTATTAGATTTTTTTTATTTAATTTTTTATGCGATTTTTAGCACTTTTTTAAGTTTCGAGGCGACTTTTTCCATATAAGTAAGAAGAATATGGTTTCTTTCTTTTAACCCAATATAGTAAATTTTGTTCCCTTTTAAAAAGTTTATTCGGAATTCATGCAGTGATTTTTGAATTTTTAGCGAACTTTTTATGCAATTATTGAACAGCATTTAATGAATTTCCATACCTATATGGAGGTTACTGTACAGGGACACAGTTCTGTCGCCAAATGCCGCCAAATTTGTCGCAAACTTGGCGGTATATCGCCAAATTTGGCGACCGAAATGAGTCGCCAAAAGTGACGCCAACTTGGCGATATCTCTAATATTTCGCCAAATTCCCATAGACTTCCACTGTAAACCAACATGGATTACTTGCTTACAGAAAATCAACAAATTAAATATTTTAATGCAACAAAAACTAATATTAACTTAAGGGATTATGTTAATTAAATTTAAGGGAATCCAAGTAAATTAAACTGTGAATAAAAGTAACATGACACAATGCTCATATTATTGTATTGTATTGATATTTTCTACGAAAGGTTTGCCAGTGGTCATTTTGCCGAAAATTATAGTTGATAAATGAATTGAATTGGCTATATCCGTTATAAAATAATGTAAACAACTCGCAAATTAAAAGAAAATAACTGTTATTTGTTTAATAAAAAAAAAGAATCAAAAACCTTTTTAATGCGAGATAAAATTTATAAAATGAAAATATTTAATTTAAATATGAAAGGAATGTTTATAAAACTTAAAAAATAAATTAGTATGAAAGAACCAATTTATACATTATTTGGCGATTTTTCGCTTCGCCAGGTTAATAAAAATGCGTCTGAAAAAACTTGAAGAAATAAAATTTAATAACAGTCTTTTAGTCCTTCTTTTTTTTTTTTTTTTTTTTTTTTTTTTTTTTAGTTTAATTATCATTTTTATGTAATTTTCCCATCGTATGTCTTACAGGAGAAAGGCTTTATTTGTGAGTTAAATGCTATTTAATTATTACCTTGGTCGCCAAACAATGCAATTTTAAGGCACAAAGGCAGAAGCGTGAAATAAGCCAGGCGAACGTCGCAATATATTTTTTTTAAGTATAGGAGAACATCTTGGAGTAAATCTTTATATTCAAATGTAAATTATATAAAAATGATTTAAAATTATAACTATGTAGTCAAGTATTTAAATTTTAGTGTAAAAATGTGCCATATACACACATATTTTATAATCTTCGATAATCAAGCCACCATCAAATGACATATTTACTATATTATTGAAAGTTTTGTTGGCACAGATGTCATATACGCTCCATGGTACATAATAGGCTCCAAAAGGGCGTTATTTTGCCTGACATGGTAACTCGGCTATTGTTGTTTTTTTATTAATAAATTGTTTATTTACCTTTATTTTCTTTTTTACAGTTATATAAACTGTTTTGTTCTATAGATATTAATTAAACATTTTATTATTTATTGCTATTTCCTTTTAAAACAATAGAAAATAATTTAAATATATATATGTAACTGGTATTCGAAAACGATGTTTTCACCAAATTGGCGTGAAAAAAAATCGCGCCAAACCCGATACGTATCTATGCCTAATAGTTATTTACATTATTGTGATTACTTAGTATCAGGCAACAGATTGAAGAGTATTTGGTATATTTTTAATATATGGGCTTTGGTGAGTTAGATAAAATTGCCTTGGCGAGTGAATTTTAAAAGTGAATTTGACGTATATTTACTGGCAAACTATTTACTTTTCATATACATATAAGCATTTTTTTTTCGATATTTATTTTATTTATTTATATAAAGAAGAGCTATTTATCTTCTTTTAAATACGAACAGAAATAATTTGTGGTTCTACCTGATTATGCATCGAAATATTATTTCCAGAAATTGTTAAAATACTTTGTTGAATGATATCTGTACCAATAATAAGATCAAAAGATATGGAATAATCTGGGACTACATAAACATTAGTTGTATAATTAAAATCATCTATCATAATGTTCGTAGAGAAAAAACCTAGGGGTTTGATTATAGTATTTCCTAATCCAGTTAATGTGATAGTTGAATGTTCAAGGTTCGAAATTGTAGGGAGTTTGCGATAAATACTTTCCTTTAGTAAACTTCTTTCACTACCTGTGTCTACCAATGATGTAACATTTACAGACGAAATAATGACTTGTTTGGTCATGAAAGTGTTCGACGTGACAGTGGAAACATTGGAGGGTTCTGACTTAACTCTAGGCCTCCTTGGTTGATCACATTGAGCCGATTTATGGCCAAAATTCGAACAATTAAAACAACGAGGGCCTTTATCTTTATGTCTGCATTGGCTACTTTTATGATTCGACAAACCACAATTAAAGCAAAAAAGATCAGATTTTGGTCGAAAGGATTTCTCTTTCATTGGCATTTCAGGTTTGACTTTACGAAATTTAGTGTTCTCAAAGTCATGTCGAATTTTGTCATAAATTTGGAGCTTTTGCTTGAATTCTACAATGGATTGGCATCCATATAACATTGATTTTCTGAAAACGGGGTCGGGTATGCCGTTTATGATGTATTGCATTAATGCGGAATCCTCGATTTTACCACGCGAGCATATTTGTTTCATGATAAGAAAATATTCTTCTATTGATTCATTTTCTTGCAATTTTCGTTTATTTAATATATCATGTAACTCGGCAGAATTATAAGTGGTGCTAAATTCTGATATTAAGAGTTGTTTAAGTTTGTCATATGAATTGATATGAAATTCTGTTTGTGCTAATAACTGGGCTTTTCCTCGTAATGATCTTTTACAAAATATGAATTTATGAAAGTCAGATAAATTAAACATATTAGTAACATCCTCAAAATTATTAAACCATACCTGTATATCATTCAATATATATATATATTGAAAAATCCAAATTCATATAATTTAGTACACGAAAAAACATCTAACAAACTGTAACTAAAACAATAATTAACAAAACCAAGAGTAACTAAGAAAAAACTAAATATGGAGACAAGTGGCCAAGGCTTATGACTTGTACTGCGGGGTTAAACATGATTTACGTGCACAACATTCCCCCTCACTTACCAAGACCAAACAAATAGTGATTGAAAAAATGAAAATCACAAACTAACCCAAAAGCCGTCAAATGAAGTCCGTGAATATCCTCACCGCTAAGCTATTTTCGATAGGAATCACATATCGATAAATCACCATCATCGAACAATTTCAATACCTTATTTCGATAGCATTTTTTCTTGATAAAATTGAAAGTTAAATCATTCAGAAAATGTATTGGGTAATTTTGTTTACTGGCGTTTATGTAAAGGTTAAAAATTTCACCAACCAATTTATCAACATTTGAACACAAATTTGCAATACGATTTAATCCATTTAAATATATATTTCTAAAAATTAAAACATGCACGTTACTATTAAAGTTTAATATTTTTATTGTATCAAAATCAAAATAATTTCTTTTATCATAAATACTGTATACTAAAATTCCGTTTTTAATCTCCAAATTAATATCCAAGTAGTTGACACTGCTTTGAATATCCGAAGCACTCTTTAAATTTAAAGTGTCTGGATAACATTTAAATTGATAAATTTCTTTATTGTTATTCAGCTCAACCACCAAAACATCATCTATATATCTGTATATTTTTAAGTCTTTTTCCAGCAATAAACCGGCTTCATATGTAAACAGATAAATATCTGCAAGGATGGAACTACAACTGCCCCCCATTGGAATACTTCTCACTTGTTTATATATTTGTTTCCCTCCAAACAGATAATTTTCGTAAACAACAAATGGAAATAAATCGGTGAATATTTCAATACTGATATCCTTCTCTTTAGATTTCTTGAAAAAATCTATAACTCTGTACTTCAAATCATCTAAATTTATGCTATTATACAAATCCTCGAAATCATATGTATATAATCCTGTAATGTTTTTTCAGCTTTTTTAAACTTTTTATAAGTTCATAGCTATTTTTTATTACTATTGAAGAATATTAATTTATAACCTGGATAAAAATCTTTTGTAATATATTCAACATTTTTTTTTATTTACACATTCCAATTAAGAACCAAACCCACAAGTTACGGTTCTAAAAGTAATTGGGGTTTTATGGAATTTTGAAATCATTACAAGATAAGGAAATTGCGCACTATTTTGCTTTGATTTTATTTTTTTTATAAAACGCCTTCACTCTGATTAGAATAACTTGTTTAGTAGTTTTTAGTAGTTGATAATTTCCCTCATTATTGTAGGTTTCCCTTAGAATATCTCCGTATATTTTTTTTTTACATATTATAGCATAGTTGGTGTTAGCTTTATCCACATACGTAATGATAAAATCATCCTGTAGATTTTTTACTGATTTAATCAAATTTTTGTAAGATTCTCCCGAGACACCCTCAAAATCTTTATGGTAACAGCGTTGAAATTCTTTTTAAATATAGAGCCTCTATTCCTCAAAAACGCTTTTTGGTAAACCATATTTATATATTAATTTTTGAATGAAGATATCTATATTATTTGACAAACGTTTTATAGCTAAACCTCTACTCACGACTCTCCTCAATCTGTATTTTGTACCATACCTCATGTAATTTCTGAGATTTGTGTCTGCCACTATAGTAAGATCCCCGGTAATAATATGTCCGTAATTTGAATTAACGTATTTATTATATTCAACTTTATTACAATGACGAATACTGTTCTCAATAGAGCTCGGCAAATTCGTAGAGTAACTGTTGTAGTTAAATATAACTCTGCCTAATGGTTTATCGTATTTGTAAGCTTTAATAATATGTATGTCTTTATCCGGCAGGTATTCATTATACTTATTTAAAATTCCCTTAAAATTAGCACACCTAAAATGGTGCCCCATGTAATCCAATACAAAATAAATCTTATTCTCTATATTAAATTTGTTGCTTTTCAACTCGATATAACCATTAAGTTTCTGCTTACCTATTCTGAATCTCAACAGATCAAACCCTATATCTATATTTCCGTTACCTGTATGTTCATATAATTCTCTCAATAAATCGGGTATTGACTTCTTTTTCACATTGAAAATTATGTATTTGATTGTTTTAACAATATTGCCGGAATTAATATTAACAATAGCATTTTTAATATCCTTACTACAATTTAGATCATTAACTTTGACATTTTGTACATTATGTAACTCATACTCGCAACTCAAATCGTGATTAATTTTTTCATAGACTGACTCTTCCAATATTGTATTTCTAAAATTCTTCAAAACATTATTTTGATCAAACATAACATTTAAACCATAAGGGTACACTGTTCCATATTTAAGCATCATATTCCTTTCACATATTAGTCTTCCAGCCTTGTTTGCAACTATATGCAAAATCGATATTTCAATATTTTCTATTCCATGTTTTGCGAAATGTACTATTTCAATCTGCTGTTCTTCCCTCGCACTCGTTATCTTTCTTATATCTTTTTTGTGGTTGTTAAATCTCATATTAAAAGGACCAGACGTTTGTCCTATGTAAGACATGCTACAAATTTTACATATTAATCTATACACACAGTTAAATACCTTACAAAAATTTACACAATTTTCATCCACGGCATTACAGTTATCCTTTTCAGCGTGGATGCAGACTTTACATCTTTTATCCTTATATATATATATATATATTAAATAGAATATTTTACCAAATGTGTTACCGCTCTTTCTTCTTAGTTCGTAAAAATCATGAATAATTTTTTTTTTCGAAGTAATTTTTTTTGACAGATTCATTTCGGATGATAATTACAATCTGAATAAAAGACATATCTTTTTTTTTTACATTGAATTTTATTATCGTTTTTCGTGTAATGGCAAATAATGATAAATGTATCTTTATAGCATTCGGAAAGCATACATTACAGAGTGTTTGCGTATTTTAAAATATAGAAGCCCTAAATATATTTTTAATGGATTTTTGATTTCACACTATTACAGATAAATAAAAAAATACGTTTAAAAATAATTATTTCTATACATAAAGAATACTTTTTTATAACAATCGGAAAGCATAGATTTAAGACTATCTTCTACTCTTTAGCTTCGAGGAGCCAATGTTACATTTTGAGTGAATTTTCAATTCAGCTGATGATTTTCAATCTAAACTTTCCATTATTTGAACTGATGAATTTAAACTTTCTATACATGTTTGGGAAAAAAAAAATTAAGCATAATGATAATAAAAAAATCTAAAATGCATAAGAAAAAATTAAAAAATGATAAAAAATAAGCATGAATACACGAAGGTTAAATAAAAAATTACATTAAAAAATAAATATTTATATACATATAGAATAATACGTTTTATAAGACTATCTTTTACTATTAGCTTCAAAGGACCTAAGTATATATTTCGAGGGATTTTTCAATTGATCTAATGATATTCAATCTAAACTTTCCATTACATAAACTGATCAAATTTCACTTCAATTCAATCAAATTTTAACGTTATCTCTATATGGAAATTGTACAAAATAAATGAAACTATTGGAAAGAGAGATAAAACGTTTACAAACACATATGTAAGTCAGTTTAAAAAAGCATATAGCTATTTCGTATCCTCTAAGGCCTCATCATCAGTGCTTATAAAATAAAGATAAAATTAAAATAAAACTGTGGAATAAAAGAGGGGGAGACAGAGCCAGAGAGGCGCGCCTCACATCCCGACCGTCAACTGCAAAATGAAAATCACTGTTGACAAACAGCCCCGGAATCGGTGTCACGTGCACACGGGAAGGAAAAACAAAAACCGCTCAGCGTTCAAACAAAGCGGAGAAAAAAAAGGGGGTTGGGAGGAGGACGAATTAAAGAAAATAAAACGAACTTCTGGACAAATCATTTACTAAGCTGTTTGAATTTTTTCATATGTGGTAGGCTTCCCAAAAGTCAAGATCGTAAATCGATTAGTATTTCTGCAATATTGAGGCTTCGGAAAATTTCAAATTATGATTGTTGGACCAGCAGTGATTAGCAATAGCGGAACGCTTGATGTCACAAATTTTAACGCAAGTTTTATTCTCCCCTAAACGGACCTTAAAGGGTCTTTTTGTTTGACCAATGTACATTTTATTGCATTAGCAAAATATTTTGTAAATACCCCATTGTGCAAAACTGTCAATTGGATGTTTCAGATTTTGTACTTTGTGTTGTACAAGGGTATTTAATGGTTTTATTAATATCGTTGTAAGCATGAACCTCATTTTAATTTGGAATTCAGCTGTGTGAAGCACATTTGCCTATTGCAGGTGTATTCCTTTTTATTTTGGATTGCAAAATAGATTTAAAAAAATAAATTAGACAGAATGCCAAATGAATTTTCTTTATTATAAAAATCTGATATATTTTAAACAGCTGCAAATGATACTATAGGTGAATAATAAAATTAATATACAACCGAAAAAAAAATCTTATACTTTTTAATCAGCAAAGTGTCACAGAGAAATACGAAAATAACCAATTGATTATAATTTATAACTTTTTCAATTTATGCTTCAGAAAGATTTAATAGAGGTCTCCATAGAGAAATTTTATCAAACTCTAACATTTTGAATATGAACACCTACTTTTTAATTTGGCATTAGGCATAATAATAGAGATGAGAAAAAGCATAAATAAGCCAAAGCCTTCCAGAAAAAAATATAATGACATGACAAGGACTTTGCTACTTATGGATAATCTGCTACAGATGCAAGAAGTTTAAATTTAATAACACTGAAAATAACAAAGAGGTTCTTCCATAACTAAATATCATGTTTTTTATTCATCTTTTGATGCTGGTCGATGTAACACAAATGACCTACAAACAGTAAAAAATATCACCTTCAAAATATATGTCCGTTTAGTACGTACTTTAAAAAATTTCAGCATAACTTTTTTTTTTCTTTTGTGAGCTGCTAGGATATCACAGTTTATTTTTATAAATAAAAATATAGCCAACACATTTCTCAAAACTGTACGGATCATATAAATATATTGTAATGTCGGAATCATCCAGTACATATCTAGTTCAGTCCAAAATTATCTAAATTTCACGCACTTTCATATTTTAAAGATTATTAGTTGTAATAAAAACTAAGATTTTTCAGAAAAACTGTAATAATACTAATAACAGGCTATCGGTTGTAGTATTATGTAAAATCAATAAGTTAGTATCACCATTATGTTTTAATCATGAAAAAAAACCTAATGTAAATCTCAATTACAAAAATATATTATTTAAAAAAAGAAATTGTGAAAAAAAAGAAGAAAAAAAATAAATGATTTTATATCGGTTTTAAAAAATATTTATCTTCATATAAATTTATTTTTTCTGAAACATGCATTACACGTTTTTTAGATTTTGTTTTAATTCTGTTACACAATTATAAATGATTAACAAAAAATGACCGATTTTCTGTTAATAGAAATCCTTCCGCTATTTAACAAACTTTTATCGTTTGCAATTGGTGTAATATATATATATATTTTATTTAAAATTTACTTTAACTGTGAATTGCTTTAATGTTTCATCCCTTATGAAGATTTGCATCTAAAATAAGTTAAATGTGAGCGAAAAATAATTGCTGTGGGGAATCTCAAATATAAAGTATCATATTTTTGAATTATTTTAATTAGGAATATAAGTTTTAAATACTCCAAAAATTCAAAATATAAAACTATTAGAATAAGACATTTTGTTACCTATTACAACATATCACTGCTTTGATTAACTCGAGAATATAATTAAAAAGGTATAAAATATGTTTTAAAGTCTGAAACTTTCTTATATATCATGAAACAAATTACGTCCATTTCAAATATATCAAATTAATATGCATGTTTAAATATGTAATTAATTTAATTAGTCTTTCATTAAATGAAAAGAACATAATTTATTATAAAACAATTTTTTAAAGGAAAACGCCAAGGAAACATTTCTTTGAAGTTGAACCGTATTAATTAACTCCAATTAGTAATGCATTTCAAAGTAAGTATCTGGAGAAATTATAATTATTAAACATTCATATTAAAAATTAAAACTTTCATTTTTGAAACATTTTTAAGAAAAAAGAAGAACTCTCCATACATAATTTTAAATGACAAGTGTTTAAAAATAAAAAGTAAATCTCTTTTTTTTTTACATGGTTCAAATAGTTCACACCACTTATTCATTACTAATTCGATTAACGCAGTTGTGAAACACACGCCTATACACATCATTTTAATCTGTTTGATCCTTTGATGATGAAATTCTTCTTTCAATTAAGTGAAATATTTTCTCGTTAGAATGTCTTTTTTTATATATAAAGATATTAAGTTGAAATAAATCGATCTTCTTGATTTTGGGGCAATTTCTTGTAATGAAGTAATTCAATTTTAAGGTTTAACTTAAAATATCTTTTTAGCCATCAAAACGTGTTAAATTTAAATATGAACATACTAATTACTGCATCGGATATTTGTGTGTACTCGAGAACTTTTATTATACGACAGAATATTTTTTTTTCTTTTGCTGAGATAATAACGCTTACGCTAACCTTCCGAGCGTCTTGGGGGCTTTCCTGCATTTTCATTAAAATTCTTATAAAACTAATATTAATTAAAATTTTCTTTCCCTGTTTGTTTCTATAATACACTTCATACTCCTTTATTTCATATACATTTAAAAATATAATTCTGTTTAAAATATTTTTTCTACAACAGATTTAAGTTCTTTGGGGGGAAACGGAGAAATACTTCCATCTAGAAGTCTAGATTGGTTTTAACACAATTATTCAAATAGGTAAATAATTCGTAAGAGGTGTAATTTTCCAACTGGGCGAAAAATGTCCAATCCAGAATTCGAACCAAGAATGTCTAGTGTGAAACTGAAAATGCTCTGTCATCTGAGCTATCCCGGACGATTCTGGAGCACCTAATAAACCCGGCTATCCTAATTGATCACAGCGTCTGCTCTGATATATGAATCAGCTGATCAGAACAAATCTCAGATTATGGGACTCCCGTTAACTCTGGATACGTAATTACACGAGATTGATTTTAACTCAATAATCCAATCAGTCATGATATCCCTGGTTCAAATATCGGGCCGAACATTTTCCGCCGAGTTAGAAAATTACAACTCTTATGAATTATTTTCCAATTCGAATAACTGTGGTAAAATCAATCTAGTATGATTACGTATTCAGCGTTTACCAGAGTTCCATAACCTGCCATTTATTGATGTTAATTCTGTTGAGATTATTCATATGTCACACCAGATGTTATGATCAATAAGGTTAGCTGAGTGAATCAGGTCGTCCCGATTCGTCCAGAATAGCAGGGGTGGCAGGGCAGTAAAAAATCAGACAAGACATCCCTTCTTCGAACTTCTTAAAATGTATCTTCAGGTGTAACAACTCATAGACAGCAAAGCATCAAAATTTTTTCCTTAGCCTTGTATATGAATGTATTTATATCCTGCAAATATCTAGTATACTAAATATAGATCAGCTTGAAAATGCATAACTATAATAAAACGAAAAGTGTCCGGTAAAACTGGTGGCATTGAGCTAACCTGCTATTTACAGCAATAGTATATTATACTCTTATTTCAAAGAACAATGCCCCTCGAAAAATTAATTAATGGGAGATTAGCCCCCACTCTTCTGTTTCCGATCTGTATACTTAAAAAAATGAGTCTCCAAATGGTATCAGGGAAGTGCTTTATCAGAATAAAGCGGTATGCCAAATTTGAAGTAAATCGGAAACAAAAACCCCTTTAACTAAATTAAAGGGTATTCGCCCCACCCCCGTTCCCCCTTTATACTTAACCAATGAACCTCCAAATCTAATCAGGGAAGTGCCTTATCAGAATAAACCCGTATACTAAATTAGAACAAATCAGATAGAAAAAAAAATTATCTAAATTAAGGTGGTATTGGCCCCCCAGTTCCTCCCTTTATACATAAACAATGAACCGCCAAATCTAATCAGTGATGCGCCTTATCATAATTAACCGGTATACCAAATTTGAAGCAAATACCCATTGATTGAAAAACCCATTCATCTAATTTAAGAGGGGTTACAGAAGGTTACCTCCCACCCTCCCCTTTATACTTAACCAAGGAAAACTAATCAGGGAAGCTCCTTATCAGAATGAACACAGACAAGTAATATAAAAAATTTGTTTTTAAAGTCAATTCTTACTTAGGTCATCAAAGAAAAATTTAATATAATCCCTTAAGCTAATATTAGTTTTGGTTGCATTAAAATATCTCAATTTGTTAATTTTGTATAAGCAAGTAGGTTTACAATGGAACTCTATGGGAATTTGCCGAAATATTAGAGATATCGCCAAGTTGGCGTCGATTTTGGCGACTCATTTTGGCAGCCAAATTTGGCGATATATCGCCCAGTTGGCCAGGGTCCCCCGTTGTGGAATTCCTTCAAATAACAAGATGTTTCAAATGCCAGGGATATGGACATATATCTTCAAGGTGCCAGGGTGTTCAGAGGTGTCAGAAATGTGCTGGTGCGCACAGAATAACAGTACGACAGACACGGAGAAATGTGTGAACTGCGCTGATAACGAAGATGGGGATATAGATTCTGCTCATCGTGCGGACAGCTCGGAGTGTCCGGCTTTCAGGGCGTATCGTGAGGAGCTTTTGGCGAAACGTTTATAACATAGGTCATTGTTTCTGGTTCACTAACAAATGGTGTAAAGATAGTACAAATTAATATCCATCATTGCTTTGATGCGAACGATGCTTTGTTCAACTAAGCTGAGAAAGAAGGAGTGCTTTTCTTTTTATGCCAGGACCCTTATGTAATTGGTGGTAAGGTTACTGGGATTTCACCAGATTGGCTTCTTTTTTCATCTTCTAATAATACCTCTACTATCTTTTGCACTAATAAGACCATGAACTGCATAGTAAGTTTGTGCACCCCTAACAGTGTTTTTATTTTTGTTACTTTTGAGCAAACTTCAGTGATTTTGGGTACAGTGTATTCTGCTCCCCCAAGTAATACAGACTCTGATATGTCAAGCTGGATGAATTACTTTATTAACTGTGAAACACTTATTATTTGTGGTGACTTCAATGCGCCGCTTATTACGTATGGATATACTAGAGAAGATCGGAGATCTGAAGTTTTTCAAGATTACTTGATGATTGGCAATTTGAAGATTCTTAATGACCCGAGCGCACCGCACACTTTCATACAGGATGAACAAAAAGGACGTCCGGACTTAACTTTGGCTGGTGTGGACGCAGTTCATTATCTAGATTCATGGAGGGTTGATGATAAAAATTTCTCCTTTTCGGATCACAGATATATCGTTTTTGATCTAAAGCTGGATCCAGTGTATAACAATATTCTTCGATATAAAACAAAAAATAAATCTATGAGCAAGTTTGATAGACTTTTTTCCAAGTTGAATGATCGACTAAAGAGTACAAACGAGAGGGCTCAGGGTACAGCTGGTTTGGAAGAGTGGATAACAAATTTTGATGATTACCTTCATTTCGTTCTGGATAAATGTTTTAGGAAGGGTACCCTTGCCCATAAACCTTCAACTACCTGGTATACAGAAGAGCTAAAAGTGGAAAGAAACAAAGTTAACGGTTTATATAAGAGATACCACAAGAATATAAGTAATGTTAATTATAAGGAAAGTTATTTATTTGCACTTCGCCTGTATAAACGACATCTAAGATTGGCTAAGCGCACAGGTTGGATTAATTTTTGTAATCGCACGGACAGTGCCTACGACAACTTGTATAAGTTCATCTCTGGAAAAAGAGTTTCTCATTCAGATCTTGCATTCACGTGGGTGGAAAACTCCTCGGTTTTTGCGACATACGACGAGATTGCTTCGTCTCTTATGACGAACACTTTGGTGATTCCGAAGCTCCTGCTTTGATTCACAGTTTCGTCAGCGACACAGATTTTCAGGATCATCCTGATTAAAAACCATTCACGAGGCGAGAATTGAGCTATGCTTTGAGGTGTCAGAATAACAACAAGGCTC
Source organism: Maratus speciosus (assembly GCA_963932465.1). Taxonomy (NCBI): domain Eukaryota; kingdom Metazoa; phylum Arthropoda; class Arachnida; order Araneae; family Salticidae; genus Maratus; species Maratus speciosus. The sequence goes on from OZ010795.1 coordinate 297,638,689, forward strand.
CTGGTGCCGATAATGTCGACGCCTTAGTTGTAAAGAATATGTGCACAAAATTTCGTACACTTATGTTATTGCTCTTCAATACTTGCCTCAGATTTGCACATTTTCCAGTAAATTGGAAAAAAGGTATTATAATATTTTTCAGAAAGAGGAATTGTCCCCCAGATCAACCGAAGTCCTACAGACCCATAACATTGTTACCAATTCTAGGAAAGGTTTATGAACGTCTGATAAAAATGCGAATTTTAACAATGATAGAGTCCAATGGCTTTCTGGATAATAATCAACACTGCTTTCGTGAAGGTAAATCGACGATTACTGCACTGAATTCTCTCAAATCTTTGGTGGCCACTAAGTTGGGAAAATACAAGTACTGTGCTGCAATTTCTTTCGACATCTCGGGGGCCTTCGATGTCCTGGACTGGTCTGATGCCTCTTTGATCATCAATACATTGCCAATTCACAGTTTTCTGAAATATACCTTTAAGAATTACATCACAGACAGGTTGATTAGTTTTCGTTTTCTGAGGGGCATCAGGTGGTTCAGGATTTTCGTTGGCTACCCGCAGGTTTCATGTCTTGGTCCACTGATATGGACAATTCTTGCAGATGTCATATTGAAAAATAGTCGTAGTCTAAATATGGATTTGATCTCATACGCAGACGATTCAGTGGTGGTGGATGGTGAGGATACAAGACGGTCATTAGAGGTTTTAAGATGAATCGTCATGTTAATAATTTTGTAAATATATGCACTAATTTAAATCTGTCCATCAATCCTACGAAGACGGTATGTATGATATTTGGGACGGAAACTCTTAAGAAACGTAGACCAATATTTAAGATTCACCAAAAGAGTATACCAGTCAAGGACACAATGTTGTATCTTGGATTCACACTAGATAATTTATTCAGTTGGTTGCCTCACTTCGAATTGGTAAGGTCCAAATTTACTGATTTTTCCTGCAACGTCAAGATAACGAGAATACGTGACCAAGGTGTCTCTCTATATTTTTTTAAAAATTTGGTATCAGACGGTATTGTTTAAACAAATTAGCTACGGTCACGAGATATGGTTAAATGACCTGAAATATCACGGAAAACAAAGACTCTCATCATGTCAACGTGTAGCCCTACTTTCCTTCGTTCGTGGGTATAGGACGACATCAACAGATGCATTGTGTATTTTGGCTGGTATTCCACCGATTTTTATACAGCTCACCAATTCAGCGTTAAAACATGATGTATTAAATGGTCAGAGGTCTATTGATATCGGTGGTAATCATATAAATTCAAGTAAGTTGGTGAGAAAGATCTACTCATTCGAATATCCGTATTATTATAATTACCATAACATAAATTTTATTAAGCCTATGATGAGACACAATACATTTGCTGGTAAACCTGTAATTTTTACGGACAGTTCGAAGATGGAACAAGGTGTTGCGGCCGCTTATGCAGTATATAGTAAATATGACACAATTTTCGAAAAGAGGATAAAACTTCAGAGTTACAATTCAATTTAACAGGCCGAACTAGTCGCAATTGCCGATGCCATAGAGTGGTGTCGCTCTTCAACCTATACAGTCTTTTATCTTTTCACAGACAGTTATTCGTCAGATTGTTCTCTTCAGAGACTTTTTCCGAGTGATGATTTATTATTAAGAATATATGAAAACCTCAGATTTTTGAATAATAAAATTATAAACATTGGCTGGGTCAAGGCCCATATTGGGGTCCACGGTAACGAACGTGCGAACTTTCTGGCTAAATCTGTCATAATAAACGATGAATATGATATAGAAGAGTTCATTCCCATCCCAATAAGTACACTGAAGGCTTGTTTAGTAAAGAAATTATCCTGCGATTGGCAAAGTTATTGGGATTCAAGCAAAAAGGGTAGGTTTACATATGATATTCTTAGCAAGGTGAATTTTAATTTTATATGCTATTCACAAATCTGTGTCTATTTTTATACTGGACATGGAGCTTTCCCGTATTACTTGAAGAGAATGAAAATATCTGAAAATGACAAATGTACGTGTGGGAAGAGAGGCGATGTCGATCATTATTTATTTGACTCAAGCCTGGTTTATTTTGATTACATAAGGAATAGATCTAAGTCTTGGAACATAGGGAGAGTTCTGGCGTGCCGGGGAAATTACAGTAAACTTCGCTGCATTTACAATAAATTAATTAAAAATTTTTCGTTTTTCAAATATACATTCTAATATAACTTGTGTAATTTATTTTTCTTCACAAGTTAGTGATTATTCTTCTGCCTTTTAGTGTTTGTTTTTAAGACTTTTTTAACAATTCTTCTGAACAATTTTATTCTCAGTCTATTCAGGTGGTTCTTGGTACTGTACAATGTAGGTCACTATTCTCGGACTATTCTATAGGCTTTTTAAAAACAGTTACTCCTGAACATTTTTATTTTGATATTTTCAATTTCAAGTGAAGCATCAATTGTGTCTTCGATATTAAGTTCATATGACCCACCTGGGATATTATAAATATACATCTTGATCGAATTTGTATATTTTTCTTTTTCACAATATCCTTCGGCCCCCTTTGTGGATATTTTGAGACTCCTTAAAAAAAAAAAAAAAAAAAAAATTCTTCTGGACAATTTTATTTACAGTGTCATCAGGTGGTTCTTCAGTTTTTCTACAAGTTGTAGTGTTATTATTTTTGGATTATTTACGGCTTTTATAAACAGTTATTCTTGTACTTTTATCTTTGACACATTTACGATCAAGGGATGTATTAAACATGTGTTTGACATTAAGTTCATCTGTCCCACCTGTGACGATGATGTAACAAGTCTGTGGTTCTTCAAGCTTTGCCGAAATGGTTTCTTTTGCCCAGAGCTATTTTTGAAATTATTGGTTAATTCTTGAGTTATGCACAGGGTACTGAGTTACTGGAATGGACCATTTTACAAATTCCAAAGGCAGTTTTAAGGACATTTTAACTGGACATTTTTACTACGTAGCACTGACTTGTTACATATGACCAACGTGGTAATGATAATTTTCCAGTAACTGATAACATGATATTCAAGTATGGCTTGATCAAGTTTTGTTCATACTGTGTATGACTTTTTCTACTGTCGGAGTTATCAAGTGTTTGAGCTTGATCGTCTGTAAATTTAAGTTATTTTTTTGTAGACTGTCGGTGTTTTACAAGACGTGTTCTTGTTCATTTGTTTAATTTTATTTTGGTATCTATAATCTATGTATTTGTTGCATGTAGATATTTTTCGTTCTAGTGATAATTTCACTATAGTTTGCTTCATTTAATGCTGTTTTTCTGTTTTTTCTGGGGCTGTTACCTTGAATGTAGTTTTCGTTGGTGGTGGCGGGGGTTTTCCGCCGGAGCGTTGAACCTATGCAAAATTTGGTGGGTGCTCCGGTAGGGTGATCCTATGGTAACCCCTTATTGAAAATACTTTCACTGATCTTCAATAACCAATGGCCGCCATTTTGTTTTCCATGCAAAACTAAAAATAATTAATTAAAATTTAAATAATTAATATTTGAAAAAAACTGTATTATCATCAATTGTCATCCAGCACAAGTTTAAAAAAAAATTCTTTCAACTTGATAGGATGAATAATTAGTATTTTATTAACTATTGAAAATTTGAACAAGATATATAAATATATAAATATGAAAATAAATAAATATATAAATAAATAAATATAGGGAGAGTGTGAGCTAATAGTAGGATTTGAAAAAAAAAATTTCAAGCAAATCGGGTATTTATATCAAGAGTTATCGCGTTAGATACATACATACTACGTACAGGCAGATCCCGCGGGCACACTGCGGCACTCTCAGGCTTTGATAGGCTTTATGAGCTAAAAACAATGTTAAACAAACCATTTTCATACACGGTATTTCTTACGAAATCATTCTTTATCCATTTAAATGAATTACATAATTTATGCACACTACGTGTGAAGCAAAACATATTTAATCTTAAAAACGCATACCAAAACTAGCTAGATTTTTTCTTCAAACCCTAATGTAACGGGAGTCTTTGAGTTCCCAGTTATAGTATGATAAATTCTGCATCAATCACACGGAAATCATAGTATATTATTAATAGTTAGATTACGAACAGATCGCAGACAAATAGAATTCATAAACACGATTTAAGTATGTTGGAAACTGTTTTAAAAATTGAATTTTTTTTTTTTTTTTTTTTTTTTTTTTTTTTTTTTTTTTTTTTTATGTGCTTTAGAAAGCACAGCAAAGATTTGTTCGTATCTCATATTTCTATTTCTATGTGTATGGTATTTTATTTTTATATTTTCTATGTATATCATAAATAAAAGAATCGTAGCATACATATATATTTTTTTTTTACTTAATTACTAAAGTTTTAACACATTTTCGATACTAAGGATTAATTTCTAATATATATCTTCATTTAACTTTTTTCTAGTAAAATTTTTAAAGTATGCCATTTTTTGATATATATTTTTTTTCAATTGCTTACTGACATTTTCTCCAAAATAGATTAAAAAATATTTTTCGAAAACTTTACGTTTTCTTTTAATTTCCTTAGTAATGTAAGAAATTTAAACAGAATGGATTTTTAATTGATAAGAATGTATGAAAATTAATAACAAATGTAAGAGAAAATACATTTTTTTTTTTTTACCGTGTTGCTGGTTAAAGGTTCAGCATTTACACTTTCCTCAACAGACATTTCTGGGGGGGGGGGGGGAAGGGTTAAAACATAGTAGTGAAAAAGCTATATGGCATTCCGATTTTACTAATTAATTAAAACTTCTTCCTCACGATACGACACATTTCTTTCGGGGTGTTATTTAAAACAATAAACCTGAATCTAGATTTATTTTCTTTAAAATAACTAAAAAACCTTCAGTTTACATCTCTCTTATAACCGATCTAATACTTGTTATAACCATGGCACTAGAAACCATGGCAGACTAACACGCCTTTGAGTTCAATTTTACTAAATAAGTGATCTCATACCTTTTAAAATATCCGTTGCTCTACAAATGTGATACGGTTTCAAGTTCTCAGAACGTTATAAATTCTCATTGAAATTACAAAAAACTTTGCAATAGATTTAAGCCACATTTAATGTTTATAAAATATAAACATAAACACTTGTAATATATTATAATAAAAAATACAGTTTAATTAATATTGCAAAATGTTTTGAAGTTAAATTTACTGACTGTTTCATTTAGATGAAGGCAGAAGCAGGTTTGATTAGCGGATTGGTCTAAAGCACCGGTTTAAAGATTTGAACTTTTAAAGAATACGCGGGATTGACCCCAATGGTCGGCAAAATGGTTTCTGTAATTGCTTTTGCCGATAATTTTTTTCAATAAGGACATTTTTTGCTAGGCGGAGGAGTTATATGATTTGTATTCTTTTATTATCAATATTTGAATGCTTTATTATTAAATAAATTTAACACTCAAACAATATATTTTTTTAAAAATTATATTTAATATATTTAAGCTAAAATATATTGCATGTAATTATCAATTAAATTAATTGAGCTGAACTACATTTTTTTTTTTTCTGACGATTATGAGGAATATATGTATGTGTGTGTGTGTGTGTGTCTGAAAGAAAACCTGTCATTCTTTTCCATAAAAAATGAAAAAGAAAACAGAAAGAAAGAAAAATATTCAAATAAGAGCTATAAAAGAAATTACCTTATATCCATGCTTTGATGCTTAAAAAATGTATAAAAAGGTAAAATAAAATTCAAGTAATGTACAGGGTTTAATAATTAAACAATTATTGATTCAAGTAATTAAATAGTTCATGAAAATGGAAAATGAAATTCAATATATATTTAATAATCTAAAACATTTACCCATATCATTATCGATTAAATATAAATTGAAGCGATCTACAACTGTACTATATTTTGATTGACCTTTATCAATAAGATATGTACGTGTATGTACTAAGAATGTATTCATTATTTTTTGTATAAAAAATACTAAAAATAGTAAAATTCAAGTAATTAAAAAATATACATTATAAATCGTTAGTTGGTAGCATGAAATTTTAAGTTTAGGGCTTTAGAATGAGACTGATGAAAATAAAATTAATGAAAACTTTTAAAGGTAGTTTTAGAAAAATAGAAAATACTAAATATTGTTATTTGTTTTCTAAAAACTGAGAAAATTTCCAAAAATAAATACCCATTCAATTAATATTTTTAGTTTACTTTTGCTAAAATGCAAGCATAATAAAATTAAAAATTAAAAATTCATTCACGTCATTACCTGAGTAGGTTAGTCTTACAACACACCCTAACGCCTTGAATGTGTAGGGATCACTTAGATAATATAGAACCAAATGATGTTTTCAAATCTTAATTTAAGAGTAACTAATTTTAAAAAAATCAAACAGTTTTCTAATGAAACTTTCAAAATGTTTATCGTCAAATCTTGACGGGTACCATCTAGCTCTTTCTATAACGTAAAAATTAGAGACAGAGGGTGAAAAATCGTTTATCGTTTATTATTAAATCCATATATTTTTAATACTATATAGAAAAGACAACACAAAAGTGCAAGTTATGAACGGTACAATGTTCTACACCAAAATCACATGGGAGGAATGTTATACTTTTGTAAAGGAACCTCACTATCCGCATATAGGACAATTTACAGTTGGAACAGGTGAAGCTAAAGCAATGAAATTAGCAATAATCAATTTTTGTTATCAAATAACATACAATTATATGGGCTTATACTAGTAATTGGATGCGATGTAACAAATGTAAGCATTGGTTACAAATTATGAGTTAATTGTCTTATGGAGCTGGAACTCTATAGACCCTTAAAAAATGCACTGGTTTGCTTCATGCAAAGGAGTTGATGTTACGAAATTTACGAAATGAACGGTACAATGTTCTACACCAAAGTGACATGGGAGGAATGTTATACTTTTGTAAAGGAACCTCACTATCCGTATATAGGATAATTTACAGTTGGAACAGGAGAAGCTAAAGCAATGAAATTAGCAATAATCAATTTTTGTTATCAAATAACATACAATAATATGGGCTTATACTAGTAATTGGATGCGATGTAACAAATGTAAGCATTGGTTACAAATTATGAGTTAATTGTCTGATGAAGCTGGAACTCTATAGACCCTTAAAATGATGCACTGGTTTGCTTCATACAAAGGAGTTGATGTTCAGAAATTTACGAAATTCTTTAGATGGTGCAAAAATTGATCCTACTGAGATTTGTAGACCAATTGGTACAGCAACCAAAACCTGAGAGGAGCTGCCTGTATCTTCCTATTATCAATATGTGTGGTGAATATGCCAGGTAACATAAATAGAATGTTTCTTAGCAATGATCAGCAATATTTACGATAGCAATATTACGTGGTGAATATGGTTCTAACCTGGCATTAAAAAAACCTGCTTCATTTGTTCATTCAAGAGGTCTAACAGCTGCAGGTACAATTTTAACAGAAGGAGCGAGTCATATTTGGAAAATTTATCGCATTTTCAAAATTTTTGAACACTATGTAAGAAAGTAGAAGCCGTTGTTCAGCGAAATATTTATTTTTTATTTTATTTTATTATAATTCTGAAAATTTGTTATTACACTCAGATAACAGATACCATATAAGGTGTTCAGCAATACGAAAGCTAATTTGTGCTAAAAATGAAAATAGAGGATCACTAGAAGTAAGAATATTTTAAGAACCAAAAATACATTTTAGGATTATTATGAACGTATTAACCGGCAACGAGTTGAACTTCTTTTGATGAATGTTCCTTCCGAAGAAATTGAGGCAATGATTAAAATAGCAAAAACAGGTGGATGTTCATGCCATACCCAAGCTGTTGAAAGATACATTCGCCTAGTGTCTGAGGCATCAAAAAGTGCATCTGCAAAAGAAAAGAGATACGGTTTCATATTCAAATGAATAAAATCAAGAAGCCACATCAACCATTTTAATACCAAAAAGGATTATACACTTCACAAATATGTAGATCTTCAAAATAAAAGAAGTAATACATTTGTTACTTAAGTTCATTTTTTTAGAATTTTTATGAGCTTATGCTTTGATTTTTAATATATACTTTTCGATACTTATGTATAATTATAAAATTATTATTATTTATAAGTTTATATTTTATTAAGTAAACACTTTGCAAAATTCGTAAACAATTTTACTAAATTTAAATTTTTTAATACGTTATCATAAAAATTAAAATTTTTAGCTATACTTGGGGCACGGGAAGATATCAATGGATTTGGATAAATATATGTATATATATATGTACTACAGAATTACGTATTGCACCCAATACACAACTTTTTATCCGGCAGCATACAATATTTCAAAATAAATATATAAAGAAATAAATAATTATAAATCTTCATAAAAGTGTGAATTTATAACTATTTTGGGGTCACTTGAGGCACCGGATACTATGTATGTATTAAAAAAAAAAAAAAAAAAAAAAAAAAAAAAAAAAAAAAAAAAAAAAACTAAATCAGATCAAACACGAGAAAACGAGAACTAAAAAAAAAATATTTATAAATTATCATAAAATTTTCAATTTGTAACTGCTTTGGGGCGCTTGGGGCACTGAAATATATGAATGGATTTTAATAAAACAAAACATGTAAACTAATGCACATAAAAGACAACTTTTGCACCCTTCGACAAAAAGTAATTTAAAAAAAAAAATCCTATACGTTTCGATCCACCCTACTGGATACCCAAATTATGAGGTTTCAAATGAAAGTTTTGTTTAAGAAATTGTTTTATTTTAGTTGAACATATATGACATCAACGGAAAAGTTTCGTTCGATTGGTACTTTAAAATGTTTTTGTTTATTTCTTTCACATAGTGGTAGAATATGGTCTGGTTAATCTCATGAATTCTTCTTTGTATTATTATTGAACTGTAAAACGAATTTTATTTGTTCTAAACGATCAAATGTCATAGTATTTTTTATATGTCCCATACCCCCGCATGTTCGATAATTCGGAAGATTTATTGACATACATAAGCAAATTCCAAAATATTGTCCTATTCAAAAAATTTAAATACAAAATGCCTTTTTACGTTCTTTATGCAAACTGTGTAAAATTGTTTCAATTGTAATTTTATTCATTAATGTATGTGTCATGAAATATTTAAAGAAACTTACGGAGTGTCTTTTATAAAAATCTCTGAAGGAAGTGAAAAATCCGCAAGAAATTTTAGCTATTCATTATACAGTAAAAAGTTACAATTTTCCCACCAATTTTCGAACTTTAAATTTTTTTAGAAAACGTTATTATTATCATTTTTTGGAATCTGTATTCTTACATATTGAAGAATACACCTCACGATGCTTTCGGCGATATCCAAGGAAGTATTAGAATCTATTTCTGTCTAGATAAATGTCACAATTATATTCTTTTCCAAACTTACGTTTTCAGTCTCACTATCATTGCTGCTTTCATTCTCGCACTATAAATCATGATAATCATAAATTGTTTCGATATACAGTAATACATCTTTAGGTATACATTCAAATTCTTCTACAGCTTAAAAATCCATTCCATCTTCATAAATCACTTAAGTTATTTATAACTTGTAAAGTCTCATACTTAGAAAGATAACCTTTTGGCGTAATCATGATAATGCAAAACTTCACAATGCTGCAATTCTGCAATAAACACTTTTATGCAAAGTACAAATTAAACCTATCTTGGACAAGCCCGTATTAATAGAGTAGATTGGGTGAAGATGCCGTACTTTTTGAATTAATTGTTTTAAAAATCTTCTGTTGTTTTTATGTGTTATTCATAGATTTCTGTTGAAGCTTGCACTCTTATGTATAATTTGAAAACTTATTTCATCTTACAGATATTATAGAAAGCATCGAAAATTTCGTTTTTGTAAATTTTACACGAAGGTAGGGATAAGATGGTCAACTATCTAGGTGTAAGATGCATTCTGGAGCTTTAATGTAAATAATAATTTTTGTGAAGAAGTAGAAAACATAATGGAACGAATAAAAGTAACTTTAATATTTTAGACATACTAAAGTTGTTAAGTAACTTAATATTAGGTAATTACAAAAATATGAATGTAACAAACTTTGACTATTTAATAAAAGAACAAACTAACATTTGAAAGAAAAAAAGGTTTATGTTTTACTTAACATTTAAAAGAATTATGGCTCTTAAGAATGCGTATTTTTAAACATTATAACAAGTTTAAATACGGTAAAGCCGCTGTGATAAAGTGCGTTAGAGCCCAGCTTTTTGTTGATATTTTTCGTGTGTCCCTTTGTTCTTTTCAGCAATATCTCATATCTGCCACAAACTGCACATTTGTTTAGGATCTTTAAGCAACTTTTATGTAACCAACATTTTCACTGAATGAACTTGATCCAATCACATTTTCCCGATATTCTGTTGCAGTGTGCCAGACACTCTAAACACTCATTCTCATTAACCTTAAAAACATCCTCATTTCTGAATCTTGGTAGGGAAATTAATCATTATCCATACCATCGTCTGTTGAAGATTACGTCTTTCTAGCCTTTGACTTCTTCTTACCTAATTCCTTTTTAGAAAGACTTGAGAAACTCTGATATTCGCATTTGCTTTTTTCACGCTGACTTAGTTTGGCTTTTATAGGACTTTAAAATTATTTTTATGCGAATATTAAAATGAGAAACAGAGCTTTTGTGAAAATTAAGTCATATTTAAAACGATACATTTCAGATCTCTAATTTAAAATAAATTTCTTATAGCGTCTTTATAAAATTGTTTATTTGGACATTTTATTCAATCAAAATTTTTCAGTTGGTCTTATTTAATTACTAGCAGACCAATCTGGCTTTGTCCGGGGTCAGTAAACAATAACCTTAAACAAAACTGAACTTTATATATTTTTATATCTTTTGAAATTCTTTTAAATTCACCTAATTTCTGAGGCCTCCATTGCTTTCCGCGACGTCTAGTGTGTTCCCGACAAACTTCTTTCCGAACGAACCTGTAACCTGGTCCCCGTTACCTCAGGCAACATGTACCGGAAGTGCTCCGCACGTGTCGTAGATAATCGAAAACCAAGTTGAGTGAGAGTGAGCCAAACCTCGTAGTACTCAAGCTCATATAATCCCAAAAAAGAATGTATCCTTAATGTTGGAAAATGTTGTTATCTGAAGTCTAAGGTAAAATTTCATAACACAGACAGTAACCGAATTGTAATCAAAGTTGAATGAACCAAATCCCGTTGAAATTGGGTCCTTAAAATCCGAGGAAACAATGCGCCCCCAAGCGGTGGAAGATGACTCCTCTCCTTCTAAATTTAGCGAGTTACTTTAAACATTAACAGGATATTTAATAAACGGATGAAATACCTTATCTAAATTTACCTTTATAGTAACGCGATCTTTAATTTACGGGTGCAGTTTCTAAACGTAAGTTGGTGTTAAAAAAGGTGATCGATGTTCGAAAAACGCGCTAGCTGAGGTATAAAGAAAGACCTGGTCCTGGTGGCCAGCCTCTTAACTGGGATGTAGTTGTGTATAAGAAATTTTTTAATAGTTTTAAAGTAGATTAAGAACGCAGAAACTATGTTAAAGGAAACTGTGATACAATCGGATAGTTTTTAAAGAAGCTGCAAGAAAAAAGGCCCGAAGAAGGGGATTAATATTCAAAACTGGTGGTAGCTGAAGTCTAGGAAATTATTTTGCCATTCATGTAGTAGCAGAAGGATTTAAGACGTTGTTAAAAATAAAATAAAATAAAATAAAAAATGGCTAGTGTATCGGACCCTTTTTAAGGGACCTAAAACACAGGGAACAAAGAGGGCCCACTCATAGTAAAAAAGCAGGGCCCTAACATCAAAACTTCTAAAAAAGATCTAAGTTCTTAGCACTTTAGATCTTCAATTAGTCTAAATTAAGCATAGGGTATGAATTAAACATTAGAATAAAATTTTAAAGAAATGCGCAAAAAAGGGGGGGGGGATGCTTAAAACAGGTCCAGTAAAAATAAGAGGGAGTTGGTCCGGGTAGAAGAGTGCAAGACTCAACTTTAAATTTTTGCGTTGAGAATGCAAGAAAATTAGATGGTGAAAATTGCATGCAGCACAAAATGTACAAGGGGCCCCGGACCGGGTCCTATGAACCCCTAGGGTGACCCAGAATTTTAACTGGAATAAAGAAACTGGAGAAAAACTAAATGGAAAAATGCTTCCAAAAATGAAGATTGGTTTAAGAGGAGGCAATTTAAAGGACTTAAGTAGGAGGCAGTTGCGTATGCGTATAAAGATATATTTTAGTAGTTTTTAAAGTACTCAGAAGATGCTAGAAATATGTTAAATAAAAGAAAATTGCAAGCAGTTCCAATCATTTTTAAAGAAGCTACACAAAGGGCCCTCTTGAAGGCTATTAATATTCAAAATTAGTTGTAGCTAAAGTATTTTTTTTTTGTTGTTGTTGTTGTCGTTTATGTAGTTGCTTCAGAACCTAAGAAGTTATTAGAAAAAAAGCCAGTGAATCCAACCATTTTTGTAGGAGGTATATCAGGGGGGGCCAAAAGGGTCCAACTGATAATTTAGGGCAGAGATCTAACATGAAAACTTGTTAAAATGTATTAGTACTTACCGTTTCAGATCTTTAAGTAAACAAAATTAAAATAATAGGTGGACACTAGAACTATGTTAAAGGAAATTGCAAGCAATTCGGATAATTTTTAAAGAAGCTGCACCAAGAGCCCCAAGAAGGCTATTAATATTCAAAATTGGTAGTAGCTGAAGTCGGAGATTTTTTTTTTTTTTTTTTTTTTTTTTTTTTTTTTTTTTTTTGTCGTTCATGTAGTAGCTGTAAGGTCTAAGATGTTGTTAGGAGAAAAAATGTGTAATCGTACCATTCACAAATGAATCGGATGAAGTGAATCGGACCATTTTTAACGCAGCTATAGTAAGGAGACCAAAAGGGGCACATTGATAGTTAAAAACAGGCTCCTATTATGAAAACATGTTAAAATGGTCTTAGTACTTAGATCTTCAATTAGTCAAAATTAAGCATAAGGTATGAATTATTCGTCAGAATAATATTTTAAAGAAATGCAGAAAAAAATGGATAAATGTTTAAAAAAGGACTCGAGGGCCGCAATAAAAATATGAGGGTGTTGATCCAGGAAGAAGAGACCAAGGCTCATTTTTAAAATTATGTACTGAGAAGGTGGGAAAATCAGGGGGTGAAAAATTCTTAGTACACAAAAAGTTAAAGGGGCCCTGTATGGGGTCCTACGGCATCCTAGGGACTCGAGGATCGAAACAGGGATGTAGAAACGTGAGACTAACTAAATGAAAAAATGATATAAAAAATGAAGATCGGATTAAGATGAAGCAATTTATTAACTGCTTATTTACACAAAAAACTGTATCGTGCCCCAAGGGGACAGGGTCTTATTTGTAGTGTAGAAAGGCGAAAATAACTAAATGGTGAAAGGTACCCTAAAACGAAGAAGATTGGATGAGAAGGCAGCAAGTTATTAACAATTTAGTGCCTAAAAACTTAAAGGGGCCCAGAGCCCCGTCCCTTAAACATTAAAAATCTGTCTTGGACTATCCTCACCTACATTTTCAGATATCTACGTGCGATAGAATTTGCTTGCAATCGCACACATACAGATACACACAGAGACACTCAGACACAGCGAAACTTTGCCTTATTAGTATAGAATCACGAAAATAGCCGTTAGCTGTCTCCAAAGCAATTGATTCGGCCTTAAAACCCTTCAGGCAAAGGGAATGAATGAAAACCTGACTTGAGATCGCCACTAGTCGTTTAATTACGATTTAATCTTCCGTAATATTTTAAAGCAGATCAAATTAGAGTATTTTTTGAGTCTGTGGTGTCTGGATGGAGGATGGCCAGATTAGCTCGTAGGGTGCAGAAACCCCTAGTTATCTAAAAGTTTATTATATACTATTGATATTTATATTTATTAAAACTATTTATAACTACATTTATCATCAAATTTTTAACAATGATGTTTTAGTTAGTATATTATTAATTATGTTATACTATCGATATTTATATTTATTAAAATTATTTATAACTGCATTTAACATCAAATTTTAAACAAAGATTTAAGTTAATAATTATTAAACAATTATTTATTAGGCCAATAAAGTTTATTTATAAGCCAGAATACTTATAGTAACCTTTAAAATTATGTTCACCTTAGATTTGAATATTTCTTTGTGTCCTTTTAAACGTTTAGTAAATTTATGATGCTAATCAATAAATTTATTTTATTCGTTGAATAAAATCAAGATTTAATCCCTGATTTAAATTAGCTGTTTAGAATCGTTGTCATATTAGTTAATAGCCCAGTGTAAGAATGAAGTAACAACCAGACATTCGGCCGCTACGGAAAATAGACGGCATCTTACCCCAAGGGAAAACAACCGGTAACCAAAAATTTTCGTGGAGTCAAAATATTGGGCAAGAAGCCGGTGCCCCCAGTGGCGTGGAGAATCAAGAATCGACCCCCATTTATGCTTTGCAGAAAGGCCAGGTACCAATGCTCTCTAAAAATATCAGATTTATTTCTCTGGTGTTTAAACTAAGATTTATACAGGCAAACAAAAAGTTACGTAAAAGATTTTGGAAACTTACCAGAAGTGTTAAGACAAAATAGCAATAAGAAAGCACGACTTTTTTTTTTTTTTTTTTTAAGAACGAAAACTGAAATTAAAGTATAAGTAGGGAACCCTCTTCCTTACAAATGAGTGGTGTTTCCCTACAGCGCTTGCGTATGTGAAAACTTTGTGATACGTCATCGTGTACAACACGGCATGTCACTTCAAGTTAACCTATGCTTATTAATCTCCAGTTTTTGCTGCGATATAAGCATTATTCAGAGTAATATATTCCCATTTATTTAATGTATTATTAATACATTGAACAATAATTAATAATCTGAGAGATATCATTCATATTTCGTTATTTCTTTTATATATAATATTGAAATAATCAATATTTTTAGCTTTTAAAACAAAATTTAGAGAAAACAACATCACAGTTTTATCCTTTGTTAGACAACTAGATAATTAAAAAAGTTCAATATAGAAAATAATACTCTTGAAATTCTAAAGTTCAGTTCAAATAAAATTACTTTTAAAGTTCAAATAAGCTAAAACACTGTCAAAATGAAAATACCTTTATATAATATTCAGAACAAACCTAAATTACCGAACTTTAATAAATTAAATGATATTGATTCTACATGAATAATAACAAAACAAGAAAACAATATGTTGCTGAATTGTTACAATCTGTAGTTAAATGGTAATCTCAATCATCTTAATTGACACACTGTAGAATTTACTGTGTTAAATATATTCAACTTGATGAAGTTAAAGATTACAATTTATGAAAATTCAAAATGTTATTTCTTTAAAGGATGCAATTAAAGAGCTGCACATAATTATTATTATTTTTATTTATCTAGACATGGTATTTAAAACATATTAATATCTTAAATCCTTTATTTTGTAACTCATTTTTACTTTATCTCCCTATATCTTGTATTTCAATATTTAGCTTTACTTTTGTTTCGCTGTGTCCAAAATTAATAGTAATGAATCAATTTTTTTTAATTAAGTAGTAAAATTTTATAAAATACTAGGGGGCTCTGCCCCCTGCAGGCTACGCTCGCCAACCCCCGTTCAGACGCCACAGAATCTGAAAATCTAAAAATCTAATGGGTTTTAAAAATATTAGAGAAGATTAAAATACTGAAAACTAAACTGAAAAAGCTGTGCAGATCTCCCTGTAAACGGGTTTCCATTCAATTTCCTTTGATTGCAAAAATTTAATGGAGAATCAGTTGCTGTTAAGACATCCAATGGTTGCTTTTGTTTTTGATTAATGACGATCAGTTAAACATTTGAAAAGAAGCTAAAATAAAATGAATTAAGCATTCAGAGTCTTTGTCAACCGATATTTTAAAACAATCTCTCTAACAATAGCCTAAATCATGTGACTATCATCAACAGTTCCGGGCAGAACACTTTGCTTTTTATACTCTAGGTGCCATTTTGATACTTTAATGTTATCCAGGCACATGTGATAAGTCGCCAAATATTATTCTATCCCCATCATTTCATCTATATTATAATAGTTCAAGTCATCAAATGCCATAAACAAATACGATCTGATCCTTTCGCCTTTCATATGAAAGTTTGGAACACATGTCATATAATGCCCCATATCGCGCGATTTTTTTCCAACGCCAATTTGGGGAACGCATCAACAGCATAAACAACAACATCCGTCTTACCATATCAAGCAAAATAACGATACTTTGGCGTTAGTTAAGTACCCGCTGCGTATAAGACATTGGCGTCCGAAAGAACTCGCGCCAATATGGGGCCGTATATGACATCTGTGCCGAAAGAAAAAAAAAAGCCGGGTGCAAATCTCGCCAGTATCTTTTTTTCGACTCGCCAGTTAGCATTTTTTTTTTTTTATTGTTCGAGTGGTAAATTAAAACATTGATTTGAAGTTGAAATTAAATGTCATGGTTTGTTACATAATTTAATATTTCGCCAGATTTCATATACGCAACACATGTTTGGCACGATTTTTTTTTTTTTTTTTGTTGTTGTTTTACGAAAATTTGGCGAAAGCCTCGTTTTCAAATACCAGTTACATATGTATCTTCGGTACTACTTAGTTATCCCGTCGACAAAAAATCTATCGTCAACTATAAGATTAAATGTCAATAATGCTTGATTGTAAATGTCACATTCACTTGACTTTTAGCAAGTTACACGTGTTTACATCATCGAGTGATTTTTATTTCGACGTTTTATTTTTATATTTATTAATGTTATACTAATTTATTTGTTCTTTCGTCATTTAAAATAAAAATTTTGTCAATCTGTACAATTTGGCGAGTGGTTTGGCGATTTATATAATTTGCGAAATTGGGTGACGGAATAACTACTACATTGTACCGTATTTTTTAATTATTTTCTACTATTTTCAAAAGGAAATAGCAAAAAAATAATTAATTACTATAGGACAAAATAATTTATATAAATTAAAAAAAGAAATAAAAGTAAATATGCATTTATTATTAAATAAACAACAATAGCCGGGTTACCATGTCTATCAAAATAATGTCATTTGTGCGCCAATTAGGTACCCCGGTGCGTATATGACATCTGTGTCTATATTTTTTTTTTCTAAAAAAGAGAAAGCCATCAATTTAAATGTCGCATTTTTAAATGAAAGTTTTGTATTTAATAAAATGATAACGAAATACAAAAAAAAAAAAAAAAAAAAAAAAAAAAAAAAAAAAAAAAAGCATTATTCATAGCATAGATTAAAAGGAGGCCCAACTGTCGCCAAATTAATTTAAAATAGTAACCTTTTCTGAATTATGAAAAAAAAAATATGTTATGATTAAAACTTGAGTTGCCATCATTAGAAAAAAATTATTTAAAATTATTTAAAATTAATATTTCGAAAACTAATTCGAATTTAAAAATCAGTCGATTCAAAGAATCGATACATTTCAGGCGTTTCATATATTCGTTTCATAAATTCGTTTCATTAGGATTATATATATAAAGGGTAGATTTATAGATATATACATTTCTTTTTAGAATATAGCAATTATTACTTAAATTAATATTTATATATTTAAATTTATGTTGTTTTCATTAATAAAACTGTATAAATAATTTTCCCTCATATTATGTCCTATTTATTGTATATATTTTATTTTCTAAAAATCATTTATTTATAATTTTCATATCTCATTAATGAGTATGGTAGTAATTTGCGAACAGATATAGTACGGACGAAACAAACCACTATTTTTAGCTCTCACATGTGAGCAGATTAAAATTATTATTTAGTGTAAAATATGTCTGTAAAAAGAGAAGCTGCATTTTGCGGAACTTGTAAATATTATGTAAATGAATCTATATGATTAAAAAAAGACAAGTTGTATTAAGAAATACTAAGTTATAAATATATATATATATATATATATATGTATACATTATATAATTGTATATTTGTGATTATATGGTTATAAATCCTTATATACGTTATTATGCATATTAAAACCACATATTATTTTTATCTTTATAGCTATAAATAATAATTAAAAAAAACGTTAACTAGATTTTCTTTTAACCAATTCATATATTTCATTCATATGTGTATTTTCTATGCTCCGAAAAATATTTATTTAATATAAAAGTGCAATTTATGATTATGCCTTTAAAAAACCTTTTCTTGGCAGATTATATTTATTACTTTTTGATGAAAACTCTTTTAAAAATAAATAAATCGAAGTTCTATAGAATTATATTTTTATGAGTATAAAACCAGAGAAATAAGTTACGATAAGAAACGTGACTAAACGTTTCGGAAATCTCTAAACGTAAAGAAAAAACCTTTTTTATTCTATGGAAATAGTGAATAACATAATTTGAAATGTAACGTTTGAAATAAATGTACTTCGGAAAGGAGAAATGAATGGTATCACAAAAAGGTAAAATAGCTTTTCTTAGCTATTAATTCATCAGAATGACCGTCACGAAGCATTAAGGAATTAATCCAGTACATCACACGTGACGTAAAGGCTTAAACAATCGAAAAGGAAAAGATATTTCTTTACTTAATGCAGCGTTATGCCATGAAAAGAACGTTTTCTTTTTTAAAAATAGTTTTTTTTCTTTTATCTCCATTAGCTAGAATTGAAATATTAAAGAATATTCTTTCAAAATTAGTATAAAAAAGCGTTCATCTTTACACTGACAGAAAAATTCGATTTTGCACACTAAATTATTGGTAATTAATTTTTAATCAAATAATTTCCGTAATCCTAGAAAATATATCTTTTTCATTAATTCTTGCCGGAAATCTGAAAAAGAGGTGAAAACTTCGTTTATTCCTTCCACGCATGTATAGTAGCAGTATTAATATCAAAATTCGAATTTATTGTTAAAATAAAAATTCGAAAATTCAATAATAAAAAAAAAATAAGAAACTTTCGAACTTAATAATGTAGTAATTTTCTCATTCATTTAAACTTATTCGCAAGTTATTTTTTAGAGTATTAAAAAAACCTTCGCAGGTAAAGTTTATTGCAAATGGACATATTTAACGAATTTATAGTATGTAACTTATCAAGTTAAATAAATCGATTTTATATAAAAAAAACGAACATTTCGTCTCAAATATAATTCAAAATATAATATTCATATTTTTCATCTAACAATCAAGTTATTTCTCATTAAAAAGTTGTCTAATATGTAATAATTTTAATCATCCATTATTCTATGACTTGTCTGGTTAAACATCAACCATTATTTCATAACGACGAAATGTCCCTGGAATTAAATTTAAATTTCCAAGCTTTCTGAACAGCAAATTTAACAAGACTTACCAATCCCCAATTTGAAGAAAACACGTATTCTCATTTTAAATTCGTCTTCATCCAAGTGCTCGCACGCCAACTGATTAGATGCTCGATTCGAAACGCGTGGCCCCAAGTTGAATGTTAAGGCGATCTACTGAAGAACAAGAGTCGTATTTTTTATAAACTCTATTTTTTAGATAATGGAGATTTTCTCTCCTAGAAAAAAAGAAACGGAAATTTCTTCAATTCTACCTAAATTTAGATAAATGAGTTTTTCATGCAGAATTACCCGATTTGCTTCAACTTTGGTATACCCGTTTATTGTTATAAGACGCTTCCCTGATTAGATTTGCTGGTTGATTGGCTAAGTATAAGTGTGAGAAATGGATAAGCTACCCTCCACCCTTAATTTAGCTAAATGTGTTTTTGTCGATTTCTTTATTATTATTCCTTGAAATAAGAGTATAATATGCAAATAATGTGAACAGTCTGTGATCTCAATGCCATTAGTTTAACTAGGCGCTTTTATTTTTCTTTTAAATTCTAAATAGTCTGACCGATATACATAATACTAATATTCAAACTTGAATGTTATCATATAAAACATGAACAAATTTTTAACATTTAAATAAATAAAGTTTAATTATTTTCTCATTTAATAAAGAAGTAAAAGTAACTAAAGTGTTTGTTAGTTTCCTTACAGAAAGCTAAGAAAATTGCATAATAAAATAATAACTGTTATTAATATTTTATTAAAGGAAAACCTTTAGGTAAATGACAGTATTAAATTTCCCTAATTTTATTTAGAAAAATATTTATAGGTATGTATCTGAAAAAATGTATGCATAGAACTATTATATTTAAATAAATCACAAAAAGTCCAATAATTGCATTTTTTTAAATAAGAAATAAAAAACGTAATTTTTAAATTGAAAAACCATTTATTATTTTTATACAATTTTCTCTTTTAATGAAATAATATATTAAAAAGTGCTTAATTATTTACTTCCCTTTAATCAATCTTTAATAATCACAGTGTCGATTATCAAAGGAGTAAAATAAAGGTCTCCATAGATCGTTTTCACGTTCTCGCTACTTTGTTCGTGAGGTTCCACTTTTAATTAAAGAAGATTTTTTCAGATACATTTTTGTTTTGATTAATGTAATAGGAAAAATGAATCGGACTTCCATTTTCCGGAGCAATTTTCCTTCATGAAGTAATAAATGTTTCTAATTTACAAAAAATAACCTCATTTATTATCTTAAGTATCGAAATATGTTAAACTTAAATAGCAATGTAAAAGTTACTTTTTTATCATGAATTCTTCATTTACGGTACACGTATTGATACACAAAATGTTTTCATCCGAACTAATGACTCGTAAACAATGTTTGACTAAATGTGATAAAATGTAGTTTTTTGTGTTTGTTTTCTTAAGATACTACTTGAGAAAGAAAATCGAAAATATTTTTTAAATTTCTTCTAGATTTATGGAGTTTAAAATGCAAGTTCTTTTTTAAAAAAGTTTCCTGATCATAATTAAGTTTAAAATGCTGTTGAAAATTATTTATGTTAATGTTTTATAAGCAATTCCGACTGTATGGTTGGTGTTTTTACCTTTATTTTAAGAAGAGGTACTTCAATTTATCAAAATCAAATGTTTAAATTAAACTCACACCTACAAACTTATATAAAATTTATTATTTACAGTTTGAATTTAAAAATTTTCATAAAAGCAAACAGAAATGTTCCCTGGAAAATATTCGGATAAAATAACATAATACATATATTAGTTTTATTATTATTATTATTCATTTAATGAACGAACATTCAAAACAGAAATATGTTTATATATGTAAAATTATTATGTGAAACATATTTGGCAGGTTAATAATTAAAGATAATATTGTACAAATTAAAAGAATTCATCTCCTTTCATGCAGCAACTATCCATGTCATTATAATCCATTAAAATTGGAAATGAAACCAAATACTCCAAATAATGAGTATATTTCTATAAGAATTAAACATCGATTTGTAATCATTATGCGCTTACCATTATTTACATATATTATTAGTCAAATACAAACACTTTTCCAAACGATAAAATAAAACATTTTTGTTATTACTAATACTTCTAAAAAATCCCAATGAATACAATATAAAATATGAGATGTAAAAATATTTATTTCTATAGCCCCATAAAAAATATTTGTAAAGAAAGAAAAAAATATTTCTTGAGAATATTAATCTGCTATTAATTATAAAATTTAAGTACTTTCACTTTTGTCAAATATCACAATAGGTAAAATATGTTATGAAAAAGGTGAAACATTTTTTTTTTTATATTTGTTAATTGTGTGTAATACTATGAGGTTACCTATTTACTTATTTTAGTAATTGCAAGTATATGCAAAAGTGTATCGGAATTAGCAATTGTTAAACTATTCTATCAGAAATGTACGGTTTCATATATAGTTTTATGTACAATTTATGTATAATTTTTAAATTATAACGTTACATTTTCATATTAAATTTAGTTTTACTAAAGGATTAGCTATGTATTATTTTAAGAAAATTGTATAATGACGTTACTTTTAAAACCATTTAACAAAAAGTAGATAGTAAATATATTCTACTTAAATTTGTTTGTAAACCTAAGAATTAATTTTAAAAAAAAAAAATAAATAAAAAAAAAAAAATAATTCAACGACAAAATCGGATGCTGGAGTGAATTTTTCCAAGCTATTGCGTGATTTTCGTAAAAGTAAATTATATGGAACTTCAAATACAACCTTAACGTATTTTCTCTATTATGTGATGCAAATATATATATCTTTTAAAGCATAGAATAAACATGAACTAGTTAAATTATTACGGGAGAGAAGTAGTACAGTGACGAAAATAGAAGTGGGACAAGAAAAAAATTACCTTATACTAAACGCAATTATTTTTAAGTTCTTCTCACGATGAAGTACTTATAAAATCATCTATATTCCTAATAAATTTTAAAATTCCATTATTATAGAGTTATTTTATGAAAGTTTATTTTTACATATTAAAAGTAAAAAAAAAAAAAAAGATATAAGTCATTAAATGGATTTTGACACTTATTAAATTTGCAAATGAAATTAAAAAACAGGTGTGTTGCAAAAGAAGGTACCGGTCAATGCGGTACACAAAGATTTGAGAAAAATTATGCAATGATATCCGTGCAAAATAACACATTTGCAAGAATTGCTTGCTGCAGACATTTCAAAATAAGAACATTTTGCTTTGCAATTTCTTGCGATCATGGAAGTGGACACCACATGACCCTACAACATTTTGTAGACAGATGAGTTCCATTTCCACCTGCAGAACGCAGTCGATATACATAATTGCTCAGTAATGGGCAATAAAAAATACGAATATTTCTCAAACTTTACCTTTTCATTCCCCAAAAGTGGCTGTGTAGGGTAGGCTTACAGCAGTGTTTGTTGTTGGCCCGTACATGTTTGAGGAAGAGGTTACTGTAGGTCCTTTACCCGTACTGTCAATACCAACTGCTAAGAATTTCTGTTATCCAGTTACGTTATTCAGCAATCCAGTGTTGTGTCTGAGTAAGCCGTATTTATGCAAGATGGTTCTACTCAATACATTGGCATACACGTTAAGGATTTGCTGTGGAGAAGATTAGGAAATGATCGGATTATAAGACGCAATTTCCCAACAGCCTGGCCAGTTCAACCGTTCTCTTCGTCTCAATCCCTGCGATTTCTGGCTCTGGGGGTGCCTAAAGAATACTATGTATTGCGATGTTTTTACAAGCTTAGATGACCTGAAGGCACACATTGTGCACCAAATCCATAGTATCCAAGCGGATACTCTTCGCTCTGTTGTGGAACATGCGGTTTTACGTTTCTAACTCGTTACTGAAAATAGAGGACAGCACATTGATAATCACTTGCGTTATTTGCGCACTTCCGTACCAATGCTTTAATCTATATTTTTATTTCGTTATGTTTCTGCGAACGTGTTTGCAATTTCTTTTCCTAAATACTGCGTTCTGTATGTTTTGGATATACGTATTAATTTCTTTTTCTTAAATTGACCGTCCATTGTTTTCCTCCCACTGACGATATTCTTTGTTTCTGTTAACTTACTGAGCCATCTGTCGGTGCGATGTTTAGTTTTTTTTTTTTTTTTAACCATGCCTAAAACATTCCCATTGCTTCAGGAGCATACTGATGAAATTTCTGATCATTCGGATCAATGGTTCTTTATTCAGTAATGAAAACTGGGAGACTAAAGGTAGACGTCAAATGCGGACTACTATAAATATCTAATGCGTCAAATTAAAAATTTTAGGTGTAATTTCTAAAATTCATTTTTACCATTACTCTAATATTGTGTGCTACTTTTTAGAAAAACACAAGGTTTTATTTATTTTTTTCTAACTAGGGGGCTCGGCCCCCTACGAGCTACGCTCACCAACCCCCGTCCAGACACCGCAGAATCTAAATGCACGCTAATGTGATCGGCTTTAAAAAGATTTTGAAAGATTGAATTATAATTTAAAAAAACAGTGGCGATCTCCCTATAAACGGATTTCTATTCATTTCTCTTTGATTGGGGAAATTTTAACGCCAAATCCACTGCGGTACTACTTGATTATCCCGTCGACTAATTTCGCCAAATTATATAAATCGCCAAACCACTCGCCAAATTATACAAATTGACATAATTTTTATTTTAAATAACGAAAGAACAAATAAATTGGTACAACATTAATAAAAATACAAATAAAACGTCAAAATAAAAATAACTTCATGACGTTGACACGTGTAACAACATTTCAAAATAAGCTAATATAAAAGGAATTAAGTAAACAGAATCTTTGTCTCCCGGTATTTTTTAACAAAGCGAAAAGAAAGTTCTTTTAAATGAGACATTTTAAATTAATTGTTTTTAATCTGACGTAATTTTGACCAAACTATTCTTTCTCTTTTTAATATTCACGTGGAAATACTTGTGTTAGAAATAAAATATTATTTGCGCTTTCCTAAGAAAACAAGTAATATAAAAATTTTGTTTTTAAAGTCAATTCCTACTTAGGTCATCAAAGAAAAATTTAATATAATCCCTTAAGCTAATATTAGTTTTTGTTGCATTAAAATATCTCAATTTGTTGATTTTCTATAAGCAAGTAGGTTTACAATGGAACTCTATGGGATTTGGCGAAATATTAGAGCTATCGCCAATTTGGCATCATTTTTGGCGACTCATTTTGGCCGCCAAATTTGGCGATATATCGTCAAGTTGGCGAGAAACTTGGCGGTATTTGGCGACAGAACAGGGTCTCCCCTATGGAAACCCCTTATTGAAAATACTTTCATTGAACTTCAATAACCAATGACCGCCATTTTGTTTCCCATGCAAAACTAAAATTAATTAATTAATATTTAATTAATTAATTAATATTTGAAAAAACTGTATTAACATCCATTGTCATCCAGTACAAGTTTAAAAAAAAATTATTTCAACTTGATAGGATGAATAATGAGTATATTATTAACGATTGAAAATTTGAACAAGATAAATATATAAATATATAAATGAATAAATATAGGGAGAGTGTGAGCTAATAGTACGAATTGATATAGTTGAAAAATATCCTCTCAAAATATCAAATAAATGTCTAGCGCAATTTGTAAATTTAAACCGTTTTGCAATATTATTTTGTGTTCATTTTATGTAATAACTGTAATGTGACGTAAATATGACGTAATTTCTCCTATTTAAGACTTCTAACGCATATGAATAAATTTATTATTTTACAAATTCCTTTCTCTTTTAAAATTCACGTGTAATTATAGTTTTTATGACGTAATTTTTAATAAGTTCCTGCTTTTTGTACATAATTATTTAATTCTAATTCCAAATGTTTTTTTTTTCTGTTTATAATAGTCACGTGTAAATAAATTTTTAAGTTATTACACGTATAAATATATATATATTTTTTTAAGCAAACATTATTGTTTCCGCTGTTTATACAGTTGGCAACAGTTTAAATTAATATCACTTTCTAAAATCTGTAAAAAATATCTCTCGAAATGTTGAAAATTTGAATTTAAAATAGATATAAAGCCTCGAAAAATGAGTCAAATTAAAAAATTAAATCAATTCTGCACACCGGGAAATTATAACGTATAAAATGAACTAAAAATTATTAAATTCCGATGTATAGATTTTGCTACTATAAAACTTTTTTAGTGGAACGATTTTGTCCAACTTTAGCATTAAATATCTCTTTAAATAATTCTTCGATTTGAAAATTGTCTGCATCAGAGCTTTTATCAAACATTTCTGTACAACACTACCGATTTTCATATTTTTGTATGCATTATTTTTCTTAATATTAACGAAGAAAGACCTCCGGCCACAAAAAATTCAAAACCGGCGGCGGTGACAGCGGTAGTTACTTTTTTTTAGAATAGAGAGATTATTGAAGATTTTATCTCTAAGATTATAATAATGGAAGAAACTGCAAAAAATTATATAATGCATTTTTAATTATTACTATATTTAGAAATCCTTCTATCTCTCTATTCTAAAAAAAAGTAACTACCGCTGTCACCGCCGCCGGTTTTAAATTTTTTGTGACCGGAGGTCTTTCTTCGTTAATATTAAGAAAAATAATGCATACAAAAATATGAAAATCGGTAGTTTTATACAGAAATGTTTGATAAACACGCTGATGCAGACAGTTTTTAAATCGAAGAATTATTTTAAGAGATATTTAATGCTAAAGTTGGACAAAATCGTTCCACTAAAAAAGTTTTATAGCAGCAAAAACTATACATGACACTGTAATCATTTTTAGAACATTTTATGCGTAAGAATTTGCCGGAGTGCAGATTGTATTTATTTTTTTAATTTGGCTAATTTTTTGAGGTTTTATTTCTATTTTAAATTCAAATTTTCAGCATTTCTAGAGATATTTTTTACAGATTTTAGAAACTGATATTAATTTAAACTGTTGCCAACTGTATAAACAGCGGAAATAATAATGTTTGCTTCAAAAAAAAAATATTTATACGTGTAATAAATTAAAAATTTATTTACACGTGACTATTATAAACAGAAAAAAACATTTGAATTAGAATTAAATAATTATGTACAAAAAGCAGGAACTTATTAAAAATTACGTCATAAAAACTATAATTACACGTGAATTTTAAGAGAGAAAGGAATTCCTAAAATAATAAATTTATTAACATGCGTTAGAAGTCTTAAATAGAAGAAATTACGTCATATTTACGTCAAATTACAGTTATTACATAAAATGAACACCAAGTAATATTGCAAAACGGTTTAAATTTAGAAACTGCGCTAGACATTTATTTGATATTTTGAGAGGATACTTTTCAACTATTTTTGTTAAGAAAGCGCAAATAATATTTCATTTCTAACACAAGTATTGTCACATGAATATTAAAAAGAGAAAGAAAAGTTTGGTCAAAATTACGTCAGATTAAAAACGATTAATTTAAAATGTCTTATTTAAAAGAACTTTCTTTTCGCTTTGTTAAAAAATACCGGGAAACAAAGATTCTGGTTACTTAATTCCTTTTATATTAGCTTATTTGAAATGTTTATCTTATTTTACTTAATCAAAGACGAAAACAGCGATTGACATATGTATTTTTGATACTACTTAGCTATCCCGTCGACCAAAAATCTATCATTCGTCAAACTATAAGATTAAATGCCAATAATGGTTGATCGTAAATGTCACATTAACTTGACTTTAAGCAAGTTACACGTGTCTACGTCATCAAGTTATTTTTATTTCGACTTTTTATTTGTATTTTCATTAATGTTGCACTAATTTATTTGTTTTTTCGTTATAAAATAAAAATGATGCCAATTTGTATAATTTGGCGAGTACTTTGGCGATTTATATAATTTGGAGAAATTGGTCGACGGGTTAATCAAGTAGTACCGCAGCAGATTTGGCCTTAAAATTCCCCAGTCAAAGAGAAATGAATAGAAATCCATTTATAGGGAGATCGCCATTGTTTTTTAAATTATAATTCAATCTTCCGAAATCTTTTTAAAGCCGATCAAATTAGCGTACTTTTAGAGTCTGCGGTGTCTGGACGGGGGTTGGCGAGCGTTGCTCGTAGGGGGCAGAGCCCCCTAGTATATAAAAAAAAAGTTTTGATTTGGAAATGGACCAGTGAAAATCTGCATAGATATTCCCGGTAGATCGGCATCGAATTTGATTGCTTAAGCATGACCTTTCTTTCTTAATATATATAAAAAAAAACTCTTGCATACAAAAATATGAAAATCTGCGGTATTATAGAAAAATGATTGATAAACACGCTGATGTAGACAGTTTTCAAATCGAAGAATTATTTTAAGAGATATTTAATACTAAAAGTTGGACAAAATCGTTCCATTAAAAAAGTTTTATTGGAGATAAAACTATACATGATAATTTAATCATTTTTAGATCATTTTAAACGTTATAAGTTCCCGGTGTGCAGATTGCATTTTTTATTATTATTATTATTATTATTTGACTCATTTTTTGAGGTTTTATTTCTCTTTTAAATTCAAATTTTCAGCATTTCGAGATATTGTTTTTGTACAATTTAGAAAATGTTATTAATTCAAACTGTTGCCAATTGTATAAACAGCGCAAACAATAATGTTTACTTCAAATTAAAAATTTATTTACACTTGACTATTATAAACAGAAAAAAAAACTTTAAAATTAGAATAGATCAGTTTCAACTGACGTCACGGCTCTAAGCACGTGACCTCTAGCGAAAAACTTGGGGGGCAAACAAATAACATTGGCACACTGTAAATTGAAATGTCTGAAATTCAGACACTTAAGTGTCTGAAACGCAGTGTTCAATTTTCAGACGTTTTAAAATGTCTTAAATTTCAGACATTTCAACTGTCTTAATTGCAACCATCTTTGAGCTTTTTTTTGGGGGGGGGGGGGGGGGGGGCAATATGAAACCATCTTTACCACTTTTCTTTATAAGCCATATAAGCAGCCAAGTTTGACCACATTGAATCCTTTTTATATAAATGGAATAATTTGTGAACATAAAGCAGAGCTGATTGCAACATGGGAAAACTAGGCTGTTTCTATACCCTTTGATTTGTAGGGTATTCAAATTGGGTATGAAATTTTCATAAAGTTGAAAATTTAAATCAGTTTTGACCTTATGATGATTGTAATCAGTATTTTGTAGTTTTAGAATAGGATAAGATATATATATTCACCTAAATATTTATTTATGTGATATCATACATGACCTACGGTATCAAAAATGTTTATTACTTTTAGTGAGAACTTCAAATTAATTCTAGCCCAAAGACCTAGTATTCATTCGCTCCTTCCCCCCTCTGCCTTCATATACTGTTACAAAAAACATTAAGCCTTTTCGATGCCATCAAATACATATTTGGATAAATATATCATTTTCTTTAACATAACCATGTTCTAAAAGTAAAAAAAAAAAAAAAAAAAAATATTTATCAAAATAAGTATCCCAAAGCAAATTTAAAATATCAGTTTTATGAAAATTTCGTATGAAATTTAGGGGCCCGTTAGGCAAAAGTCCCATAGAAACAGCGCAGTTAGCCCATGCTGTAACCAGCTCTGCTTTATGTAACAAATTATTCCCATTTATAAAAAAAATTATTAAAAATGATAAAAAATCTTTGGAATGAAAAATTAACTCATTATCTCCGTCTGTTTTAAATTCTATGCTCAATTCATATTCTGCTGTGTTGTGAAATAGGGACAATAAATAAAATCGTGTTGTAAAGCATACTGTGTAAGTAAAATTGTCTTTTGCGTATGGTGAAGATCTGCAACGCGATGATACCAAGGGTTAACTTGTAGCATCTCAATGCGCGTTTATCTTATTTATTTATTTTGTTTATAAAATAGACTAAATTTAAATTTGAGTATGATAACGTGCGTTGAGATGCTACATTTTCATATACAAAATAATAATCCTAAAAATCCGATTTTTGTTTTCCCCAGGTCAGATTTTTTTTCATTTCTTTCTTTTTCTTTTCTTTTTCTTTCTTTCATTCATTTTTTTTTTTTTTTTTTTTTTTTTTTTTTTTTTGGATTACCCTTTTCTCTCTCCCCATTAGATACATAAAAATTGAATTGAGAAAGAAGTCAAAAACATATTTTCTTTCCTGTTAACATGAAGATAAAAATAACTTACAAATGTAAATAAGTGCGAGTAATAAGCCAAACTTACGTCCACTAATAACCATATCGCAATATTAAAATATTTATTTTTTAATAGACGCTATAAAAACACAATAAAAGTAAATTACAAATCTATATTTACATGTTTCAACTCTTTTACTGAGTTGTCATCAAAATGTATAACAAGAAAATTACAAAATACAATGCATATTTTGCTTAAAAGACGTTATAAAATCACATTAAAAGTAAATTTAAAATCTATATTTACACTGCTGGCCATTAAAATTGCAACACCAGGAAGGAATAATCTGACGATTGTCAAAATCACATGAAAGGAAGAAGATGTTGTAATATGGAAATGATTAGTGTTTCAGCGCATTTAGACGAGGAAGGCGGGAGAAACGACATCTGAAGCACTGCATAAAAGAAAAGTTGGGTAGTGGATTTCTCATTCGGAACGCGCTTTAAAAGGTCGGTCTTTGCTCAGAATATCGTGTTATGCCTCGAATAATAATAAGAAATTCTTACCACCAAGTGTCGGTATTCGATAGAGGCAGTATCGTTGCCTATCGAAAGTGTGGATTATCTTTTCGTGATATCGCCCATTGCATTCGTATAAATCCAACCACTGTCATGCAAATATGTAATCAAGGGATTGCTGAGGGTCATACTGAACGGCATGCAGGACCTCGGTGCCCTCCCATGACTAACGCCGGAGAGGACAGACATATTGTGAGGTCGGCCCTGCAAAACCGTACAACAACATCACGAACCATTAGTCAGGAAACGGGCATGTTTGAAGCTCGCTCAGTATCCGCTCATACAGTGCGACGACGTTTGCAGCAGTGTGGACTGTCAGAACGGCGACCAGTACTGCGGCTTCCCTTGACAATGCAGCATAGGGAGAGTCGGCGACTCTGGTGCACCGTACGACGAAGCTGGCTGCATGACTGGCACATTGTCGTCTTTTCAGACGAGTTCCGGTTATACGTGCTGTATTCTCATGGCCGTATACTTATCTGGAGGCTCCGAGGATAACGCCCGTTGCCTGCTTGCATTCGATATCAGCATAGGGGCCCTGCACCTGGTGTGATGGTTTGGACAGCCACTGGGTACACGACATGCACGTCTCTTGTTCCGATCGACGGTAATTTGTACACAAATAGGTACATTTTTGACATCTTACGTCCAGTGGTAGTGTGTTTTCTTCGAGGCCTGCCAAAAGCCATGTTCCAGCAAGATAGCGCAAGACCACATGTTGCACGTCGTGTTCTGACCTTCCTCGATACACAGGGTATTCGATTGTTGCCCTGGCCTGCACGGTCTCCAGATCTGTCACCCATTGAAAACATCTAGTCATGAATTGCTTAGAGACTAGCCCGCCACCCTTCTCCAGCTAATACGGTTGATGAAGTGTGACATAGGCTTGAAGCAGCATGGAAGAGTAGCCCGTTTCTGTCCTCCAAGCCCAGTTCGGTTCCACGCCTAACCAGATAAGGACCATTTTAGCTGACAGGGGGAGCAGCTGTTTCTACCAATTTCGAACCCTTGTAAACCCATAAAATTATTTAATAATTTAATCATTTTGATTTCATGTCATGCTGTATACGTACAATAAATATATTTTTGATATTTTCAATCTTTCATGGTGTTGCAATTTTAATGGTAGATGTAGATGGCAGTGTAGATGTTTCAACTCTACTGAGTCGTTATTAGAATGTATAACAGAAAAAATATAAAATACAATGCATATATGCATTGTATTTTGTAATTTTTCGGTTGTACATTCTGATGACGACTCAGTAAAAGAGTTGAAACATGTTATAGATTTTTATTTACTTTGAATGTGTTTTTATAACGTCTTTTAAGCAAATAAATATTTTAATATTGTGATAAAAAAATAATAGTATAAAAATATATACTCAGATCAAACATAATTATAAAAATATTTATATCTTCAAACATCATCACCTTCTTAAAATATTAAATATCAGCACTTTTTTAATAGGATTTTATGCAATATGATTTCTTTAAATAATTTTTAGCACAGCTTAGATTAATAACAACGATTTTTATTCCTTTTTTAAAGTATATTTTCAGGATGGCTCAGAGTCTTGAAAATTAAATATGTTATTGATATGGAACACAGAGAATCAAAGCAGATTTTGTATTTTTGAAACAAGATTTCAGAAGGATTATTTAAAAAGAAATGAATACTATATAATTAGGATTTATTTACCATCGGAAAAACTAAATTTTTTTAATAAAATATCCAGATATTCGCAATAACTTCACTCTGGTGCTTTCACGATTTCTTTTCAGATTCTATATCCATCATATAAAGCCTGTGCATTTTCAAGAGATTTACCATATATAAATTTAAAATTGATAATATTAAAACATTTATTTCGAAAATATACTCTGTAAGAGAATTAAACGAAACGATACTCTTATCATGATGTTGCAAAAAATAAAAATTAATATGTAAAATTACATCATAAATATAAAGTAACTGGAAATTGTAAGGTAAAAACTTAATAATGAAATATCATTAGAAAGATTCTTTTTATTTATATATGAGCTTTGTTTATATAGCTTAAATGAAAATTGCAATTCGATCGAGGTATTTAGCAATCAGTTATATATATATATATATATATATATAAATATAACAAACAGGAAAAATTACTTCGGGACTATAATATATTTATTTATTTATAAAATGGAAGTCTAAAAATTATTAAATAAATTCATTACATTGAAAGTCATGAATATTAAAAACACACAAATGAACACACAAAAAATATTTATTGGATATAAAAAAAAAATAAATAAATATGCAAATTATTCTAAAAATATAATGTAAATGATAAATAGCATTACATAAAGTTCACTATTTTACTATAAAATTTCTATTTAAAATTGAGTTCACGTAATCATTCAAATGCATTCTTTCTTACCTTTCAGAGTGTAACCCATTATGATGAATAAAGTATTTCACAAAGTACCGGTATAGCGCTATTTTTGAAAAGCAGTTGTATGTATTTTTTTAAATATTCTTGGTACTGCATTCTTCTACCTAATGCGCTAATGAGTAATAGATATAATAAAAAATATTACTAATTCGAGTTTCAAAAATACGAGCAATTTCTCGATTAATAATCAATTCATTTTTCATATGCCAATTTTGAACACGCACCAAACAATAACTAGACTTGCCGTAATAAGAACGTATATGAGTATGAGTTTCCAAATCTAAATAGTATTTACTTGTTTAATGGGTAAATTCATTTAATAAAATTGCAATCCAAATCCAAATAGTAGTATTGTAATAAAAAAAATTCTGTGAATATTTCACAGTATTTTAAACTAAAAAAATCAGGAGACCATTCTAAAAACACTCGTTGAATATATCTTCATTTAAAACATTAACGAGGTAACAGGCTTAATGGGTCTTCACAAAGGATCAACCCTGTCAGCACTTCTTTCTTTCTTTCGCTTTCCGTTAGTGACGTAATCATTGACTTTGAGCTCGGACTGGACACGGTTAGAAATACGTTACGAGAGAAGGGAGTTCAAATCGTTAGATTTTTATCACAGGAAGCGAAATTATGTACGAATAGAAACAGATTTTTCTTTTAATTAATCCTCCTTTAATATTTTGTTTAATCCGATGCAATTATCCATTATAAGATATAATTATTACAGTTATGATGCTTTCAGGCGAAGGCATTAAAACGATACTTCAGTCAAGTGAAAAGACTCGTTCGCTAATGCAAATCCTATGGAAGAAATTTATAAAGATATCTTAATTGCATTGATTTTTTTTTTTTTTTTTTTTTTTTTTTTTTTTTTTTTTTTTTTTTTTTTTTTGCATTGGATAGCTGAGATCGATCTGTATAACGGCCGTTTTTTACTTTTTCGATTTTGATTGCAGATAGTTCTAATGAGGACACTTTAATTTTCGGAACCGGTTTCAAAACCAAATTATTAGCATTAGCGAACGAATTTTTTCACTTGACTGAGTGCCTTTTAAATAAAAATTTTGTCGTCACACTGAACAAATTTTTATATTTCAAATTTTTGTTTTACATTAAAAAAAGCCCGGGATTACTTCTATACAGCGATTCTCTTCGCCAAGCCGTTAAAAACAGTATAATAGCACTCTACGGTAGTGTCGCACTATTTTAAATTGCTTCTGATCGACGAAACCCACCCTAAGACATTATTAGGTAATTGTGTGTTTGTGGGGTAGGGGAGGTTAGAGAGGGATGGTAGCTGATAGATTATTTTAATATAAATATTTGAAAAACTTTATATTTGTGAAAAACAATTCGTTAATTACCTATTGCACTAAAAATACCTTATTTCCAAAACTTAATAAACGGACTTTTGTAATTTTGACAGACGTCCTATGGCCTAATCGCGTTGATTGTTTTATAAAATAATACCAAGTTTAGTGTATGGGAAAGTATTTTAAACATCTGTCATCCATTCGAAAACCTTTCTTGATTATGCTGGCATATATATTGCAATGCATTTGTATATACAGTCATCATACATGTAATACAATTGTATTGCATTCAGACACTTAAGTGTCTGAATTTCTAAGTGTCTTAATGACAGACCGTTTATCATTATTCAGACATTTCTTTCACTTCCTCCGTACCATAATCCCAGTAAGACATTTATGTGTCTTAAATTCAGACATCTGTGATGTCTGAAATTTCATATTCAAACATTTAAGTGTCTGAAATACTTTTTAAATCACATATGTGTCTGAATTTAAGACGCTTCTATTTGCAGTGCAGTTTTCTTTGATTCGTACTTTCAGGGTCAGCTAGGTGGGGAGGCCTACCAAATGGCTTCTGGCACTCACAAGCACAAAATGGCACTCACAAGCCCCACCCAGCGGTTTCCATCTACTACCGCCGTCACCACACACACACACACACACACACACAAAAAAAATAATAATAATAAATAAAAGGCCCGAAGGGACCTACAGGAAAGCCAATTGGGAATATTAAGATTAAATACAATATAAGTACAATATATACACGATGGAAAGCCCAATTTTTACTGGGCGTTTACGAGAGAAATTTAGATATTTGTAATTAATAAGATCATGAGATAATAGATAATAGGATTTTTAAACTTGTTGAAGCGGCAAAAGCTCAATTACTTTGCAAAGCTGGGCGTTCTGCAAAAATACAATAAAAGCTACGTATATGTATACTAAATTAGAAAGAGATTCATAATTTTAAAAATAATGTAGAATATAAAAAAATAGGTAAAATAGTGAATAATTATGATGAATATTAAATAATTATATACACACACAAAAGTTCAAAAGTCTATTGTTTTTGCAACAGTTCAATTATAGTTCAATCGTGTTGTTTGTGGCTAAGAGTTTATTTTGAATTCGTGGTATCTGTCTATTTGTTAAGATACGTTCTCATCATCATCTATAAATGGCAAAACATTTTGAAACAAATAATGGTTGTTTTCTAAAACTTTCATACATTCAATTATCTTTTGACAAAATGATGGATTTGACAAAACCACTGAGAACCACTGAGACAAAGAAATTTTTGGAGATTTTCTTATATGGTAATATGATGTAAGGGTACAGTTAAAGATATAATGAAATGATGTAGCTTGCTGACCGCATACACATAATGGAGAAGGAACCCTGTCAAATTTATAAAGATATGATGAAAATGGGCGGTGGTTAGTGGCAAACAGAAAAATATTTCTATGCAGCAGGATTCTCTTTTCCGAGACTTTTGGGGCTAAAGCGTATGTGTACCGTCCTGTGGTACCATAGTCCCAGCGAGTCTGCCATTGTTCGTGTAGAGATGATTTTAGAAGCTTCTTCAAGTAAGAAGGAGGGTTGGGAAAGAATTTGTATTTGGCATGTGATGTGGCTTTGGTTGCTTCTTTTGCCAAAGAATCTGCATGCTCATTCCCCACATTACCCACATGTCCACGGACCCATTTAAAGAAGATTTTTTTCTTGTTTCTTGGAGTAGTTTGATAATTTGTACTGCGATGAGATTTTTTGAAAAAAACATCTTCTATTGCTAAGTGACTTGAGAGACTGTCCGAGTGTATTAATACTTCTTTATGAGGGGGGTTCCTAATCCACAGCACAGCCTCTTCTTTGGCCAGGAGTTCTGCCTGAAAAACAGTATTTTTTTTTACTTAACTTAGTTTGATCCTCGTGGATTAACTCTCCTCTCTGATACACACAGAAGGCATATGCCGTTTCATCTTCCATCTTGGAGCCATCCGTATAAATGTTTATTTCTACATGTGGAGTATTTTCTGGATCTATTTGAAAGAAATATTCTTTAAATGGTTCAACTTGATCTGACTTCATTTTTGGTTGGTAAAATATTGGTTCTTGATTTCCTGTCGGGATTCCAAGACGTAAGACTCTTCCTGTTGTTGCTATATATTCAAGTTGAAGTGCCAAGAGCGGAATACCTGTTAAAACACAAAGGGCATCCGCCGAAGTTTTTCTGTAGGCACGTGAAACTAATAACAGGCATTGGTATTGTATTGATGAGATCAGACGAAGACCATGGGCTTTGTTTATCCGGTGAAACCAAGTTGCTGCAGCATACGTGATTTTCTTCTCCAAGTACTATTGTACCAAATCTTCAGAATTAATTTGTTTACCCCTCCGTAAGCTGAGGCAAACTTCAATAGGTCTTGCGAAAGTTGTGTAATTTCCTGCCTTTTCTTTCGTAAATGGGGGAGAAACGACAACGTACTATCCAGAACGATACCTAAGTATTCTAAAGTTGGCTCACTTTTTAATGAATGGTTGTCAATTTTGAGTGAAAAATTTTGGTCTTCTAAGGGGGAGAACTTTACATTTATTGTAAGATATTTTCATGTTGTGATTTGACATCCACCTACTAATATAATCAAAGATGTCCTTTCCTAATTTTTCTAATTCTCGCCTTGTTTTACCATTTAATATAATTAAAATGTCATCTGCATAAGCTATTATTATGTAACCTAACGATTTTAAATGGCGTAAGAGAGCGTTTAGGAAGATTCTCCATAGGAAGGGTGCAAAGCATGAACCTTGTGGGCAACCCTTCCTAAACCAATGAATTTCTTGTGCTAGCCAATTTGGTTTCGCTCCTCTGTGAGATAAAAAGGATTTCAGGATATTAACATATGGCTCCTCCAA
This sequence comes from Maratus speciosus, assembly GCA_963932465.1. Classification (NCBI taxonomy): domain Eukaryota; kingdom Metazoa; phylum Arthropoda; class Arachnida; order Araneae; family Salticidae; genus Maratus; species Maratus speciosus. Next base: position 297,675,588 of record OZ010795.1, read on the forward strand.
CCCCAAAAATTCCAGTTCTTGGATTGTTGCGTCCCAAGGTAAGTTGCCAAAAGCATTTTGGTTGTCTAATGATATTAATGAAATGTAGTTGTTTTCTTGTTGAAGTAAGTCAATTGTTGAGAGAACTTCTTGTATCGCTGATTCAGCCGATTTACCCTCTAAGAATCCGTGTTGAGAACTCTGTAGAACTGTCGAATTTCGAAAATGATAATTTATTCGTTTTAATAACATTTTTTCAAAAATTTTCCCCAGAATTGGGAGTAGAGTTATTGGTCTGTATGACTGAGCAGATTGTGGGTCCTTACCTGCCTTTAGAAAAAAGACTAGTTCTCCAATTTTCCAACTTTTTGGGAAGTAATTTAAGTTTAATAGAGTATTGTAAAGATTCAGTAATAGAGATGAATGTGAGTGGTAAATATTTCGTACAAACAGATGGTCAACATTATCAGGACCTGGTGCTTTATTCCGATTGAACGAGAAGATGGCAGCTTTTAGTTCTTGGAGTATAAATGGATTAACTGGCTGGGTTGAGCGCGGATGAATTTGATGTGGTTGCAAGTCCGAAGGACCAAATATTGAATTGGCAATTTCTGCATAATAAGATTGTCTTGAGTGGGTTGCTGTAGTGGAATCAGAAAGAGCGTAGACTTCCTGTCTGTAAAAATCTCTAAATGCCGTCTTTTTTAGTTTCCCAAAGGGGTCTTTGGTATTTGAGCAAAAAGAACTCCACGCTGTTTTCTTTGCTTCCAGAATTTTCTTTTTATAGAGTGCTCTATACTTTTTTAATTTGATCATGTCTTCCTCTGATGCAGACAAAAGTTTTGTTTTCCTATACAGTGCTTTAACAAAGCATCTCATTTTCCTAAGTTCCGCTGTCCACCAAGAAACTGTTGGTTTAAATGTGGAGTTTTTTTTTCTTTAAAGTATGGTCACAGGTTTGTGTTATTATATTTATAAAGTTGTCGTACTCTTTTTCGAATGCCCCCGTCGTTTTTATATCCTGGAAAGTTATATTATTTTCTTGCAATGATTTAGATAATTTTCTATTGAATTTTTTCAATGAGGCATTCTTTGTCCGATATCTACGCTTTGGAAGCTTCGGGGTTTGGATATCCGTATACAAGGTTATCAGCCTGTGGTCACCGTAGTGCATATCATCCTCAACAGTCCATAAGGAAACTTTTGGGAACAGTGGGAAGGATGCTAGTGATACATCTGGCCAACCTTTCAAATGCGTGGTTTCAAATGTTGGTTTTGAGAAAGGATCATTTAGGACTAATAAGTGCATCATATTGAGATGATTGATGAGGTGTTGTCCTTTTTCGTTATCATTCTCATACCCCCACAGGACACTATGAGCATTCAAATCACCCAGCATCAGAAGTGTTCGCCCAATCTTGTAGATCTTCTTTTAAATTAGCCGATGGTGCGGAATACTGACTGCCTACAGTTATTTGTCCTTCTGTTGAGGAGATATTCACGAAGACTGAGTTATCATTTTGTTGAACTCTTATATGTTGTAACGATGTATCTATGATTATTATTTGGCAATTCTTTTTTTTTTTTGAAGAGTAGCAAGGAAGTCCTGAGGGAAGGCCATGTGGTCTTCCTTTGACTATATTGGAGTCCTGTATGCATGCTATTTTGTAGTCTTCTTGAATTAAGAATTGAAGGAGTGAAGCTGTTGCACTTTTATTCTTTTGAAGATTAATCTGTGCTATTTTAAAGGATGATGATATTTGATTAGTTGTTGAAGGTACTTGCATGTTTTGATGTTGTCCTTGCGGAGAAGAGTTTGAGTCCGAGAGATGAGAAATTTGAGTAGAATTTGGAATTGAAGGTGAGTTTGAGTTTTTGTTTGTATTTGATGAAACGATTTTTGTATTATTTAGTTGGTTGAATGTAGAGCAGATACATTTATGAAGGTTTTCCTCGATTGAAATCGAAGTTTAAATAATGGACATTCATTTGAATCCGCTCTGTGTGGGAAATCATGTTTTGTGTTCAGACAATTGATGCAGCATATTTTCTTAGGATCTTCTTCATTTGGGAAAGTTGTTGTTGTGTGATTATACGCACAAATAGCACAGGCAGCTTCAAATCTACAGTTGTTACCTGCGAGCAGCGGATTATTGGGCAATAATCCGCAACTTTACAGGAATTAAATCCAATCAGGATACGGCCTTGCTTCATCAGATGACGGGCGTAATTGATATCTAAATCCAGGACCAAATGGTAAATTTGTGATTTTTCTCGGTGAATTTTTTTATGTATCGCTATTGGGATTTCTCGATCATAATCTTTCAAGATTTTCTCTGTGACTTCTTCTGGTTGAGTAAATAAAGGGATTCCAAGAACAATTATCTTCTTAAAATTTATAGTTTTGTACGTTAATTCAGTGATATCTTTAAGTCTTTCAATTTCTTCTATTATTCGGAGGGTTTTTTCAGTATTTTCTTCACTGTTGGATCTTATAACTAGTAAATCTGCAGATCAGGAGCCTCAACGTCAGCTCTACAATTCATTGTGTTTAGCACCCTTTCAGTAATATTAATCTTTCTACAAAAAACGAAATTTAAAGTTTTGAAATTACATAAACATTTATAAAACGAAAAAATATTTCGAAGGTTTCTGACATTAGAAGCGTTAAATTAAACCCCTTGTTATGTAATGGTATTCTGAAAATCTCATGAGCTACTTATTCTGGTAATTTTTAGATAATAAAGTAGATTTCTTCCGGGGGGCTCTGCTCCCTTGAACCCCTTCGTAGTGTAATTTAATTTACATTTGTAATTATCAATTAATTGTGTTAATGTCCTTTAGTAAATTCTACCAATAGACGGAAACGTACATGAATTCTTTTATACAGCCCTGTATATTACGTGAAGATTTTTACACGTCGTCTATAACATTTAAATTTAATGCAGACAAAAAACCCTCTTAACCCCTTCGCGACGGGAGCCTTTTACGAAATGTTTATTACTTTGCTACCGGTTTTAAAAAACAGAAGTTTGTGCCTATTCAAATCGGGACAATGCTCGGATTAAATAAGGCAAATTTTACTGGTGAGGATAAACGAGGATCCTTAGGCCTATTTCCGGCACGTATACGTGTCGCTCGTCCCCAAGGGGTTAAAACTGCTCATATCACATTTCCGGGGATTAGTATGCATAGTGTGCACCATATATCCAGTTTCTGCGGAGTCCTGTATATGGTTCTATTTAAATTCTGCAAACATTTGTTAGTATATAAAATGTAATTGGGCTGGGAAATACATAACTCAAAAAAAAAAAAAAAAAAAAAAAAAAAAAAACACTGAAGCAACTCGCGCTCATTTTCATTTATACTTACGAATTCATTTGTGTATCCCTGTACATGGTCTATACAATATTTAAGCACTACTTATTAAGCACAAATTTACTTAACGTTAAAACGCACACCATAATCGAAAATGCTCTTCAGCAATCATCCCTAATAGACCAGAACTGTATCCGAAATTTTTTATGTGACCCTATAAATGAACGATAAATACGATACAAATCATATTCAAGCTTCTTGTAGTCAACCACAGTAATGTAATTTAATTTCATAATGTTTGAATTAGTGCAACACAATTAACACACTGACGACAGGCAATTTAATTAAATCTGGGTTTAAAAACAGTAGAAGCTCCTCCCTCTTCTGAAAGTGTCTCGGAAATTGGTTTCTGAGATATGTTTTTTCATGTTTATGCAGCAGTAAATATCTTTCAATGTACGGATGTAATATATAATGTCTTACAATCTATAAAAAATATGGACAACACAATATAAATGTCTTTTCTGTAAGGTAGAAGTCACTCCCTAGACAATGATGTATTCTGAATAAAAACGAGAATTCTCGTTTCCCGTCGCTAATGTGTTAAAATAAGCTGTGAAGAGTTTTTTTCCCCCGTAGACCACATTTTAATCGACCACTTTTGTGTGACCCTGAAAAAAACGTATGATTTTCACCCCATATACTACAAAAATGTTTCAAAAATACATATCAATTTTATTATTTTGTAACAGAGTAACATCATTAAAAAACGCCACAAAAGGATTTTCTTCAAGGATTGTAATATTATGAATACTTTTGAGTTCCCTGTACGCATGCTGTAAGTGCTACACATAACATATTTTATAGTAACCACGTTCTAGTGCACCTTAATAAAGTATATAAATTTCATTACGTTTAAAATTGTGCAACATTATTAAAATACACCGCAGACGATTTTTCCCAAAGAGTATAATGTAACGGAATAGTTTTGAGTGCCCCTGTAATTAAGCTATGAATGCTACACTCTTCATTTTTAATACCAAACATACTTTGTCAAACCTCAATAACGTATATCAATTACATGTAATCCCGACTATATTTACGCGAGTTAGAGCACGTAGAGAAACACGGCAGGCGACAGATAGAAAAACTGAAGTCATAAACACTTTTCATCCATGTTGGAAAGTGTTAAAAAGGATTTACATGCCTTTAACTGTACTTTTTTTTCACTTATAGCATGGTTAAACATTAGTTTAAACATCCTAATCCATGCGATAGCAATAACATATTAAAAGCCCCCCAAAATATGCATATCTGGAGATCTATAAATCTACTGGAAAATAATTCATTATCGTGCCCACTGTTAATTGCATAAATTGCATCGATTTGGCGCGATAAAATATTTTTTGTGATAGCCTTTTAATAGTACCTGCAGCAAAATTAACGTAATTTACTAACTTCATTCATATTTGACGCAATGATAGGCTACGAATAACAGTCGCTAGGCAACGAAGAAAAGGAAAAAAAAAAGAAATATGTATCATGTAAAACAAGAAAATTAATTTAAAAATTCTTTATATTATTGGAATACATGTATAAATGTCCTCAAAACATTATACACGTAAATAAAAAAAAATCTGATAGATATATTGATAAAACTTCAATATAATAGGAATAATTTAAAACCCTTATTTGGAATTTTAGTATCCATAATTTGACATTTAAATCCATTAATCAAACGTGCCATTTTCTTTCAACTAATCGAAATTTGAAAATCGTCTGACTTGCCGTAGAAAAGCATTATAAAGAAAAATAAAATCTTCCATATTTTCCGAACGAATGAACCAAATTTAACCAAAAACTATACAGCTACGTCCGGGTATCTCACGAATATGCCCAATTAATTTCAAGCTGATCGGGTGCTTTTTGCGGCAGTTATCGCGGAACAGACGGACAGACAGACAGACAGACAAACGGAAATCAAAACTTTTCGTGTCTCCACAGTAAGCCTTCACTGACGTTTCGGCAATTAAGGTGTTTCGATCACGAGCTGTTTCACAGTAGATTTTAGGGAGGTCCGGAATGTTCTTTGTCTCCGTATTAAGAAGATTTCTAATTGTGTGGAGTGAAGTTTTTGTTGCCTGTGTCTTCTTTAAAAGTATGGCGGATTTAGAGGTGGTTTTTGGATTTTTATAAACCGCACTGATTTTCTCTGAATACAGAGGTTTTGATGATAGTGAATGTTGTTGACTGACCGTTGGGATTTTTTCTAATGGGCTTTGAAACGAATTTTTTAAGAATTCTGTATTTGCTTCAATTGAATGTAATTTTTGGTTGATATCTTGAAGTATAGATTCATCTATCACCATTTCTCTTATTGAAGGGGGTCCTCCTTGTGATCTTTTTTGGGACTGGGTATATAATTTTTCTTTTAACTCTTTAATTAGTTGATTCTTTTCTTCTATCGTTAGGTGGATATTAGAAATTTGTTTCTCTTTTAAGTTCAAAATTCCTGCTTCATCCTTGTTGGACAATTCATTGTATGATTTCAGAGAATCTATCTCCCGAGTTAGTTCTTGAATTCTATTGTCTTTTTGTTGTATATAAACTTAAAATTGTTGCTTTCTGTCTTTTAATTCTTGTTCCAGGTCGATTGCCTTGTTGTACCACTCTTCCTTTTCGGTTGTTATTTGTTTTAGGTCTTGGGATTGTTGAGATGCGTTTCGTAGCTGATTTTCAATGATTTGGAAGTTTTTTTGAATAATTACCAATATTTGTCGACTTCTTTACTGGATCCTGTTTCGTGTGATTTTAGAAGACCATTGTGAATTTCAAGCAGCTCTGTTATTGAAAGTGTCTTCGCTACTTCTAGGTTAAACTTCATTACATTTTTATTTGTTGGGGTTGACTTTAGCGCTTGTGAAGATTGACTGGAGTTTTGTCGTGTACGCTTTAGAGTGGATTTATTTGACCACTTTGTCTCCTGATTTAATAGTGGAAGTTTGTCCGGTGTCGAATTCTATCTCGGTTTTGATGATTTTTTAGTGAACTTTTAATTTCATACAAAGTTTCAGTTTTGGAAGAGTTATTCAAATACTTATCACTTTCTTCCATGTCCAGGCCGGTTACTAGAGCATACTTGTGACTATATATTATTTTGAGTTCGTTAAGTCACCACAATAGAACAATTCAAAATATGTAAACTTGTATCATAACATAGAGTCATTCATTTTATATTATGTTAAAACATATAGCCCAAGTAATAAAGATAGTTGATATTATTTTAACGGATCGTTCTGTATAATAGATTATTGTAAAAGTAAACGATAGATTGAGGTATCATTAGGTCCCCACCGTATATCGTAGAAAGAAAGGAATATAGATAGGAAAAAGTAAAAACCAATAGCCTTGACTATCGTAAATGACTTAGTGAAAAGAAGGTGATACTTTTGCTGAAGGACAATTTTGAATATTAAAATAAATAAAATAATATAAGTAATTGATAGTGATAGTCTATTATTTGCCAAATGAAGAAGGAAGAAAAAAGAGGATAGTTTCCTGTGCTTATTGAAGCTCATGTACATGTAGAATGAAGAAATAAATATATATAAATATTAAACTAGTAGATTATAATATCTAACCATGAATACCAGATAATTAAAAATTTGTTTGGAGCACATACACAAAACTTTTATTCACTAATTAAAAAATGATACACTTAGAGTACCGATCCATCTCCCATAGTCAGAAAATGAATGGCTGGTAGAAAAAAAAAAAATTGCGCGCCATACAAAATGGTTCCCAAAACCCCCCAACCCAAATAAAATAATAGTTGTTATGTAATTATATAATTAATGAGCAGCGACCAGAACTGCAGTTAGAGCTTTAGTTGGTGGACAAGAACTTGAAAATTTATAGCATGTTATAACAAATATGAGATACTCCACCGTAAATTGAAGTCCTGGCCGCACTTGAGCTAAAAACGCTATAAGAGACTGTTGTGGGAGCCCGGCACGAAAAGAGGGAGAGGAGCTGAGAGGAACTGGACATCTAAATTAATCAGAAAAGTATGAATGATGTACATAATTGAATAGGTTATAATTCCCTATATCACCCCCTCTCTCTTTTTTTCCTTTTCAAATTCTTCCCTTTATTTTCTTTTTTTCCTCCCATTTTCCCTTTTTTTCCTTTCCTCCATCCCTTCTCTCTCTTTCTTTTTCCATTTTTTTTCTCTTTCTCTTTCCTTCCCCCTATTCACATTCAATCATCTATCTACTTCTCTTTTTTTTTTCTTTTTCCCTTCTTTCCTTTTTCCTTTTATATATATATATATATATATATTTTCTCCCTCTTTTCCTTTTTTTCCCCTTCCTCCCTTTATTCCTCACATACATATATATAACCAGTAATAGTAAATACCCATATTGTAATAGTCAAAGGAGAAGTGGAATTGGCCTGGGGACGCCCCTAGTGGCTAAAAAGAGAATGAAAGTGAGAGTTACTTCTAAAAATGAAGAGATTATTCTCAGACCTTTAAAAAGATATGTGACAAGGGATACTTAGTAAGAGAAATCAAAATTTAGGAAGATAGCTACCCCTATTGTTTATAAAAGGTAACATTGCAATAGATGATGATGTAATTGAGCAGCCTCTGTCAAGCCCATCAAGCGGATATAATTCAAGTAACCTTAAAGAATTATACTATATAATATGAAAAAAAAAATTGAAACGTACCACCTACAGGCCAAAAGATGAAGCTAGATAAAAAAAAAAAGGATACCGGATTTGAGAAGCACAGGCCGAGACCTTTAAAATGACATCTCACACTATGGAAATGGTAAAACTTTTTGTGAAAGCCTCCCCCCTCCTTCTCCATCGTCCCCCCCTGATAAAGATAAGAATAAAATGGGGCTTGCAAAAAGAAACCCTGTACCCAAAATAGTCCGAATAGTGAAGGCGAGAGCCTAAACACGAGATTAAGGGCGAGAAATGCAATTGAAAAAAAAAAAAAACTGGTGCAGGGAAGTAAATTGGCTCACAAAGGGTTAAAAACTTAGCAATCAAAGGAGATACCCACAATGCTCCACTAGGGATAAAAATATCAAAATATTTAAATTGTGGAAACATTTAGAAAAAAGAATAAATAAAAAAAAAACTGTAATAATAATGGCTACTAAGTGCGAAACGGTGACAATACTGATGGAGTATAAAAGGTTTATAGAAATATCTGGCGTAAAAGTATTACTTAAATGCGCTACAGTGATGCTTGAAACATTCATCCGACAAAACGTTTAAATAAACGTTAAGACATTCATGCTACAAAATAGGCTCTACAACCCGGTACCTGATAGTGCTATCCGACATCCATAAATATCCATAACACAATGTAAGATAAGTATCCAAAATCAAATAAAATTAATCAATAAATAAAAGTTATAATAGGTGTCGGACAATACCATCCGACAGCCAAGTCGAACCCACAATGCATCATACCTTATGTTTTCATTATTAACTTTAAAATGTAATATAACACTCAATACAGTAAAATCTGAAAGTTTTAACCAATCACATCCACTTCTAACCACAGTTTAAAGCAGAACATATATGTCTAACTCCGATATAGAGGCAATCTAGGAAATTATTCTTATAGTTGCAACTAAACTTTCAGAAATCAAATAGCCTTTTGTGATAATAGTCATCCACCAACCATTCAAACGCGAAAGAATAAAAATTTCCAAATTACAAATGCTAATTAAAAATTCTTAAAGATAAGATAAATGAAAAAACTTCCACAGCTAATAAATTTGAAATTTAAAACTATATAAAAAGCATAAAAAGTCTTCAAAAAGAGCAATAATAAGAGTTAAAAATTACGTTTAAAAAAGTAAACAACTTATTGAAAACCTATGGGAAAATGAAAAGCAAAAATCGAGAAGTGACGATCAAATAACAAATTATTAATTACAGATGCGGGACCCACGGGATTAAGATAATTGTAAACGGGGGAAGCTTAATGTTCAGACTAACCGGACTAAGCAGTAGGGAAAAAAAAAAGTTGAATTAATATCTTTTAACGTTAAGAAAAGTGTAAACACTGTAATGCTAATCCCATAGAGCCTTCATCTTGTTTCTGTCACAAAAAGTCGAAAAGAACACATTTTAAACTGCACGGTGATATGAGAAAACTTTGAGATAACTTAACACTAGAACGGCGGTAGGGGTCATTTTGACACCTGAGTACTTTCGTCCGTTGATTACTTTTGTTTGCTTGGGCGAAATCGTTTGAAATTTTTTGACTTTTCCTAAATAGATAACATATATTTCTAAAAAAAAATTCAGCTTTCTAGATTTGTTAGTTTTTGAAATATGGACTTGTATTCCTAGAACGGCGGACGGGGGTCATTTTGACCCCATTAGTAAAATACTCTTTGTACTCGAAGCTGCTTTTGTTGCTATACTATACGTTCGAGGAGCAATAAAAAAAATGGTTTAGATTTATATTCATTGTCGTCCAAGGCATGAGGAATACTATTTTGCAAATAAACTATCTCAAGAGATAGATTCAAAGAAAAAAACATATTTTTTAGGTTTGATGAAAAGACAACAGGATCTAGCAGACTACAGACTGATAAATTTGCTCTTGCATCTAAAATGTGGAATAAATTTATTGAAAATTGCAAAACATGCTACCGACCAGGAAAAATTTATTACAGTTGGTGAACAATTGTTCGCATCTCAGGATAGATATAAATTTACGCAATATTTGCCAAATAAATCGGATAAATTTGGAATAAAATTTTGGTGATCTGTTGGTGTTGATACTAAAAAACCTCTTGGATGAATTTATTTATCTGGAAAAGGATGAAACAGCAAATCCTTAATTACGTTTATCGGAAAATGTTGTCGTGAAATTAACAGATCCCCATCTAAACGAAGGGAGGAATATTACGACAGATAGCTATTTTACTAACACCAAATTAGCAGAAATGTTAAAAGCTAAAAATACAACTTTGGTTGCACAATGAAAAAGAACCGAAGAGAAATTCCTATATCATTGAAAAATATGCGCAGTACTCTTTATTCAGCGAAGATAGTGGAATGTGATAATATGACACTTACCATCATCTATCAAGCCAAAAGAAAAAAATGTGTTTTAGGTAGCTTTCTTTACAAAAAAGCTACCTATTGCAGCCATTCGGAGGAAAGCGATTTCAAAAAATTTTGGTATATTTTCATCGATCATGACCCCCAGACCCCGAAACCACCCTCCGTTCAAAATTGATTTATATATATATATATATATATATATATATATATATATATATATATATATCTGACATATGTCACACTGTAACTCCCGTAATTATGAACCGATTTCGATGTAATTCGGTGTGTACATAGTACATACCAATGTCTCGACCGAGTTCGTTGGCCAGCTTCATCCGCCGTTTTGTTTCAAAATGGCGGCCATTTAAAATTTAAAAAAAAAAATTAAAACTTGAAATGTGGTACCAAAAAATTAAAAATGGAAAGATATTTTTTTCTTATGTATTTGATCTTTATACAAAGATTCCGGAGCAGTTTTTGTTTCGTCTATATCTTAAAAAATGGCTGAGTTATAGCATTTTGAATTTCTAGCGTGGCTGACATTTTGAAACGTCCTGAATTTCGTCACGCGATAAAAGGCGTATTTATGAACCGATTTGGATGTAATTCGGTGTATATATAGTACATACAAATCTCTCGACCGAGTTCGTTGGCCAGTTTCATCCGCCATTTTTGTTTCAAAATGGCGGCCATTTAAAATTTTTTTAAAAATTTTAAATTTGAAATGTGGTACCAAAAAATTGAAAATGGAAAAATATTCTTTTCTTATGTATTTGACCTTTATACAAAGATTTCGGAGCAGTTTTTGTTTCGTCTATATCTTAAAAAATGGCTGAGTTATAGCATTTTGAATTTCTAGCGTGGCTGACATTTTGAAACGTCCTGAACTTTGTCACGCGATAAAAGGCGTATTTATGAACCGATTTGGATGTAACTTCGTTTATACATAGTACATACCAATGTCTCGACCGGGTTCTTTGGCCAGCTTCACCAGCCGTCTTGTTTAAAAATGGCGGCCATTTAAATTTTTAAGAAAAATTTAAATTTGAAATGTGGTATCAAAAATTGAAAAAATATTTTCTTCTTATGTATTTGACCTTGATAAAAAGATTCGGGAGCAGTTTTTATTTCGTCTATATCTTAAGAAATGGCTGAGTTATAGCATTTTGAATTTCTAGCGTGGCTGACATTTTGAAACGTCCTGATTTTTCTCACGTAATAACAGGCGTATTTATGAACCGACTTGGATGTACCTTGGTAAGTACATAGTAAATACAAATATCTCGACCGAGTTCGTTGGCCAGCTTCATCCGCCATCATGTTTCTAAATGTCGGCCATTTAAAAAATTAAAAAAAAAAAAATTAAATGAGATACCAAAAAATTGGAAAATGAAAAAGATTTTTTTTGTATGTGTTTGACCTTAATACAAAGATTCCGGAACAGTTTTTCTTTCGTCTATATCTAAAAAAAGAAATGGCTGAGTAATAGCATTTTGAATTTCTCTTGTGGCTGACATTTTAAAACGACCTGATTTTTGTCACGCGATAACAGGCGTATGTATGAACCTATTTGGATGTAACTTGGTCTGTACATAGTACATACCAATGTCTCGACCGAGTTCGTTGGCCAGCTTCATTCGCCATCTTGTTTCAAAAGTGTTACCATTTAAAAAAAATAAATTTAAAATTCAAAATGAGGTATTAAAAAATTGGAAAATGAAAAAGATTTTTTTTATGTGTTTGGCCTTCATACAAAGATTCCGGAGCAGTTTTTGTTTCTGAAAATTTGTTCTTTTGTTGATATCTTAAAAAATGGTTGATTTATAGCACTTTGAATTTCTAGCATGGCTAACATTTTGAAACGATCTTGTATTTGTCACGCGATAACACACGTATTCGCCTATTTCGATGTAAGAAGGCATGTGGATAGTATACATCAACACCTCGACCAAGTTCGCTGGCCAGATTCATCAGCCATCTTGTTTCAAAATGGCGGCCATTAAATTAAAATATATATATATATTTAAAGTGAGGTGCAAAAAAATTAGAAATTGAAAAAGGTTTCTTTCTTAAGTATTTGATCTTGATATAAGGATTCAGGAGCATTTTTTGTTTGTCTTTACCTTAAAAAATGGCTCAGATATAGCAGTTTCAATTTCTATTGTGGGTGACATTTTGAAAAATCTGATTTTTTGCATGCGACAGCACTCCTATATATTAACCGATTCCGATGTGAGTGAGCATGTGCACAGCAATTACTAAGGTCTCGACCAAGTTCACTTCTTAGCCTCATCCACCATGTTGTCTTAAAATGACAGGCACTTTAAGAAATTGCCGAATTTGGCAGCCAAATATAAGTTACTTTAAAGAAAAGCAGCTTGGATAAAGCTGACTAATTTCGCGAAATTCTCATTCATTATATTGATAAAAATTAGTAATTGAATCTCCTATATTCGGTTTCCACTAAATTGAGCTTCGTGTGTTTGCATGATATAAGTTGGCTTTTTTTAAATAAGGATTATGAAAGCTACCTCTTCCTCCCGGCACTGGCCGGAAGGACTTTTTCTACTGAGCTCATTACATTCTACTGTAAAAACTGAAGACGGTCTCAAGAAGTTGCACGATTCAATAGAATATTACAACGCAACGAAGTATGGTATGGATATCCGTGAGCAGATTGCCGAAAATACTCCGTGAAATCGGCTTCTGGACGATGGCCTGTACATATCTTTTTCAATATTTTGGATCATGCAGCTTTAAACGCCTGGATAATATATAAAAGTGTAACAGGCAAGCCTATCAGTAGAAGAGATTTTCTATTAAATTTAGGAGATGTGTTCAGAATGGATCTTATGGTTTCAAATCTCCCAAAGATCTTTCCTGAGTCTTCAGAAAAAAAAAAAAAAAAAAAAAAAAAAAAAAAAAAAAAAAAAAAAAAAAAAAAAACACGAAAATAAAATAGATATCAAGAGAAAAAATGTCAAGTACAGACATGCAATGGCAACAAATCTCAAGAATTTTGCACACAATGTTTCAAAGTTGTGTACTGAAAAATTGCTATTTTTTTTTTTTTTTTTTTTTTTTTTTTTTTTGTTACAACTGAATTAATTCCTAATACGTGTGAACAATTTGGAGTAAAATGTACTGGAAAAATTACTTTTTTTTTGTTACAACTGAATTAATTCCTAATACGTGTGTACAATTTGGAGTACTATAAGCATTAAATAAAATTGAAAGAGAATGCTTAACATATTAACCATTCAGCTACACTTATAATGAAATAACGAAAACAACAGAACATATTTCTCATTTATGGATTTAGAGAGTGAATCATTCGGCGAGTAAGTAGATGAAAATATAAATATATACTAGGACTTCCCTCAGAGGGATTAGTCTGAGCGATATTACTGAGAACATAGATTTAATAATAACATGTGGAAGCAAAGAAAATGAGATGATATCTTTAATTGTCCATATACTGCGAAAAATTGAAATGATGAAAATAAACGAATTGTAGAATTACAAAATCTTATATATAAATTCATATACACTGCTTAAAAAAATGGGAAAGCAAACCATTCAAGACAGCCATGCATGGATATAAAATTGAAAGTACACAATATATTAAAAGTAAAACAGAAAATGAAACACTAATTTACTTATATCGGAATTTTAACTGTATAAAATGATGTAATGATGTCAAGAGCATAATCAGACGCTCCGCACCAATTTGAGTAACTTTAAATGACAAATATATGATCTTTAAAAAGAATGGACTATACTTTATATGGTGTGTGCTCCCCCGAAATAGTTATTATTGTACAATATATGTTTTCCACGGATGCAATGAGGTTGTCGATAACATTTAAGGAATTCTCTTCTCAAAATCTAATATAGTATCAAAGTACCGAATACATCAAAAGTGGCATGCAATGCTTCGTTAGAGTGTGTTTTAGATATGCTCGATCGGATTTAAATGATGAGTGTATGCTGGCCACTACATACGCTGTATTGTTTTGTTTTCAAACATATTCTGCACAAGTTGAGCTGTATTTAGCATGTATTAAATAAAAGAAATCGGCAATGATTACAACATAATGTATGACAAAAGATTTGAATATATCGTCTGCATAACTTTTGAGCTGTCAAAGTGTCATTTGAAGTAATTTACAAATCCATGCATATTTATTCAGCAAATCATGCAAGCTAACATACGCCAATATGAACCCGATTACAAAATTTCGCCAGAATAAGTTAATATATAAAAAATCTACTAATGATAATTGAGAATATGACCTTATGATAAAATGTCTAGAAAAATGAATCGGATAAAAAATTCATATCACATTTAAAACGGCACCTCCCTCTGTTAGTGGCCTTCGCGAGAGAGAGAAAAGCCTAGAAAAGGTACTCTTTGACAAGTACTTTCGGGCAACCTACTCACTGTTTCATACAGGTCTTTATTCAATATTTACACAATTTATTTAATGCTAGGTGGATACTATCAGTTTTGTTGCATTTAAATCGCATATTTTGCGGAGGAAATGCAGCATTATGAAATATTTAAAGTTGCTGTACCTAATAATTCCAAATTAATGGTAATTGAGATCGCTTTCCGTTAATTTCATCTTTTTAAATTTTAAATTTTTTAGAAACCATTCCTAGAGACAATTGTATATTTTAAAACTAACCCGAAACAAAATTTCAAGATTTTGGGCTCAGCAGTAACAAAGAAATAGAAAATTTTTGAAAGTTTTTTGTTTCTGCACTGTTTTTTACAGCGACATTTTTAGAAATTGTTCTATTGCGAGAATTTACGTCATGATAAATACAGCCATGTCAATGTTCATGTTTATATTCTAACAGTTCCATGTTCTTCGTTACTTAGATCATCTTTAGATCTTTTTCCGTTTTGTTTAGTCTTTCTATTTTTTATAATTCGTTCTACAACGAGCATTTACATCTTATTAATTACTACCATGCCAAAGTTCTAGTTTCTAAACACAACAGTATCCCAAAAATTTCAGTATTCCAAATAAATCATAGTTTAGAACCTTTCTAGAAATTTTTACGTTTATCCGTCAAGTTGAACCTTTTAGAGAGCGTTCATTACGAGTATTTACATCTTAAAAGTAACTACCGCACCAAATTTAAAGTTTCTAACCCAATCAATATCGCAGAAATCACAATTTTAGAACTTTTTTGCTCCTGCAGCGATGTAGGTTCTTGCACTGACATAAAATAGTCTTTTTTTCGGAGCAGAGATGGCCACGAACCTTTTTTTTAAGTTGGCTATGTAGTTTCAGAGATAACACCTCACAAACGTACAAGCATTAATAATATTATATACTTTATAATATTATAACGCTTTATAATATTAGCATTAGATGTACAGATACAAAAGCCATTTATCTGTTACAAGCTAAAGTGCCGGCGTTGGCCAGAATTTGAAGGATGTTTGTTCTGAAAAATCAATTTCAAAATTTAACATACAACAGAAAACAAACATTAAAAAAAGCAGTCGAAATGTTGTTGAATGAATCATATGAAAACGCTATATAAAAATGTATAAATGTATATAACAGACGCAAAAGAATACAGCTATAAATGAACTTATTTCAATTTATAATTGGGGCAATAATGTTAAAATACGCCAATATTTCCCTAATCGGGTTTTTATTATATTTCAATACATTTTTCACACTCATATGACGTTATACTATATCCACCATGCCCTTTATATGTCCAATATGACGTAATATTTTCCTCTTTCACGTGGAAACCTTGAAATAGAAAAGTTATGAAGTTATATTCACTTTCATTTAAATTCGTCAAACCATTTATTTCATTCTCATATTTCACGTGAATATCTTGCAATAGAAAAGTTATGACGTAATATTCACCTTTTTTTTAAATTCGGCAAACTATTTATTTCATTTTCATTTTTCACGTGGAAATCTTGAAGTAGAAAATTAATTGTTGTAGTAATAATTTTATTGTGTTTTTTAATTGTTGGCAACTGCTATAACGAAAAATGTTTAAATTTGATACGAAATTGCTGTTAAAATGGTGGTTTTTTATTAATTACAAATTAACTATAAGTTATTTCGATTCCGGATTACTTTAGTTGTCTCGGCCATGTTTTAATACACATGTACGTATCTCTTCACAATTTTGGCTTCCAAATTGTGGATTTTTTATAGAATTACAAACATACAGACAGACAAGTTTTCATTTTTATATATCTCTCTATTCTATGAAAAGTAACTAACGCTGTCACCGCCGCCGCCGCCGGTTTTGAATTTTTTGTGACCGGAGGTCTTTCTTCGTTAATATTAAGAAAACTATTGCATACAAATATATGAAAATCGGTGGTATTATAGCGAAATGTTTGATCAACACACTAATGCATACAGTTTTCAAATCGAAGTATTATTTTAAGAGATATTTAATGCTAAAGTTGGACAAAATCGTTCCATTAAAAAAAATTTATAAGAGCAAAATATATACATGGGAATTTAATCATTTTTAGATTATTTTATTCAATAGAAGATCCCGGTCTGCAGATTTCATTATTATTTTTTTTTTTATTTGTCTCATTTTTTGAGGTTTTATTTCTATTTTAAATTCAAATATTCAGCATTTTGACAGATATTTTTTACATATTTTAGAAAATGGTATTAATTTAAACTGTTGTTAACTGTATAAACAGCGCAAACAATAATGTTTGTTTCAAATAAAAAAATTATTTACACGTTACTATTATAAACAGAAAAAAACCTTCAAATTACAATTAAATAATTAGGTATAAAAAGGAGGCACTTATTTGAAATTACGCCATAAAAACTATATTTACATGTGAATTTTAAAAGAGAAAGGATATTGTAAAATAAATTCATTAACATGCGTTAGAAATCTGAAATAGAGCAAATTACGTCACATTACACTTATTATGCAAAATGAACAAAAAATAGTACTATTGCAAAACAGTTTAAATTTAAAAATTGCGCTAGACAAAATATTAGAGGTTAAATATTACATTTTTTCAAAATTTTATTATTTGTCGTTTGATGTGAGGTGTTGAGCTCTAAGTATGCAAAATTTTTATGTTTCAACATAATTAGGGGCTGAGTTAGAAAAATTGCTTTAAATAAACAAGTTAGAGCCCAGAGGGTTAAATATTAGACCTTTTCAAAATTTTATTATTTGCTGTTTAATGTGAGGTGTTCAGCTATAAGTATGCAAAATTTCATGTCTCCAACTTAATTAGGCGCTGAGTTAGAAAAATTGCTTAAAATACACAAGTTAGAGCCCAGAGGATTAAGTAATAGACTTTTTCAAGATTTTATTATTTGTCGTTAGATGTGAGGTGTTCAGCTATAAGTATGCAAAATGTCATGTCTCCAACTTAATTAGGGGCTGAGTTAGAAAAATTGCTTAAAATACACAAGTTAGAGCCCAGAGGGTTAAATATTAGACCTTTTTCAAAATTTTATTATTTGTCGTTTGATGTGAGGTGTTCAGCTATAAGTATGCAAAATGTCATGTCTCCAACTTAATTAGGGCTGAGTTAGAAAAATTGCTTAAAATACAGAAGTTAGAGACTGGAGGGTTAAATATGACTTTTTCAAAATTTTATGATTTATCATGTTATCGCAAGTTTTCAGCTATAAGTATGCAAACTTTCAATTCTCCAACTTAGTTAGGGGATGAGTTAGAAAAATTGCTTAAAATACATGAGTTAGAGCCCAGAGGGTTAAATATCAGACATTTTTCGAAATTTTATTATTTGTCGTTTGATGTGAGGATTTCAGCTATAAGTATGCGAAATTTCATGTCTCCAACTTAATTAGGGGCTGAGTTAGAAAAATTGTTTAAAATACATAAGTTAGAGCCCAGAGGGTTAAATTTTAGACTTTTTAAAAATTTTATTATTTGTCGTTTGATGTGAGGTGTTCAGCTATAAGTATGCAAAATGTCATGTCTCCAACTTAATTAGGGGCTGAGTTAGAAAAATTGCTTTAAATACACAATTTAGATCCTAAAGGGTTAAATATTAAGCCTTTTTCAAAATTTTATTATTTGTCGTTTGATGTGAGATGTTCAGCTATAAGTATGCAAAATTTCATGTCTCCAACTTAATTAAATTAGGGGCTGAGTTAGAAAATTTGCTTAAAATACACAAGTTAGACCCCAGAGGGTTAAATATTAGACTTTTTCAAAATTTTATTATTTGCCGTTTGATGTGTGGTGTTCAGCTATAAGTATTCAAATTTTCAAGTCTCCGACATATATAGTTTCTGAGAACGGGCTCTGTGACAGACGGACAAATAGACAGACAAATGAGTGAGACAGGTAGGGTTTCGTTAGATGGACGAAACTCTAAAAACATGCTGCGGATGACTGTAACAACATCCTAAAATTACATTACCATTAGCGATCTACCAATCCCGAATTTAGTTTATATTCGTTTTATATATTCTTATTCTTTTGTGCGGCCCTGTAAAATAATTATCAATATTATATACAGTAAAACCTCTGAATAGCGGACACCCCGAGAATGCAGAATTTGTCCTCTATTTAGAGGTGACCGCTACTGAGAGTAAAACATGTACAGTTATTTAAGTGTTGGTAATCGAAAAAATGTCCGCTAAATAGAGGTATCCGCTAATCGGGTGTGTCCGCTATGGAGGTTTTACCAGTAAAACTTCTGAATAGCGAACACCTCGGGAGGGCAGAATTTGTCCTCTATTTGGAGGTGTTCGCTACTGAGAGTAAAAAATGTACAGTTATTTAAGGGTTGGTAATCGAAAAAATGCCCGCTAAATAGAGGTGTCCACTAATCGGGTGTAACCGTTATGGAGGTTTTACTGCATAATAATATCATCCTTTACAAGAAAATTGCATGCTGTATGATAGACAGACAGATATCCAGAGAAAGTTAACCTCCGGATCAATAAACACTCATGTCTTTTGTTTTAATCATCCACAATTGTATGTCATACAACATGCCAGATTTTATATAACAGGCTAAAAACGGTCACCGTGGTACGGAATACTGTATTATTATTTGTTTGCCCACCAAAACTGGTTGCCACGGGTTGTTGCAAGGTTTGTGATCACGTGGTTGAAACTGATCTATTCAATATTACTGCGTCCGTAATTTTTTTTTGTTTGCTCCATGTGTTCAGACCAGTTGTCTACGAAAACATCAACCGGTGAAAGTGACGCACACCAAATTTCTGTGACGTATGCAGATAAATTGTGTTTTTTTAAGAGTTTTTTCTATATAATTTTTAAACGGTTTGGAACTTATTTTTCATAGTAGGTGCATTCAGTAGGCGACCCTCATAGGTACTTTCTGGTGCAATCAGAAACGAAATCCGACAAATATTTTTTGAGTTATGCTTGACGAAAGGTTTTTATTAGGCTTTTTTTTTAGTAGGACATGGTGTTAATATCCATCGTAGTAGTAAAGTGTCCGGGCAGTAATATTTCACTGAGTATTAGCCTTCGCTTCGCTCAGACAATTATTTTATAAATTGTGTTTTATTTTAGTTAACATTAGTTTGTGAAAACATTAATTTTAAATCGATTTTTATATCAAATTAATGAGTTTTTTGAGTAGGCGTAGTATAATCCAATTAATCGCCCTGTTGGCGTTACATATACAGTACTTTAAAAATTCAATAAATTATAGAGTAATATTAAATATAAATTATGAAATACACGTAAATTACATATTTTTGCCAATGTATGGCATTTAAAATTGTTTTAGAGTTGTTATTTCAGTAGTTTCATCGAGGGGTCAAAATGACCCCTTCCCGCCGTTCCAGTAGGTAAGATTTTCCCGCCGTTCTAGTGTTAAAAAAAACCACATACAAAACTGATCTACAGGAGTCAATGTGCACAAATCGACTGATCATTTTAAGAAAATAGTAAGTTATAGTATATTTTAATGCATGTCAAATATGGTAACTGTTGAAAATGGCTCCAATACTATAAAATGTACATGAACTTCATATGTTTAAAACATCATAAGTAATTGAGATAATCACACATAATAGGTAACTTTGGAAAACTAACAGACTATAAAGTCCTAATTTATCAGTTAATTACATTTTATATGCAGAGTAAAGCACAGGAAACAATGAATAGGTGGCTAATGCCTGGTTCATTGGAGATATGAAAAAGAAAGTTAGAGAAAGTTTAATGAATTATATCTCCGGAAACCCTACACATATTCACACTTATCATATACCAAACTGAAGAACATAAAGAGTATAAAAGAATGATATACAGTACAAGGACCTAGCTTACCCCACTCCTGTAAAAATTAGCCAAACATCGGGAGCTCGCGCTGGTCCATCTTCAAGAGTTGACGCATGCGCACTCTTTTTTTGACTCGTTCTTTCACATCGGTCGTCGTGAATTACATTGCTGTTGCTTTTGTTGTGAAACATGTCACTTTACAAATCTGAGCCTACATTTCAAAGTTTTTGCCATGGATTATTTACATTATTGTGATACCTTATCGCAGGTGTTATCACGTAAATTATCACATTTAATCGCATCACCATGCCAGGGACTAGTTGTGTAAAAATGTTCGGTAATCGTTGGAACAGGGAATAAAATAAATCCTATTATAGATTACCAGGCATTCCAAAGACAGATAATATTATAAGAAAAAATTTGTGTGAAGAAAGCCGACAGAGATTGTTGTCACCGCAATATTGTGTGAATTAATTTTATGATTTTTATTATGAATTAAATCACAATCACATAGATTTTGTTATTAATTCATGCACAGAAATATATGCTTACTTTTCCAATAACAACATGAAAAACTCCGATTTTCAAAAAAATGAATTTCTCTTACCCAGTGGCAGGCAAATTGTTTATAAGATTGACGGTTTTTATAACACCTGAAGTCTTTCTCAGTATAAAAACTTTGGGCACTACTTAGTTATCCCGTCGACCAAAAATCTATTGCCAAACTATAAGATTACACAGAAAATAACAGTACTTTTGGAAGCATATCATTCCTTAGCTTTAGTATCATCCACTTCTTGGCACAGATGTCATATACGCACTATATTGGCGGGATTTTTTTCTGACGCTTATTTGACGAAAACATCAACAGCATAAACAACAATATACGGGTTACCATATCAAGCAAAATATCGACACTTTGGCGCCAGTTACGTACCCGTTGCGTATATCACTTTGGCGTCAGAAAAAAAATCACGACAATATGGTGCGTACATGACATCTGCGCCCAATTCTTCATAATATTTTGAAGTCATTTTATTTCGTTAAGTTTAAACGCTTTCACTAAATTACTGGGCAAAAGTCAGAGAAAGAAAAATTCACTAAACAAAAACAAAGTGGTTCGCCCTGCGACCGAAGTAGAATAGAAGTAGGAGTACGGAGTACTGTATTATTATTTGTTTGCCCACCAAATCTGGTTGTCACTGGTGTTTGTCAGTTTTGTGATCACATGGTTGAAACTGATCTATTAAATGATTACATGTTAAAAGCAGGAAAATTACGTCATACGAACGATATTTACACTTGAATTTAAAAGGTAAGAAAATATTAAAATAAAAAAAATATATATATTATGCGTTAAAACTTGTAAATGGAGGAAATTACGTCATTTTTAAAATGACCAAAAAATATGGCAAATCGATTTAAATAAAAAAAAAATTATTTGCGCGAGATATTTTGAGATAACCTTTTCAACTATTATCGTGAATTTGAAGACAGCGCAAATAATATTTCCTTCTAACAACAAAAGTATTTTCACCTGAATATTAATAAGAGAAATAATACTTTGGTATAAATTACGTCAGATTTAAAACGATACATTTAAAATGAATTATTTAAAAGAACTATCTTATAGCGCTGTTAAAAAATACCGGGAGAAAATGACACAGTTTACTTAATTCATTTTACATTAGCTTATTTTCAAATGTTTAACTATTTTTTTAATTAAATGCGAAAACAGCCTTTGTATCTCTTAAGAGCAGCAGATTTGGTCTTAAAAATCCCCAATCCAAGGAAAACGAATGGAAATCCGTTTACAGAAAAATCGCCACTGTTTTTTTTTTTTTTTTTTTTTTTTTTAATCCAATATTTTTAAAGCCGATCAAATTAGCGTGCTTTTTTAATTTAAGTGTGCCTGAACGGGGTTGGCGAGCGTAGCTCGTAGGGGGCAGAGCCCACTAGTTAATAAAAAAAAATACTTAATCATGTAAAACAAAGTTAAAACTTGATAGAAAATCAAAAACAAATTTTTATCCTATGTTGATAATTATAATTGGATTTAGTGAAAATATATATATATATAGATAGATATCTACATTTGAATCTCGTAATTGAAATCAAAAGGTGTACTACTTTTTTTTTCATTTTGCTAGCCATTAAATAATTGGTAGAAAAAAAAAATAGGTGCCAAATTTGATGACCAAGAATAATTTTATAGTCGCCAAATGCAATAATTTGGTGTCATTTGACGACTAACAACTGCCTTTCGAACACTGCCTTTGTTATAGTGTTTTTCTTTCCCAACTTTAAAAAATTACCCTGTATATAATTGCCGCAGAATGTTGTCTAGGCATTTTAAAATTTATGAACATCGAATCAAAAGTTAAAAGATAACAATATAATTTTTATTTATTCTATTAAATCCTATCATACGTAATTAATTCAATGATTTCCATTGATAGGTAATAATTCTAGGTTGCCATGTTGATTAGGTCATATTTAAGATGGGTCATATTATTCCCTTATTATTTAATTTAATATATATAATCTTAATAAATTTTGTATTCGTGCATTTTTGCACAAAATTGCAGCTGCTATTGCACCAAGATCTGAATATTTATAAAACTAGTTATAGTTAGTACATTTGCCACGTTTGACGTACAATTTCCAACCCGTTAATTGTGATATGAGTTTTTAAGTGTAATTAAATTTCTGCATATTACGTTGAGTCTGTAAATACTGTACATCATATACATGGACTACGTAAACTAATTCGTAAGGATTACTGAGTATGAACGAAATTAGTTTCTGTTTTTCAAATGTGTTAGGCATTTTTACGCTGAACTGCATGTAGTATATTGGTACATATTTGTAGAATATAGATAAAATGATGTACAGGGACACACAAAGAATTGAAACCATGACTGTCTATTTATGATAATTTCTGGATGTGTGATTTCAGCGTCTTTCAGCGCATTTAGTCTGAATTGAATTGTAGCTAAATATTGGCGCGTATATAAAAATAGTTGCTAAATTACAGGACTGGACTAAAGTATTCAAGTATGCTTACGTCTAATGGTATACATTTCTTAAAGTGAAATTTCAAACTGTCTGCATTTTTCAAATTTTCCACCATAGTTGAAAACGTGTGAATCCAGTTTGTCTGTCTGTCTGTCCAATTCTTAATTGCGTCAATGCAGTTGGATAGCACTGTGATTGATATATGCTATGGCGATTAAATATGCCATATTGGCTATTGAAAATAAAGTATGTAGTGTCCATATTTTTTTACAGAGACACTCACAAGTATTCCATTACATTATGGTCTATTTGGAAGCTATAGACGGGTCGTCGTCTAGTCCGTCCATCCGTTTTTTTTCCGCATTTAATAGCACAAAAACTACCGATCTGATTGGTTTGACATTTAATATATATAATCGCTGCAGAATTTTGTCGAGTCCTTTCAAATTTTATGAAAATCAAATCAAAAATTAAAACTATATTAACTGGTTTCTTCATTCTATTGATTCCTACCATATGTAATTAATCAAATGATATCTCATGATAGGTAATAACTCTAGGCAGCCATGGTGACTACGTCATACTTAAGGTGGAGCCATAGTATTTCCGCAGTAATAAATGTAATATATATAATCGTAATAAATTTTGTATTCATACATTTTATCATGAGAAGGCAACAGCTATTGCAGAAATATCTGAATAGTTATGAAACTAGTTATTGTAGAAACATTTGCCGCGTTTGACGCTCTTTTCCGACTTTTTTTATTAGTCCTGTTTGAAAGAAAATATTCAGGATTCGCATGTATGGTGTGTGTCACTCTTTGGTAACTTAAAACCAGTATTGTATTTGTTGCAAAATATTCTTCTATGTTTATTTTCTTTAACTGGTGTAAGGTTTTTCTTTGCACCAGTCAAGGTGAAAATCATTATACAATAAAGAAAATGATGTGTCTCTCTACACATGTTTTTCCACTGAGATGGCAAACCAATCTTCCTATCTAAAACATGTTTTATTGTAATGCTTTCATAATTGTGTCCTAGGTTCCTCTTTGCTTTTGCTTTTCGTTTTCTCAAGCACTAGAGTTTAATATTTTTCCATCTAGATGGAGTGATTATAAAACACCTCTTCATGTCTCTTTTTCAATCTGGGATTGGGTGTCTAAGTTCCCACTTGTCCCATTCATCTTGAGACTAAAAATATAATATTAAGAATAATGTAATATAAAGCCTGTAATATATAGTTCAAATTTTGCAAGATGACAAAAATGTAAATGTTTTTAAGCAAAAAAGACATATGCCACAATGGGAATCAATACAAAATTTCAGTGATAATTTTGAAATAAAAAATACCAAAAGACACAGCGGGAATTTAAATAATTTTCTTTAGTCAAAACCCGAATCATGTGGCATATTTATGCTAAACCAATCTAGAGATGTTACTTCTATATTTGAATATCTATACATTTGAATGTATAGCATTTTGAAACTGAATGAATCTTTTATGGGTAACCTTATCTTATGGTTGAGAGCTCTGCTCTGGCGTCTTAAAAAATCATTTTAGACGCGACGAGACGGACTACTTACTGAAGAAATAGAAAATGACACAATATATCATAAATCCTAAAATTATGTATTTACAAATATCTAACGGTTTTCTTGGGATATTAAACCAAATACAGTAAATTCTGTCTAAGGCGGACTCTGTATAAGCCGGAAATTTGTCTACCGCGGAAATTTTTTCAAGTCTCGGCGAACTCATGGGAAATTCCACTAATTCATGCTGCATAAGACGGAATCTGTCTAACGCGGAAACGGAAAGGATTTTAAAGTTCCATCAAAACCAAAATTTTGCATAAGGTGGGAAAAAGTATAATTTAAAAATGAAAGACGTTTTGTTTATTAAATTTAAAAACTGATGAGCCAAATACTCAATGTCGAACATGTTAGTTATTCGGTAATTCCGTAACACTTTTAAAAAGTTAATTCAAAAGAACAGAAACTTTAAATTGTAAGGAATTTATGCTTATGCATTTTTTTCATATGCAAAATTGTATTCAAAAGTTAATATTTCTAGTAAAATGAACATTTATCAAAATATATATATTCGAAAGTACAATATATTATACTTTAAGGTTGTATTCAAATTCAAAATTATAGCGTTCTGCCTCATTGTCAAAGTTTTTTTTTTTTTTTTTTTTTTTTTTTTTTTTTTTTTTTTTTTTTTTTTTTAACCATTTGGAAAAATAGTTATTGTGCTCGTCAGGGTAGGGAATCAAAATCATATATGAAGATTTTTATTGGTTGAATCCGCATTTTATTCGTTTTCTGATAGGTCTATACAGTAATCTGTATTTTCTCTTTACTTTCAACAGAGATGGGTACTTCTGTTGTCACTATGACAAAAAAGTAATAACAACTACAAAATAATAATAATAATAATAATAACTCAGAAACAAATTGAGATACAGATTTCAAACAAATTGCATTTAAAAGTACATTTTTTTCTCTATACGACGGTGTAAGAAGTAATATTGTGGAATGTTTAGAAGTTTAAGAATGAAATTTCATTTAAAATTGGTCGTCAGATTTCTACGATGGAAAAACATTTTCCCGAAAAGCCAATGAAATGCTTGGATAATACGGTGTTTCAGGAAATCTGACGAGTCGCAGGCGATTTTGTCGCTTGCAATTTTTACGTGTAATAACACTATTAATGTTTAATCCATGGCGTACGTAATCTATGATCAACGCGATTTTTTATGTCTTAAATTTTAGTCTTTGAAAAAATCACTTTCCAAATGGTCGCTGTAATTTGTTAAATTGCTTTATTTTTATTTATTTATTTATTTTTTTATTTTTTTTTGTGTGTGTGTGTAAATTTCTAATATGCATATATTGCAGCAGTACTAAGAAATTGAATAGCGTTTCTCATTTATCTATTTCTATAACGACAAAGGCTGTTTCAGAATATCAGGTTCCAACCGATTTTCAAGTAGTCAGGACAATCAATAAAAGATCGTTATCTTCAAGGGATTTTTTTTTTGGCGGGGGGGGGGGGGGAGAGGAGCTTTTTGCATAAGCCAGAATATTATCTACCGCGGAAATTTTTCTCGGTCCCAATCAATTGCGCCTTATACAGATTTTACTGTACTAAATATACTACCTGTCGGGAAGAACGAAATAAAGGGAGGCACGGGACATATAACATGTCTATATTCTGTGTTCTCAAACAATTACAAATATTTATTTTCACGTTGTAATTTATTTTTTTTTAACAGTTGATTTTTTAGTAAATGATAAAATCCTTTCAAAATAGATTTAATAACAGATTTTTATGTATAAGAGAAGAAATTTTAAAATAGAAATAAGTGTAAGTTCCAGCTGCAAATTTGTAAAACAAACACTAATAAATAAACACAAATCTTGCTTCTCATTCAGCTTATATCTCCGAAATTGTAATATTCGTTAAAATGTAAATTTTTCATATATTAATACTACTGAAAATGCTTGTCTCACTGTTATTTCAATTCATGTAGGTCAGAGATACTTCTTTATATTTTCAAATGGTCTGGAATTTGCAATTCTAGAATCCTTTAATTTTTAAAAGAATAATATATCTTATGGTTTAGTTTCAGATAACTCCAAATATTATTTAAGAAAAATGTATCCAAAATAATTAATTGAATAAATACATTAAAACAATACATTCAATGAAAAATAATTTTAATAAAATTTTCTAATTCTTCAGTCTCAACATAAACCGAAAGCCACAATATTCATTCATACGTAATATGATATCCTGCATTCCATGCAGCTGGTTTGAAGGAAAAATTATTTTTGGAAGCAGTTTATACTCAAATTTGAGGTTTGACTTGTTCTATCTATTATGTGTTACATGTTATTTACCTCACACACTTTATCCATGTCCTAGAATACTCAGTGATTTCTTACGTTTTCAGTTCTCTTTAAAATTCAGTAATTTATAAAGTTTTTCCTGGAAAATTTGAGCTGAAAAAATAGAACATATTTATACATTCGAACAAATTTATCTTTGATGATTTGTGTTTTCAAGGAATGTAAAATATTGTGAACAATACAGGCATATGTGAAGCTTTTACGTTTTTAAAACAACACTCTTCAATTCACACTTGAATTAGCTGTAGATTCTGCACTTGTGTCTTGTATTTCTCTCGATTTATCCACAAATCTCCCAATAACTTCCGAATTATATGAATAATTGAAATATTCTCCGAAAATACTGATGTTAAATATTTATTATTGTAACATAGATAAATTGTAAATTTTAAATACAAGAATTTTATGTATATGAAATAAAAAGTATATATTGTAGGCAAACGTTTTGCAACTAGAAATTAAAGTAGGATATTTAAAATTAATATATCATAGATATGTTTATGTATGTTATGAAATAATTTCAAAAACACAGAGAAAAAGCAATAATAATTAACTCCATGTTTTTAAAATTTTTTAAAAAAAAATTTCATAAAATTTTATGCAATCTATTATTTCTAATTTTACGTGTTTTCTCGAAAAACACAAAGTCTTCTTAAAAGCAGATAAGAATTCACATTAACAGTCAGTTCGATTTAATTTTCCGTTGAAAATGCTTTTTTTTTTTAATTAAAGTAACATTTTGCCAACAGTCTGTCGCATCATGTTTATTTAATCATTTTTAAGCCCTTTACTTACCTAGTTTCTAAACAATTCAATTTAATGCTCATATCAATTAATTTCAAGATAAATATTTATATTTTATTACGATTAAAAATGTTGCGTAAAATCATCTTTTCATTACTTGTAACGTTCATTAAAATGAAGTGACATTTATTTAAAATACATTCACCAAACAAATAAATAAACAGAAATCTAAATAAATAAACTAATTGGCATGTATTTAAATGCATTGCCTTTAAATTATGATAAATATACATTTGCCAAATTGTGTAATTAAACATTAAGCATAGGCATTATGTTTGTTACATTAAATATTTCCTTAATTAAGTCATTCATAAGCTGTATTAGAAATCGCGACATGCTAAATTATTAATAATTAAATTTGTACACTCTTACAGTTGCGATAATGTTAGAAAGCTTTCACATACATCATAACACATTAAACATATGTTTATTCATGTCTTCTCGTTAATAAATGAATTTCTATACAACGGTAAAGGTCATATTTAAATTTTTGTGAATTAATTTATTATCGTTTATATTATAAAATAGAATTATTATTTTTATTCTTTACAAAATGTTTGAGAAATATTTTACATTTATTAATTTAAGAAAAATATACTCGAAAAAATTAATTTGTACAGAATATTGTAAATTTACTCTGCTTTAATATTCTCATTTAAAAAAAATAAAAAAACAAAGTTTTATTTTATTTTGAGGTTTATTTTCAATGAATATTAAAGAATATAATTAACATATAATTTAGATTAAATATTTATATATTTAGAGTTAACACTTTGCCGACGGGCAATTTTTATCAAATCTGAATTTGAAAGCAGTAGAAGCTTCCCCCTGTTCTGAAAGTCTTTTATAAATTGGTATTCTGGATAGATTTCCTAAGCTTATACATAGGTAAATATCTTCCATTGTACAAATTTAACATAAAATTGCTTGAAATCTAAAAAAATATGGACAACATCATATAAATGCATTTTCTTGAAGCCACGCCCTTACTGAATGAATTTTTTTCAATGGAAACGACAATTCTCGTTTCCCGTCATGAATATGTTAAGCTTTATATACTTTTATTGATTAAAATGTTGCCTTTTTTATGGTTTAGTGTATTTTCTTTCAAATGTTGTCCGAGCGAAAAAGTTTTTAAAATTATTTATATATTTTTTCAACTACAGTTGAAAAGAGTTTATGCATACGGGAACGTACACGGCAGAAGAAAAAAAAAATTGCTCAAATTTTTTTAAAAACGGAAATATAAGTGTGATACATCAATTTAAAGCTAAAGAGTTGAAGTATATGAATTATTAAGTTTTAATTTCATAAGAGCGAGTGTTTATTGAAAATGAGCCGGATACTAGCAGTATAAAAATACATTTACATTTGAGATTAAAATACAATTTATTGAAATGTATGATTTTTTTACTATTTAGAATTCAATAAAATTATTATGCCTTCAGATCAACAAACAATTATCATATCTTTAAGATCCACATAGATAAAATCTTTTAGATAATGTATTTAATATATATTTTGGCTGTATTTAAACGTTAGTACTTTAACAAACGTCTGTGTCACAAGGGTAACACATAACACTTTTGTCGATAGTTTGATATAACAGTGCATTACAGCCAAAACAAACAGAATGCTTAAAGTTTTGTTGTTTTTTCTCTGTTATTAGAGCAGTTCTTGAAATAGTTTTAGCTATAAATAAGGTTATTTTGTAAATTTTAAGGAAGATAAACTATTAGGGTTTTCTTAATGGGTGGATTTACTTTCATTCATTTTTGGAATTGCTTAAGATTATAAATTAATCATGACAAGTACTTACAGATATAATAAAACAACTCAATTCGTATCATTTTTGTGTGCTTTCTTTAGCACGTGGTCTTTGATTAGATAATTTATAGGCTTTGGAAAGCTTTGTTTATTAAATTCTGCTATATAACCTACAGAAGTTCTTATAGTAACTTTTATGGAAAGGATTCTGATAGTATATTTTAAAGGAAAGATTTTAATATTGCTTCTTATACACGACATTGTTTTAAAGAGCAGGATAAATTCAGCTAAGCGCCAAAAATTGTAGAGAAAAAATAAGAATGAAATTGAATATGTTGTTGTGAGAAAGAAACAAAACAAAATATATTACAATAAGGTGAAGAAAAGTCTTAGAACCAGTAAAAGTTTCAGCAAGAAAATGGAAATATTAAGAAAAGGAAAAAATAGAGAACTAGCTAACCTCAAATAATGTAACGGAAAAAAATCTAACTCCACAGCTTTGGAAAATTTTATGACAATAAAGATTTAAGAAGAGGTCATTCTTCAGCCAAATCTACGTTAGTTAAGCGTGAAAAGGGTCACATAATTTTATCAACTCTAGGGGACATTTAATAAGAGAATACGTTTTTTGTTTAAAGAAGCTTTCCTAAATTGAAAAATTGGAAATTCCTTTGCAGCTTTAATGCCTAGTTTCCTAAAACAATAGAAAATAACTCATCAGAATATCTCCATTTGTTGCTGTCACGAAAACATTCAAGCAATTCATAATGTAGTACCTGGTGTATTTCCTGCATTAAACAGTCCTGTGATGGATTTAATGACTTTGTCTGCCGAGATACATGATTATTAGAATTTAGGATTTCAGAATGTCTAATTTGCGGAGATAACATCGAAGAATTATTTGAAACGGAAGTCCATAGTACAGAACTTCTTATAAGTTATTGTAAACAGCAAAGCGTTCATAGACGTTTTGCTATTGACAAAACTTTCATCAACATCTTCATCAATACTGTTACTTATTCAAAACGTTTATCAACGTTTTGAAAAAGTAACAGTTAAAGAAACCATTTCTGATAGTTTAAAAATTTTCGGAAGCACCTAAATCCATTTCTGTGGCACACATTCATTGAAACTTGTACAAGGAATTATTTTCGCAATGCCAAAAAAAGTAACCATATCTCAAAGAATAGTTGCGCCAGTGGATTTTCTGGAAACTTTTTTATTTTTATGCCAAGACGAATTTTGGCATGAAACACTACATTACTGGTCAAATCCACAAGCAACTGTATTTTCAGCTTTTTATTTCGTATGTTCCCAATAAAGGAAAATCTTATGCTATTATTTTAGACAATGTAACTCAAAGCTAATTTTTTGTAAATGCTTTCGTATATAAAATTTCAACATTGCATCTTTAAGGGAATTTGTTTTTTTTCCTAAAATGTTACTGTTTTACTTTTTTACATGATGGTTGTGCTTTCCAATTTAAACAAAAGTATAACTATGGAAATAAGCCTGCAATGAATCCTTTCTCAATTAACTTAATTGGGCATATTTTTTTTTTCAAATACTCCTGGTATAGATGCTGTAAATTAATTTTGTGTTATTTTATAATGATATATATGGAATGAAGTGCGTGCTTAAAAAGCAATTCTAAGATACACTGCTCATTTTGTCAAAAGAAATTCATTACTTTTGGAGAAAATACCAACAGCGAAGGGCATTCAACAAATACAGTTTGTTAAAACCATGCAAAATGACACTATCTACTACAAAACTTACACTAACATGATTCGTACAAAGAATTTGTATTTCATTAAGTAAATCATGATACAAGAGAAGTTGCAAATAGTATTATTGATAATGAAGACAATGACTTATTCTGTTAAGTAGCAAAAAATGAGGTGTTATGTGGTTATAGTGTTTGTTAATTTTAGAAATTTTTACATTATTTTATGTTATTTTAAAATTAAACGATCCTTAACAGTTGTGCTCTATGAAAAATAATTTTTAAAAACTTATTTTAATTATTTTATTTAGTATTTAAACTGAAATGTTGCTAAAATTACATTATGGACAAAATGTCACAAGAGTAACACTTAGCATTTTGCAAAATCAAATGTAACTAATTCATGCGTTCTCAGATGAGTTCAATGATTAATGCTTTTTTAAAAGATGTAATTACTCTGATGTGTTCTGTAAATTTTATTTCTATAGTCTCATATAATTCACAGAATTTCTGCGTCAAACAAAATTTTTAAAAATTGCATTATTTTGTGGTCACAAGAGTAACAAAATTTTCATTTATTATCAAGGCAAGTAAAATGCTTTTTGTTACAAACTGTACATTGTGTATAAAAGTAGAGTACATGCATTTTTTAATTATTTTATTTAGTATTTAAACTGAAATGTTGCTAAAATTACATTATGGACAAAATGTCACAAGAGTAACACTTAGCATTTTGCAAAATCAAATGTAACTAATTCATGCGTTCTCAGATGAGTTCAATGATTAATGCTTTTTTAAAAGATGTAATTACTCTGATGTGTTCTGTAAATTTTATTTCTATAGTCTCATATAATTCACAGAATTTCTGCGTCAAACAAAATTTTTAAAAATTGCATTATTTTGTGGTCACAAGAGTAACAAAATTTTCATTTATTATCAAGGCAAGTAAAATGCTTTTTGTTACAAACTGTACATTGTGTATAAAAGTAGAGTACATGCATTTTTAAGTAGTTGCAGCAAATTTATCCTAAATATATTTTGTAATAAAAGAATTCGAAATATATATGGAAATTTGCTCTGATGGTCACAAGAGTAACAGTGGACGTTCCCATACGGTTTCTGACTACCAGGCCGTCTTCCCATTCCCCAGTACGCGTAAATATACTCGGATTTTGATTTAAATCATATTAGTTATTGATGTTTAACATGGCATGTTCGGTATTCAAAATAAAGTGTCTAGCATTTATAGTTCGTTTACAGGAGTTACCGAAAGGATGTCGTTACTTTATGGTGTATCAGAAAAATAAGTTGCGTTGTATTTTAGTGACTTTAAACTATTTTAAACATATTGAACTTGATATGCACTGAAATGCACTACAAGATGTTAATGTTTATTATTCTATGTGTAGCCCTTATAGATTGTTTAAAGGTGCTATCAAAATAATTATGAATTATTGTGTTCTATATAAATAAATCGTTTTCGGTTTATTTTAATTCTGTTACACTATTACAAACATAATTAAATTGATATTAATTTCTGAGGTGCACTAAAATTTGCTTCCTCTAAAATATTGAGAGCGAAGAATTTATCATTCCTTTGCCACACAAAAACATTTTGATATCATTGTGGTGTACAAAAAAAAAAAAAAAAAAAAACTGTTTGCAGCGTAATTGGATTATGCTGCCAATTTATATAGCATTGAAATACATACACTATTTCAAATATAATGAAATTGAATTATAATATTGAGGTTTGCGACAAGATACATAATATGATATATAATATGATCTCCGTAGCATTTATTCTTTATTTACACATGCAAGCAACACGGTATTATATCCTAAGTATGGTCTATAAGTGATATTTGCTGGAAGCTTGCTTGCATTTATGTTGTATATTTTAATATGTAACTATTTCTTTTCATACTACGTGGTATATATAGCGTATAGATGATAAAATGTAAATCCTTTTTTCAAAATTTAAAATTCCCAACTCCTTTTTTCTAACTTTAAAGCTAGTGCTAAAACTAATTTGTCCATCATAAACAGCTTTGACATTGATTGCTGTTTATAAACAGTAAATGTGTACTTAAAATCATAAATCATAATAAACACCATAAATATAACAATTATGGTAGCTATTTATTTATTATTTTGAATAATTTAAGTATGGCAAATCTTCAAAAAATATGCTCTTAGAGAAAATAAATTAAAGTTTTATTTTTCCCATAAACACCCACAACCAGTTCAATAAAGCATAAGTTACAGATTTCAGAACAGGTCGATTGTACCTCGGGACCTGAACTTGGCAATCATTCTTAAAACATGCCCAAAACTTGGCACTCATCAAACCAAACCGAATATAAAAAAAGCTCAATGTTTTAATAGAGCTATAGAAAATTAGCGTAGAATTCTCTCTCTAATATCAACTCTAGTCTATCTCTAATATCAATTTTATGCTTTTTAATGTAAATGAACATACATATGCACGGTAAAATTGAAATATATATATATATATATATATATATATTTTTTTTTTTTTTTGGAAAAATATCCAGGACTTCCTACGTAATAATCTAGATAGTTGGGACACGACCGAAAAGAGACGAAACTATCACGAATGCGAAATATTTAACGCCTGTTGGAACCCATCATGACTCGTAACATATTACTTTAACCATTTATTTCGATATACATAATGATGAAGACAAGATTTAAAATTTGTAAATGTATTAACTTTGAATTTAAATTCTTTACATTTATCATATAAATCAATTATCGTTTTGTTGTCTTTTATTGTAATTTTAAGATCTAAGAAGTTAATAGTATTGTTAGATAAGAGATTTTCCGTTAATTCTAAATTAGTGGGATAATCAACTGGAAATTGAGAAATTTTAGATTGATCAGTGACAATTAAAATTATGTCATCAATATAACGATTAAATGGTGATTATTATTAGTAAAAATACGTTCATAGTGATATAAGTATAAGTCTGATAATAAACTTGATACACAACCACCTTGTGGTTTACCGACGTGCTGCAAATATAATGTATTATCTTGCAATATATAATTATTATAGATAATAAAGTTTGTTAATGAATTAAAATAAGCGATATCAATATGAGATGGTAATTCCAGTTTTTTATAATACTTTTTAAATAATGCATTTATTATATTATGTAAATCTAATAAGTCTATATCATTCAAAAGATCTTCGAAGTCATATGTCGTTATATTATATACACAGTTAAGATTTTTTAAAATAGTGACCAGTTGATAGCTATTTTTTATACAATGTGTATTATCATTGTTTGTAGTAAGTATATATAATTGATTAAGAATTTTTAATAGAAGTTTATTGGCGTTATTATTATATGTATTGCAACCAATAGTTACAGTCCTAAATTTAATTGGAGTTTTATGAAATTTGGGAATTAGAACTAAATAAGGATAATTAAAATTAGTAGATAGAATATTTAATAGTTTATAATAACTTTGAATTTTACGATTATTTACAATTACATTTTCATTAGTTTTTTGAAAAGATTTATTAGAAGAAATACAGGTTGTAAGAAGTTGGTGATAATAAGATTTACATATGATTGCATAATTATTAGGAGATTTGTCTACATATGTAATAAAGTAGTTTTTTTGTAATTTAGTTATTTGTTGGAAAAAATGCTTTGTGTTAATAGAAACCAAATCAGAAATATTATTTTTTAAAGCCATAGTTAATTTTTCAATTACTAATATTTTCCATTGATTAAAATATGCAATAGGTTTATTGTAATAGATTGAAATTTTATATATAAAAATATCTATATCATATGTAAACTGTTTGATTATAGATTTAACAGTAAATTTAGATGGACGTCTATATTTAGTACCAAATTACCCCAACCCATTAGTTTTTTCAATTTAAAATCATTAACAATATTAAGATTTCCAGTGATTATATGTCCGTGATCATTGTTTATATATATATATATATATATATTCTTTAATAGTGATGCTAAAAGATTTTCAAATGTGTATTATGTGTAATGAGACGTAATATCGTACTATTTTAAAATAAATAAAAACCACTTTATTGATTCTTGCAAATCTTAGAAGAAAAGATTTATTTTTTAGAAATGATAAAACGTGACGAACGAAACAACAATATTTCTTGCTGTTGCTCTATAAGCTATATGGTGATTCATTAATTAAATGAATAAATTGCAAAGTTTAAAATGTTGAAAATAATATTTGAGTATATGTGCAGTATACATATAGAATTACAAACGGAATGAAATACAATTAAAGCCTGTTTGGATGTTTTAAAAATTAAATAAAATTAAGAGTAAAAAAAAATATATACATAAATTATAATTTATCGAACATCAGTAATTCAAAATGAAATGGAAAAAATCATTATTCTAGTTATTGCAGTATATTACAAACTTTAACCAGAACAGATGTAATTGTTTATATGCATTTCGCTAACAACAAAAAAAAATTATAAAAAATGGGATGACGAATCTTTACTATAACTTTCATGAATTTTAGCATAAAAGCAATACGGAAGAGAACATCTTCCCGCTTATATTTCTGAGCACGGTTGGTGGTTTCTCTGTATTCGGTGATTACATAGAATCTTTGAATAATCGAGCCCCATTGGAACGTTTGTATAATCTAGTTTCTCCTCTATTTTCAGCAGGATATTCCGCGATGATTATTGTGCACAGTACATCCATCAAAAATCATCGCGATTTCGTGCAAAATAAAATTTCATTTAAATGTCATCTAAATAGTGTGTCAAAAAATTCAAATAGTATTTTAATTTTAAATTGGTGCGTTTTGATACCTAGTAGCATCTTTAATAAAGTGGATAATAGAAACACCTTTCATAAAGTGAAACCTGGATCGTTAAGCTTTCAGACGAACAAACTGATTTCATATTCATTTTCCAATTAACATAATAAAACTTTATAGAGATTGGAATAGTATAAATTTATTAAAATGCATGTCACTATGTAAATCGGTTGTAATGTAATTGGTTGTAAGATCTTTTAAGTGAGTCCGGAAACGAACCGGAAATGCTTCAATGCCGCCTTACAAAAGAAAATTTAATTAGGTCGAATGCAGTAACATATCTGACTACCGTGAGTATATAAGCAATTTGACAAAAGTTACGCTAGTTAGAATTGTTCTTCCTATATATTAAGTATAGGAATCCAGTACTTTAACCTGATGTAAATCAAAAAGTAGACATTTTATGTGAAACTTTAAAGTTTTGAACTGCTTATAAAATCAAATAAAATACAGCCAAATGCGTAGAAATCCGATACTTACACGACTTTTTAACCGTACCAAAAATATGTTGAGGGACCCAATAAACGAAACATAAATGGTACAATTCTGTGTTACAATAGGTATCTTACATGGGTCGACGGTAGAAATGCATCTTAATATTATGTGTATACGACCATTTTGACAAGAGTTCTGCCATTTTATATATTTTTGCTCGATGTTAAGTTTTGGAATCAATTACTTCAAACTCATATAAATAAAAAACCAACCTATACTTTTACACGAAACATTAAAGATTTTGTGAATTCATTCAAATGCAGCTAATCGAATAAAAATTTGAATAATTACACAAATGTTTAGCCTTGTCTTTTTGACTGACCCTGTAAACGAACCTTAAATACTACAATTTTATTTTACATTGCGAAGATTACTGTGGTTCACTGTAGTGACATACCTCAATATCATGTTTATACGACCATTTCGATAAGAGTTATGTCATATAATATATTTTTTTCTGTATGTCAAGTATAAGAATCAATTATTACAAACTCATATAAATCAAAAGCCAATCGATATTTTTACACGAAACATTCAAAGTTTTGAACTACTAATAAAAACAATTGAAATGCATTAAACTGTGTGGATATCCGATCATAACACATTGCTGTAGCCTTGTCGACAGATTTTGTTCTGAACAAGAATTTTAAAAGTGCAAAAAAACAGCACTTTTAAAATCTGATTTACTAAAAACTTATTTTGGGATTAGACTTTACTTGTACTTCCTGAGTTACGTGGCACACCCTATTTCGTAGAAATAAAAATTTTGTTTCTATGGTAAATGGAAGTAGTGGTATAGTGGTGATCAAAATCCCCTTTTGGTCAGTCCAGAAAATATAAATTAGAAATTGTACTTTTTTTTTAATCGTTTGGTATCAATTGGAGGAAATTCCTTTTATTTAGGGTTCATTACATTATTGATTTTTTAGCTTGGCGAGAAACACGACAGAGTTTCTAAGATATATTAGCAAAATTTAAAATCCCTTATATTATTAAAATTGTTCTATAAAACGTTTCCTTTCTCAATTCATTTTAGAACCCTAGTTTAGCATTTTTTTCCTATCGTAAATAATATTTTATTCATTTACTGATCTAAGTCACTTTTTATTTAAATTGCGTAAATCCTTATTTTATTCCCCTGCAAACAATGTCTAGATGCACTTCCCGTATTATTTATTTTTCAAAAACATTTTTTTTTTTTATTTTCCAAATCTTAATTCCAAATTCATTCAATAAAAGCATTTATCATTTTTATATCATTTCTTTTTCAGCATTTTTTAATACCATAACTCGATTACCGGGTAATTTCGGCTTAGTCATTTCCCTTCAATTTTATGCTGCGTACAATTAAGAATCCTTCAGCTTTGCCGCCCCCTCATTTGTTAAATTGTCCGCGCATTGGCAAAAAGATTTGTACTCCTCTTCCGGTATAAAACGCGATGTATCAGAGCGGAGCTCGATTTTGAATGATTTTGATTAGTCTCAAAAAATTATGCTGCTTGTTGATAAAATTATAGGGTAATCGAATTACTTATTATTGAACGTCTAAATCTACTCCCTATGTTTCAAAGATGTCGCCGAAGCTGTGAAAATGCCCTTTCCAGAAATTTATAATTTATGTAATAAAGTATTATTCAACTCTTAATGCGTTTTTCTTCACACAACTACTACATTCACCTTCCAAGCTGACTAAACATGAAGTACGACTGCATCAAAATAGCAATTAAAGTTTCGAATCTACTAGCGAGATTCTCCTTCAGTGCAAGATAGGGAAAAAAAGGAACAGCGTGCTAGAAAAAGCGAGGCTGAGCAAAATGATAGACAGAGACGCGCTGGCTTAAAGAGCCTATGCGGGAAGCGAAAGCGCCAGAAACAACCAATGAGAGAGAAGAAGTGGAAAAGACTGGGTGGACAAGTAGCGACATCTACCGGAGAAGGAGAGAAAAAGAAACCAAAAAAGAGGAAATTAAATTAATGCTTTCCAAATGCTTGGAAAATCTGGAGTACTAGATAAGTCATTGAATAAAGAGTGATAATTTTTTATGATGTGGTAAGCTTCCCAAAAATCAAGATCAATGTTAGAAGAACATTTTTGGATATTATTGGCTGAGGAAAAATCGAACATATGTTGAGAAGACCAAGAATGTTGAGCAATAGAAGAACGTTTGAGCTCCTGATTAACATAACCTTCATGCTCTTTTAAACGAAATCTATGAGCACATTTAGTCTGGCCAATGTAAGGCTTTAATTGCTATTTTAATGTATTCGGCTTTAACGGGCCTTTATTCCTCTGTGATTTTTTTCTATTTTCTTTTTCTCTAATTTTTTTTTCGCAATGTCTCAAATCAATAGGTTTTGTAATTTACGAATAAAAAAGTACAGGTTTTTGGAATACTTACATTTCCTACTTGACTGTTGGCGTAAGAAGGTTATTCCTAATTTTATTTCTATAAGTTGTATAGTGTTGTGTTTATTTTCTTCTAATAGAATTGACAAGGTCTTATTTTTTTCTAAATTAGCTCTTTTAAGAGCTTTGATTCAAGAGACTCGCCATAAAATTGCTCATATAGAGCGCGAGTTATATACCTTACATATCAGCCTCGCTAATTCTACACTTGATTTTGAGTCTGTAGACAGATGGTCATGGAGTAGAGTTCTCACAGCTTCTTCTGTTCATTGCTCGGTTTTAAAGAAGAAATTTAATGCTCTTTGTAAAAGTTCTGTCGTTAATAACTCCAGCAATTTGCCTGTTGTTAAACAAAATGTTGTTGTCAATCTTTCTAGTGTTTCTTTAAGTGACAATCAGCTCGATGCTCTCAAATTGAATAACAATTTCTCTGTCTCTGCTATTTCTTCTTTACCTAATCTAATTGCTCCTATTGAAAGGGCATTTAAGCATAGCGCTCTATCTTCTTCTCAAAAAGAGTCCATCAGGCATCTCATTGCCAATACTGTTGATTTCAATTCTAATGTTTATAAGCCCAATCTTTAAAATTCAGTTAAACAATGTCTGAAAATTTTGCGTTCTGATCCAAACTTAATCATTACTAAGGCTGACAAAGGTGGTCAGATTGTTCTTCTCGACAAATCTTCGTATTTGGAAAAATCCCATAAATTAATTAAAGATGGTCCTTATGTGGACATCCGCAAAGACCCTTCCACTAGTGAAATTAACTGTATTAAGTCTGCCATCAAGTCTTCTTCCATTATTCCTGCTAACTTTAAAAAGTCTCTTATTCTATCTATTGCGCATTGTGCCAGGTTTTATGCTTTACCTAAGGTCCATAAACCTGACATTCCTTAGACCTATTATCTCTAGTATCGGTACAGCTTTTTATAAGCTTGCCAAATATTTAGTTTCTGTTTTTCCCCACTTTTGAGCAGTAACTGTTTCACTGTTAAGAATTATTTTCATTTTGTTAAAAAACTTCATAATTTTAATCCACAGGGTCACTTGATGCTTTCTTTTGATGTTAAATCATTATTTACAAACGTTCCGTTTGACAGGGCTTTAGATTGCCTCAAGAAGAGGCTTTGGGAATTCCATTTCTCTTATTTTGAAATCTAGGAACTTATCCTTCTCACTCGCGCTTGCTTGTCGCAAAATACTTTTGTTTTCAATGGTAATTTCTTCCGCATGATTGATGTTTTGGCTATGGATAATCCTCTTAGTCCAATTTTATGCGATATTTATATGCACTATTTTGAGGTCAAACTTTCTGAAATTTTAAAATTTCCGTTCTATGTTCGTTATGTTGATGATGTTTATGTCCTGGTTGAAATAAATTCGGATATTAATCATATTCTCTCTGTTATGAATTCCACCCTGCATTCAATTTACCTCTGAAATTAAGACCAATAACTGTCTTTATTTCCTCGATGTCCTTGTTAATCGTTGTGAAAATGGCTTTCAGACTATCGGTTTCTTAAACCTTTTGCTGCCAGTCTCCCACCTCACAGGCATTCTTCTCATCCCCCTAACCAGAAATTCGCTGCTTTCAATACTTTTGTTTTTCGGGATACCAATATTTGTTCCACTCCTCAGTTACTTAGTGCTGAACTTAATTACCTCAAAGCTATTGCTGTTGATCGTGGTTATTCCTTTAATATTATTCATTCTATTTATAAGAAATTGACGAAACCCGTCCATTCTGAAAAGCATTCTAATTCCAACTCTAATACTTCAGTTACGTTACCATTTTCTCCTAAAATCAGTCAGCAAGTTGCTAAAATCTTAAGAAGGTTTGATTTTAATGTTATTTTTTCTCCTGTTAATAAAATTACTTTTTCAAATCTCAAACACCCCGTTGATCGCCTAGATAACTGGGGTATTTACCAAATCTCTTGCCAGTGTGGCCTTTCTTATATTGGCCTGAATAAACGTGCTCTTAGATTTCGTTTAAAATAGCATGAAGGTTATATTAAAAATCAGGAGCTCAAACGTTCTTCTATTGCTCAACATTCTTGGTCTTCTCAACATAGGTTCGATTTTTCCTCAGCCACCATTATACAAAAATGTTCTTCTAACCTTTATCTTGATTTTGGGAGGCTTACCACATCATTAAAAATTCTCACTCTTTAGTCAATGACTTATCTAGTACTCCAGAGTTTTCAAGTATTTGGAAAGCATTAATTTCATTTCCTCTTTTTTTGGTTTCTTTTTCTCTCCTTCTCCGGTAGATGTCGCTACTTGTCCACCCAGTCGTTTCCACTGCTTCTCTCTCATTGGTTGTTTCTGGCGCTTTCGCCACCCGCATATAGTATGTAAGGCAGCGCGTCTCTGTCTATCCTTTTGCTCAGCCTTGCTTTTTCTAGCACGCTGTTCTTTTTCCCCTATCTTGCACTGAAGAAGAATCTCGCTGTAGATTCGAACAGCTGTTTGCTGCTTTTCACGCATTATTTGTGCATTTTAAACGTTGGTTTACTGCTTTTTAATACGACTACTTTCTAATGATTTGCCTGTGTCATGTTCATCTTACATAAAAGTCTATTGTGAAATATGGAAAAGTTGGCTTTACAGAATAAAGATGTACACGTATTGTCAAACACACACGCATATATTATAGGGATAGATATAGATATGTGCTTGCGTGTGTGTATAATGGAATCAGAGTATAACTAGAAATTTTAACACTTGCAACAATATGCTCGCCCGAAATGTATCCCGGATTTTGAATAACGCACCAAATCACACTGGCGAATTTGGAATTTTCATTGTACATCTCCCCCATCCCCTATTGAATTAGACTCGTCTCCATATACACTGCTCAAAACAATTAGGGGAGCACATGGTTTTAACGGAATTACGAGATAACAGATAAATAAAATTTCCCATGCAAATTAAAGTTTATGACGTCAAAACCTAGAAAAGAAGATAAGTGCAAAAATTGGGATTTTGCAGAAACGTCTGTTTCACTGTCTCACTTGTAAAATTCAATTGCTCAGCTTGCGTTTTGAGAAAAGGTGACATGGAAATGTCACAACAATATGATTTAGCGGAATCCATGGCTTGGCATGTTATCGGGACAGTTAAATCTGGAAAAATACAACGAAGTGTAATGGACGTGTTGAAAACGCAAGAAGTGTCAGTACAAGGCTGTGGAATTGATTCCAAGACACTTGGAATGGTAGACGTCGACAAAGGTATAGTCGGCCATTTGCTACTACAGAAACTGATGGCTAATATATCTTGTTAACAGCTCATCAAGGCGGAACGGGCAATGCTACTCTGTTACGAGCACAGTTGTTCTTGGCCACAGGACGAAGGGTGTCCAGTCAAACAGTCTGAAATAGGCTTCATCAGTGTGGTCTCAATGCACGTAAGCCAATGGTCTGTAATCCGTTGATCTCAAGCAACTGTACAGCCCAAAAAAGTTGGGCAACTGAATATCGAGTTTGGAGGTAACATTGTTGGAGTCAAATTAAGTTTACAGACGAGTCCGATTCAGTCTGTATGTGACATCAGATGTGTTTTGGCATGGAGAGAAATAGGCACTCAAAATAATCCCACATTCGTTCATGAAAGATAACATTACAGATGAGGTGGCTTGATGCTATTAACTGGAATCAGCATAGGTGGACGCACGGGCCTGTATATCATTCGGAATGGCACTTTGACGGTCCGAAGTTATACACACGGGATACTGAGACCTCATGCCGTATCTTATGTTGCAGCAATTAGTGATTTCTTTTTTTCCATGCCTGATAAAACCAGACCTCATACAGATCGTCTTGTGGAAAACATGTTTGAAGTTAAAACAATATAGCGTATGGCAAGACCAGCAGTATCTTCTGACCTAATTCCGATCGAGCATGTTTGGGATATACTCAGACGATGCATTGCAGCGATACCAAGGCCTTATTTTACTGTCCGGGGCTAGGAAATTGCAATTTTTGATCAGTGGAACAGTATTCCCCAAATTCTTATCGATAACCTCATCGCATCCATGGAAAACAGGTATGCAAGAGTCTTAGCTGTTCGAGGAGACCACTCGCCATATTAAAAATCTCGCATCATTTCTAAACAATACTTTTTTTTGTCATTTACATGAAACCAAATTGTTGCCCTAAACCATCTTTTTACGTTCTTTCCATCTTTTCAAAGAATAACTGCTCCCTTGAGAAGTTTTCTGCATCTTTTTTTCTGTATTGCGCGTTCATACACGTGTATTATCCATTTTATGCCCATACATGGGTGTCTTGCACTGTTCTCTTCACTTTTCTGCTTACTTCCCTAATTGTTTTTGAGCAGTGTATTTAGAAACGTTCATTCACGAACAATCAATCACACCTCAGAAATTCTCCTGATGATGACCGTTTGAAACAATTAACAACGCTTTAGTGTCGAGTTTTAACATCTTCGACGTTTTTTTTTTTTTTTGTTTTTTGTTTTGTTTTGTTTTGTTTTGTTTTTTGTTTTGTTTTTTTTTGTTTTAAAGACATATTTCATGTGTTTTTTAGCACCTTTTTAGTAAACTAAATCATAATTTTTTATTTTAAATATTTTAAAAATAACATGTTACTTGTCCTTTCGGGGCAATGTTCTCATAGAAGTACGGACCTATTATCTTTTTTACTGTGAAAGAAGTCAAACGATTATTATCGGTGATTGTAGTAAGCGATATTCTCTGAAAACATCTGGTGGATTGAAATCCAAAATTTGGCAGTTCT
The DNA here is from genome assembly GCA_963932465.1 of Maratus speciosus. Classification (NCBI taxonomy): domain Eukaryota; kingdom Metazoa; phylum Arthropoda; class Arachnida; order Araneae; family Salticidae; genus Maratus; species Maratus speciosus. The sequence goes on from OZ010795.1 coordinate 297,720,016, forward strand.
GAATACGCATTCATCTATTCAAGTTTACACGTTGAGTGCCACGGTGACTGACACTGAAGTGGAAAAATTTGTAATGATTACAAGTAATTTTAAGAAAGTATAATCCTGTAATAAATAAAAGGAAAGTAATTTTTAAATAAAGTTTCAAAAATTTCTTAAAACAGTACATATATTTTTAGTTTTACATCATATTTTAGACCGTCAAACATCGGTGAAGGACGCATTTTCAACGGAAAGTTCATTGTCAGTTACTGGTGAATTACGTGGCACTTAACGTGTAAAAGTGGACTTCTTCTTCTGATAAAATATCCCTTTCCAAGCATCATCTACATCTATTTTTTCAAGAAAGCTGAAAGCAAAAGTCAACCGTTTATTATGATCGGTTTAGTGGAACTATTGAACATTCTTAATCTTGTGCGGATAGAAGTTCCTAACCTTTTGTAAGATTTTCTATAGAGTACAATAAGGCATTCACGGGTTCCGAGCTGTCCAACGAACTCAAGTGTCAAAAAAGTTTCTTGTGCTCTGCCCATAATCACGATGCTCTCTCTGGCGTTTAGTTTTCAACAAAGATGACTAATTCAAAGGTTCGTTAAACTACATAGAGAAAAAATATTCATTTTTATATAGATTTTTGTTAGAACGTCTTAAATCCATTAAGATTCCCCTATACTTACGTCTGAGTTTAGTAAATATGTTACAGTTCTGTTAAGCGTATAAAATTTCTTAACCATTTAAATTTTCTTCAAAATTGCAAGAAAAATAATATTATCCCCAAATTTATTCAACTGAAGTGTTGTGTTAGTAGCTCTGTCAGAATTTTAAAAGCTATGAATCGTTCACATTTTATCATTTTAAGAGCTTGTATTCAAGATGTCCGGCATAATCTCTCCAAAATTGAAGAAGAGCTCTATGACCTTCATTTGTTCCTTAATAAAAATCTTGACAATCTCTGTGATATTAAAGATAAAGGTTTGTCTTCTCTGCTTACTTTCAAAACTGCTCATCAAAATAAGCCTCATAAAAACTTTTCTTCTTTGTGAAATAAGCAAAATAAGTCTCAATTTTCAAATAAGAATCTATCAAACGAAAACTGCATCCTTAGTCTCTCCTCTCATATCTTAACTCTAGAGCAAAACAAGCATTTTATATCTTGGTTTAAATTTTTCTCAGTCTTGCAAAACTTCCCTCACCAAACTGATTGCTCATATTGAGTCTTCATTTAAACATAGTAAAGTCACTCCTTCTCAAAAGAAAACTCTTCGTCACATTCTTGCTGATAGTATTTCTACTAATAATTCAAAATATAAACCTAATCTTTCACGTTCTCAGCATATCTCTCTGAATGAGCTTAAGTCCAAAGATAATCTTATTATTAATAAAGCTGATAAAGGTGGTCAAATTGTTCTTATGGATAAAAAAGGTTATTCGGATAAAGTTCATGCTCTCTTATCTGTAGGTCCTTATGTTGAATTTGAAAAAGGTCCTATTAATTCGCATCTTTCCACTCTCAAAAAAGCTGTTAAGAATTCACTTATTTTAAATGACAACACTAAACGAGGTGTTATTCCTTCTTCAGCCATTTGTGCTCGTTTTTATGCTTTCCTAAAGTTCATAAAACCAATTTCCCCTTAAGACCTATTATCTCTAATATTCGTACTGTTACTTATCCTCTTGCCAAATTTTTAACATCTATTTTTTTCACATTTATGCATTTACAATTCTCATACGATAAAAAATTCTCATGATTTTTTTAGTAAATTAAAAATATTTACACATTAAGTTGTTCTATACTTTCCCTTGACGTCATATCTTTACTTACTAATGTTCCGATTGAAAGTGCTCTTTCTTGCATGGAAAAAAAGATTACGTGAATTTCATTTCTCTGATATTGAAGTCCAAGATTTTGTTGCTTTAACTAAAACTTGCATCACTCAAACTACTTTTGAATTTTATAATAAATTTTTCAAACAAGCAGACGCGCCTTAAGTATAGGTAATTCTTTATATACAATACTTTGTGATATTTATATGCATTATTTTGAGGAAAAATTATCGAGTAGAAATTTGAGGAAAAATCATGCTCACTCAAATCATCCTGTAAAGTAAAAAATTGGTGTTTTTTACACGTATGTAAATCCTGTTCTCAAAATTCCTTCTGATTTTGCAACTCTTAAGGATAAACTTAATTACTTAAAAACCGTTTCTGTCAAAAGAGGTTTCAATCCTTTTATTATCAATAATGCTGTGAAGAAATTCAACAGATGATCTAATAAATCTATTCTTTCCAAATCTGTCAAAATCAAACCTGATAATTTAGCTGTTCTCCCCTTTTATACTCCTTTATGTTTCAAGTTAGCTAAAGTTTTACAAGCCTTCAATTTTAACGTTATATTTAAACCTGTCTATAAATTTAAATTCCCTCCACTAAATCTTCTGTTCCCGATCTTCGTGAATAGGGATTTTATAACGTTTCTTGTAATGGTTGTGATTTATCTTATATTGGTCAAACTAAAAGAAATCTCGAAATCCGCTTAAAAGAATACTCTCGTTATGTAATTAATCAAGAAATTTCTAAATTTTTTATTGCCAAGCTCACTTGGGATTCCGGCATAGTTTTAATTTTCAAAATGCTAAAATTATCTTTAATGCCAATAGTATCTCTGAATTGGACTTTCTTGAAAATTTAGCAATTTATCTTAATCGTGATGTTATTGTTAATGATAAATTTGATTCCACAATCCTCTCTGCAGCTTGGAAAAATATTTTCAGTACTGCCATATAATTTATTTTTGTATTAATTTAATTAGTATTAGTCTGTTTTTATATTTAATTCATTTATTTATTTATTATATTATATTATTAGTTTTTATTTTTTATGTGTTCCTATATTTATATATTTATTTCAATTTTCTTTCTTATTTTTCTTCTACTCTGTGTTCTTTATTTTTGATTATACTCTTTTGTGATTGGCTGTTGCCTTCTACTTTCCTATTGACTTGATTTCTATTTTGCAATTGGCTGTTCCTTTCTAATTTCCTAGTGGCTGTTTCTTCAGCTTGTTTCCTTTCCGTTATCTCTCATTTCAGTCTTGCTACTGCTTTCATAGTAGAAGAACGTCTTCTTTGCGCCTGACGAAGAAAGATTAATGTCTTTCGAGAGGCCTAGCACATTTAAAAGTTTTTGATGGTGTTTTAAGAAGAGCTTTTGTTCATATTCTTTGAAGTAAACATAAAAATATCATGCTAATTGAAAAAAAAGGAGATAATTCTACAATTATTTCTTCGCAAAGAGTTGTATTTCTGAACTAGCTTCTGATATATATTTGTCTAAACATTTCATCTTTATTTTAAACATACACACACACACATATAGATAATATATTTATATTTCTTTATCTCTTCATTTTATATATTTATTCAGTGTTTTCGTCTTAATATACGCTATTACATATTTATTTATGCATTAAACGTTTACCAACTATATTGTATTATTATATATTATATAGATACTTATTAATAGAAGCGACAACATTTATTTTCTACCCCTAAACAAACTGTACAACGTCTTATATATATATTTTTATGGTTTATAGATATTTATTTAACAGAAATATTCACTTCATGAGAACGTTCATAAGATTAAATTTTCTGAAAAGTAGATATAAACTATTTTTCCAAATAAATAAATACAAGTTCAAAGAAATTTTATTTTCATGGACTAAAAGCAGACAAATGAGTTAAGATAAGAAACGTGACTAAATGTTTAAGAAATCCCAGGACGAAAAGTAAAAACTTTTTATTGCATGAAAATATCGAATAACATCATTTGAAATATACCGTAAAAAATAAATGCACTTCATAAAATAGAAGTAAATGCTTTACGAAAGTAAACAAATTGTCGC